>OY855910.1:27998358-28475858 GCA_963693305.1 Meandrina meandrites
AACATCTTCAATGTTGTCATCCACTGTCCACATTACTATCTCCTTCGAGAGATCTTCATCACATGAAGCTTTTTCCTCAATATTTTCCCCTGCATCGACATTCTCTTTGTCACAAGGTGTAGTTCTTGTACTTGTTGTTTTCTGTTCTGTCCTTTTAATGCTGTTGTCCTGCATTACATTATCCTCTGTTACAACATTTCCTGCTTCAATGGGAGATTGGTCATTGGCTGCGTAATCAAACGTCACTGTCGCTACACACTTGTAGAATCCATCCTTTTCTTTGTTTTGGTTCATCGAGCACAGGTGCAAAGCATTAACTGGCTCTTCCCCAAAACTCATATCAACCCAGCTTGCATAACTTTCCACTGGAATTTTCTTAATCCCATTCCTTCGCAACTTTGAATTACGGGACAATTTCATAACTGTCAAGTGAGGGCTGAATTCACGGGAATCAGTTGAAGGAATGCCCTCCTTTGTGAAGGTTTCCCTAACTATGTTTGCAACGGATTTCAAAGCTTCCATCTCCTCTTCTCCAAAAAGCTTCGCGTAAAGAACTTGATGACCAAAGTGATCAAGGCTTGAGAAAGTTAGTCGTAATGCATTGTCACGTAACATGGGTTCCAAACTAGTTCTGCACTGTTTTAAAACCTCCGTGGCTTTC
The DNA here is from genome assembly GCA_963693305.1 of Meandrina meandrites. Taxonomy (NCBI): domain Eukaryota; kingdom Metazoa; phylum Cnidaria; class Anthozoa; order Scleractinia; family Meandrinidae; genus Meandrina; species Meandrina meandrites. The sequence goes on from OY855910.1 coordinate 27,999,020, forward strand.
TGAATTTGTTCATCATCTTCAAGATGCATGACCATAATAGTCAAATGTAAAGTTGCAAGAGGAATGAGGGCTGGTGTTAGTTTTTCATTATGTGTAGTAATTGAATCTTGAACAATCTTGATACCAGAATGTATTTGAGGATTGGAGACACGAATGGCCAAAAAATAGTTTGGCATTATTCTTTTAGGCTTCTTTATACCTTCTGGTGATAGTCCATCATCTTTACCAGCATTAGCTATATCAGTGTCGTCATCTGATAAAGAAGTCAGCTGCTGTTTTCGCTTCCTCCTTTCTCGCTTCCTTTGTTTAGGTTTTGCTTTGCTTTGGGTTGTCCATCTTGCTGCGTCACGGCATTGTAGGTCCTCATCAAAAAGAGTATCGAGCCCAAAGGTCTCGTCATCACAGTTGATGTCATTATCCTTTTGATTGTTAATATTTTGTGGGCACTCAGTGTCTGTGATTTGTTTTTCGTTTCCAGTCTGCAGCCCTGACACTTCATCACATACTTCTGAAGTACACGTTTCTTTACTGAAATGCTGTTCTTTTTTTATTTCATGCTCCAAGTCAGAAGGTGCCTTTTCCTGTGTGAAACTGCCAACAGAAAAACTGTCCTCATTGGCAGGAATGTCTTTTTGACTGACATCTGTCACATCTGTCACATATGTGGATGCTTTATCTGGAAGAATTTTCACAGAACTTTCAACGTCTTCCCTGTTGATCTTAAAACCAGGCTCCTCCTCCATTTTCTCCATGTTAACTTTTGAACTCACAAGTGAACAAATGGGATTTATTGAGCAAAGTATCACCAAGGTACTCAAAATCCTGTATGTTGACGGTGAACGACGAAATAGGCAAGGAAGGAAGTCTCTATTCATTAAGCTATCAGCAGCAATATTTGTGAACTCTGATGGATAGCAACTTAAAGATCGAAAAAACCCAATCTTCGACTTGAGACTTGAAGTAAACTTTGTACACGTAAAAAGTCTGGTACCCGCGTGACCACTGTTCGAAACTGAATGTAAACAACCTTTGTGTGCGAGCTTTTGATGCCATTGGCTCGCCAGAAATTTTCCAACAGCGGATTCCTTTTTAGCACATCTCACTGCGGTATTACCCGTCAATTTGAAGAGGTTAAGAGTGCTAAAAATCGCTGCTTTCTTCGGCATAATATTTTTGCCATTACCTTCCAGGAGAATCCTGATCCTGGATAATGTAAAAGAGCGAGGACTGGGGCTGAGTTGGAGACCACAGTCGCTATTGCAGCGGAGTACCGCAAGAATACAAAATGGCGGACAATGAAATCCAGGTTTTCATCGATACTTCGATAAAACAGGTAATAAATTGCTTTTTTATAGATACTTTATAACATGTTTGAGTGAAAAATATGTCTTAGACATAATGGAAGACAACAGCAACTATTTATTTAAGTTTGGTGCATTTATATTTGTTAGAGATTGCTTCAACATGTGAAGAACCCAGAGGGCAATTTTCTTGGTTATCTTTATGGCGAAATACTATCGGACAAAGTTCACATAATTGGATGCGTGGCTTGTAGAAGTTCTCATCCTCCGGTAAAAAAAGGATTTCCAGCTATTCCTGACTGGAAAAATGAAGATTCAGAATTGTCTTCTCTAATTCCAAAAGGTAAGCTTTCAATTCAATCTGTTAACATTTTCCAGCATTTTCTCTGGAAACTTACATTATGATACCATGAAATAACATTGCAACTTTCACAACTTTAATTGCCCCTTTATTTTATTTACAAAAGAAAAAATAAGAAATAACAAGAAAGTTAAAAAGGGCAGGCAGCCAGTCTTACAATTATGTTAAATATACAAGTTTAGGTCAGTAAACACACAAACAACACAGAACATACAGTGAACAAAAATTCAATAGTATAATAAAATATTGGATTGGATGTTGACATTCATATTTTGTTCTGTCAAAAATGTAGTTTTTAAAGAACCATTCATTCATTCATTCATTCATTCATTCATTCATTCATTCACTCACTCACTCACTCATTTGTTTATTTGTTCATTCTCATCTGTTCTTTGTTGGTTCATTCATTCATTTATTTTACTGTCTTCACATTCAAGAGACTTTTTATTCGACAGTTTCTTTTACATATCTCCATGTTCAGCAAAATTATAAGTTACTCTAATTAACCGCACGGCCATGGGCCGAGCGCGGTTCTTGCTCTGCACGGGATTTATTAGTCGTCGTAGTATTTTTTTTGTCGGTGACCAGACCCAAACCTCCGCTCGGCCGAATCGCGATCGGAACTTTGAATCACCCAACCTGTGATGTTTATTCGCCAAAAGCTGTTGAAACATGAACGTACGGAAAATGTTGCGGATATTGTTTTCTTTATTGTGTATAAAGTATATTTTCTTTTGGTTTTATCGAAGCGTTCGATTCAAAGCGAATGTTGAATACACTGAAAAAGTTATTACGTCAGCCATGGAATGCGCTGATGTTGCAGGTTTCACTTTCGTTACGTGACAAATAACATTGTGTTCCATTTGCATGTTTATGTCGGCAGAAGCGGCGGTCATTAATTTAATTTGCTTCCTCTTCTGCGAGTATTTCTTTTGGGTTTAGGCAATTGAAGTGAATTCTTTGGCTATTTCCTTGAAGTGAGTTCAAATATTTGAAATGAAATGAAATATTTGCTTAAGTAAACAATTGAGCGTGCCCGAACGTGCCGGGGTTACGTCATTAGAAGGGAAAACCCCCAAGCTAAAGATAGCAGGGGACAACGTAAACCTCGGATTGTGTGACTAACGTGACTACTTTGCTAGTCCTTTACTCATAATGCAAACAGGTTAAATTTAACCGTGACTTTTGAGAAAGAAAGCTGTTAATTAGCCAAAAATATAAGCGCGGTTTTAAGTTGCTATAGCAACTTCTTGTTTGTTTTCTCTTTGTGTTTATCTAGGGGTATATCTTTGTGGGATTTATTATTCATGTACCAAACCCACTCATCTTGATGTCCATGATTTCAAAAAGGTCTTTGATGGGATAAGGGAAGAGGTGAGAATTTCAGTAAAGCTATAAATCTACCTATCCAAGGGTGGATTTATTCAATTTTCCATAAAGTCCAGAAAGTAATGATCCCCTAACATAGCACCCATCTGAAATTAACTACAGTAAAATTTCACAGCTGTTTTAGCAAATCCCAAAAGTAGCGAACCTTCTGTAAGTAATGACACTTGGAAAGTTGTGAAAACATAATGCAACTTGACTCATTATTAGAAATGATGGAAATAACACGTCAAATATATGGAAGTATACTAAAATCAAATGATCTGATATTTGTTTTAGATTTTATTTGTTTTAGATGACAAATGAGTCAAAAGCAATATATTGCTCTGTTTTGATGTAATATAAATTCTATTCAACAAGATTTATCTTTTTCATCTCACCATAATAATTAAAATCATTTAAAAACATAGGCTGGCTGATCATGGATAATGCTGATGCTTGTTCTTATTTAACATTTGGGGTGTCCAAGTCAACTGAAGCTTTGCCCAACAATAAATTGGCCATTTCCATACTGCCTATAAATAACATTATTGTCACTATTAATAATAATTGTTTTGATAGCTTTTTTATGTTACTTTTTATCTTAGGAGACTTCCTTAACCAGTAGAACATTGGTAGTATTGCAACACTGTAGTTCCAGCGAGAGTGACAGCAATACATGTTTTGTTTATGATGAAGATCTTGGGTCTGTGTCGCAGTGTGAATGCCAAGAAGCAAACATCCTAGGAGAATATGTAGAAAAAAGGATTTCTTTTAGACTTCAAGCGAACATACCGATATGCGTTGACAGGGATCAAAATGGTATGCTTGATCAAAATATGGCTTGCGCTGCTTTTGATATTATGGTTCTTGGCACTCTATCTGATCTACAGTGCCACTGTTAATATTGCTGCCTTTTGACAAAGTTGTGATTAATTTCTTAGAACTCTCTAATGGCTTTAATTCGAACTTGTCAATCAAAGTGCAATAACTGTGAGGGGTGAAGTTACCAAGTTCCAATTTTCACTTGACAAGACAGCCGACACTTTTCGTTGGCCACCTGTGATTATTATTAAAAGCAATGGTATGGTGTCAAAATTTTGAAAATTACTGTAGTTGCCAAGGCACCACTTATTAATAAAGAGGTCACACATCCTTTTTCAGCTTTTTGAGACTTTTCTTGATACATTAATTTCTGTCTTATCTTAAAATTTACAACATGTACTTAAACCAATTATTTAGTTTTGCAGAATCTGTTCAGTACTCTTTACCCTTTTTATTGATTGTCAAAAATGTATTTAATTATAACAATAAATCTTTGTTGGATTCACTCTTTGTGAATTACTGTGCCTGGCCACTCTCTGACTAATTCTTAATATGTCTCTTATAGATTCGTCAGAAATAGCAATCAAAATTGAGAAGTCATGTAGGGAATTAGACAGCACATCAACAGTTTTTTATGTTAAAGATTGCAACATGTTGCTTAAAAATGAGGATCATAGTGATGAGCTGGAAACTTGTGAAACACTTTTGGTTAAATCTAACCAAGACAAGATACAAAACCGTCGTGAATCTGGAAAGAGCAAAGGCAAACAGAGAAGTGGGAAAAGTGTGCCTTCTGCAAATGTGGTGAAGATTAAGGTTTGTGTACGTTCTTTAGTTTACTTCTGTTTCTTATTGCTTTTTTGTCCAACTATGCCCTCTCTTTGCCTAGCAGAGGTTATGCAATCAACACAAAACTAAATTAACGAGTGAGAACTAAAAAATTTTCCAAAGGAGATCAGAGAAATAAAACAGCAACACAACAAGATGGTGGATCTCGCGAGCACATGTTTGAGTCTCTAGTCTGTGGGGGACTAAATTCTATTTAGGCAGAGTCCTCTGACTTAAGGGTAGTCAGCAGCTACCATAACAGCTCTATTTAAGGCCCGCTTCTCTGAACAGGCAAACAAGGCACATTTACGCTTTTTAATAGGTGTTTATCCACTACATATTTTGTGAAAATGTGAAACCCAACAGTGCAAAAATATTTTAAAATGTACTTTATTTCTTTTAGAAATTGTACCCTAGCTGATTTATGATTGAAATGAGCCTCCTGCCTCTAATAAGCTCCCCCCTCCCCCTCCCCCTCAAAAGGTCCTGAAAAGAAATCCCCTCACCCCCTCCAGGAGCTTAATAGAGCTTTTATGGTAATATTATTGTGGGATTATAACTTAACAATATGCTGGCTTAAATCTGGCAAAAAATGACTTCACTAGCAATGTTTGGTTTGAAATTATAAGCTATTAAAATATTGTTTTCATTCAACTGCAGGATGCTTTGGATGTAAGATACCTGAACCAGATCACAGACACCAAGAGTAACCATGAAGCATTTGTTCCCATAATTCAATTCAGAAAAGGTGCCATTCCTTTTAATTTTGTGTAAATATCACAAAAACATTTCAGAGGTATTGTCTAATCCATTAGAAAAATCCATGAAGAAATGAACCAAAAAATTGTTTACAGCTAGACTACTTGCCCTCATTTTCTGTACTCTATGAGGGAAAAGGTAATGAGGCCCAGCAGGCAAGGGGTCATTACAAATAGGTAGGCAGCGAGGCATGCGAGCCATTCTGGTTAGCCTAAATTAATAGCATTGGTTAGCCTACAGTTTTGCTTAGGTAGCTTGCGGTTAGCCTTTTTATTGGGGTTAGGGATTTCTGCCTGGCATGCCTCGCTACCTTGCCTCGCTGCCTCACATGTTTGCAGGACTCGCAGACAAGACACACATCTCTCACAGGCTGCCCAGAATTGAAATGAGATAAAGTAGACTGTTGATTGACGGGCAGTGGACTAACAGGGGGTATAAGTCATAGGTATGAGCAAAACTTTAGATTGTATGAGGAGAGAAACAGGAGGGGAGGCAAGCAGTCAACATAAAGTTGCTGTTTAATTATTTATTAAATTCATTAAATTCCCACCTCGTATGAATAGTTATGTTGAGGGGGGTTAGAATTGATTCAACAAGGGCAATAAGTGAAAGAGCAATATCATGGAGATTTCATAGATTTTTGGTCTAAACGTTTCTCAAGCTACTGGAAGGCCACTTAACCCATGAAAAACATAACATCTAAAGGAAGATATAGCCTTAATTTGCATAGAGAAATCAAACTACCGCTATAAATATCGATTTTTGAAGATGCACAAACAGCGTGAAAAGTTTAGCCTCAATTTTTCAAGTTGTAAACCATTTCAGTCCAAGCCGTCCACAACCAAAGACGCTCATTAGCAGTTACAAAATTAATATAGGATTGGCTGTTCAAAAATCTGTGACGCAGCCCCTTTAACTTGACATGCTAATCATTAGGCAACACAAAAAACTATTCAGTAAGATTTGATTTGGATTATTTTTTCATTATTTTACAGCTGTAATGTTTCAAATCAAGCTCAACCTTGCACTTGATGTAGTGTTAGATGTATCAAGGAACACTTTTTTAGCAAGCCTGCCAAAGTTATTTATTTCTGCAATGTGCAGTCAGCTCAGAAAGATGGCCTCAGTCATGGCACAGTTTTCAAAGGTGAGGTTCTCTCAACTGATTCCCTGAAACTTACCAATAAATGAATTTTTTCCTTGATAAAATTGGAGCATTTTTTCTTCTGAGAACTTGTATTTAGAAAGCAGTTATTATACATAACCTTTAAAAGGAATTACCAGTAACTCCTTCAAATGGTTTGTTTAGCAGTTCAAAAATGAGGTCTTTTATTTTGTAAATGTGAACTGGTCCCTAAATTCTCAGGGCCAAGGGTAGAAGCTGAAAATCATTGTGCTTGGGGGTCATCTACAATGGACTACTAGTATGCCATTCAACAATACTGGTAGTCTTAGTCATCTCATGCCACAGAAAACAGAGTTGAGCTGCTATGACCATTACTAAAGACCATCTGAATCCGCCTCCTCCTCCTCCTCCCCTTCCCGCTGGGTGCTATGCTGTGCACTGCAATTTTTATTGAACTATCTTTCCACATCTCTTTGTAGGAAGACTTGTTATCTGTTGTTAAAGTGTATCACTTTAAGCTTCCTGGGTTTTGTTATTTGGTGACTGCTGTTTATCCCAGCATTACAGGAGATGGTGAAGTGATTGATGATGAGGAGCTTGGTAAGGGCATAACCTGAAGACTGTAGCCTTGTTCAAGGAATTTGTAACTTATTGCCATTACGGCACGAGAATAAAATGCCAAGCTATATGTGGTGTTTGCATTTGGAAGTTTGTCACTTACATATAGCTTTACTCTGTTACATTTTTGTTTTCAGTTTCTATGGGTGGTATAGAGGGGAAGGATATGAAGGGGAGGGCTACATTATGGTAAAAGAACAAAAACAAACAAATGGAGATATCCAGGCGCTGATAACATGAAACAAGTCAACTCTCATTCATAATAATTATTATTATTTGATATGGCACTATCCGAATGACAGAGGATCGTTACAAATTTATTTAATGTTAACAACTGTTTGAATAGTTGTATTCAATTTTTTTTATACAGCATCATACAGGTTGGAACTACACAGGCGACTTCTCCTGCCAGAAAACAGACCTCTTATGCGGCCATCAAACACATATGTGTTTGAACTTGAACAAAAACAAGGTATATTGAGAGAATTATTGGTAGAAACTCCTGTTCTTTGTTATTTTATTAACTAGCACATCTTTCAACCGTCATTTGTAAATTAGGACTTGCAAACATGATAATACAGGTGCTCTTTGGTAGACAGACCAAATGCTAATCCATACAACAAACTACTATGTATTTCAGGGAAAAATGCAAGTGTCAAAAAATAGATATCAGATATCAGAAGATATCTGTGCAGAAACAGCCAACCAAGGCTGTTTATTCCCACTTACCTTGCTCATTGATTGCATTGCATTATTGGGTTGGAGAGGTGTCATTGCAGACTTCTTCTCCTGCTGGCAGAGTTGTGAAGTACCCATGAGTCTTGCCATACCGCTTGAAGCTTAAAGTACAGCACAGCTTATAAGTCATTTGTTTTGCTTTTCTTTTGATTTGGTAAAGGCATCTACTTGACAAATCCTCATGCCGGGTTAGCTGGAGGTAAGAGAAATGAACTACCTAGGAGCCTTGTTACTGCAGATCCTTGTTACTTGGACTTGTCATCGGAAAAGTTATATCTTTTTTCATAGAAACCATGGGCCTAAATTTAAGAGGTCTTATTTTCAGAAGGATTTTTGGGGTGCTTATTTTCAGGGTGAGGGGGGCTTGTTAACGCAATTTTATATGTATCCAAATGGGCACAGGCACAATACTTTTGGGAAAAAAATGAAAACATTTTTTGTTCAGCCTTAGTGTGATAGACTGTACATAACACTTGAACAAGTATAGATCGTTTTCACTGTCACGCAACAAAAATATAAATCGAAAAACTATTGAGTGAATGATTTCAAGAAAATAGGATATTATAGGAGAGAAGTAAAGAAGTAATTTCTCCAAATTTTAGGTCTGTGCGTTGTCCCAAACTTAAGGTATTCGTCGAAATGTTTTGCACAAATTTACAGAGCCCAGTATGGATTCGCCATATTGGTGTACATCTGTGGTACACCAATATGGCGGCCGGAAAATACTGTAAACATCTGGAACTTACTTTGATCATCTAGGCCACTGATTATCGGTATTTGACAAACAAACATTTTCATAAACATATTTCCTGCTACTTTAACTTCTCAAATGGTTAAAAATCACAAGATAAATGTATATTTTTTGGCAAACACGATCGTAACTGCATGTCACGCACCGCCATTACTCTGAAATTCAAATTGCGCTGGTTTTCAAACGAAGGACGCTACTGAGCTGAAAAGTTGCAAATAGATATAATTTTAGTACCTCTTATACCTGAGGTGGACAAAAACTATGGTGTCTCTTTAGTTTTGGATTTTGGTACCTGATGACGTCACGTGAAAACGATCTATAAGAATTAGTAACTTGAGCATGAAACCAAATAGGGTTAAACTAATCAGCTGATGATTTTCAGGTGTTTGTGGCACTGTAGCTGTGGTCGATGGAACATACGCCTACCACCACTACATGCAAGATAACTTCAATGATGATGTAAGTATGCGTCAGTCTTTAAGTACTCCCAAACCATCATTAATAGATCCTCTTCAGTGGTGGATCTGGAGGTGCTCAAATTAGAGAGGGCAAATGTGAAAATGGCTCCCTTTCTTCACCAAAAAAGGGGGCTATGGAGTGATTGGTCAAAAGGGGGGGGGGGGGGGGTGCTTTCTTGTACCAATGACACTGGGATCATGCAATTTTTTTTGCCCACTTCAGGGTTGGCTTCCCCAGTGGCAGGCCTTTCTTGTCCCCCCTAGATCTATTTGTCTTGCTTCTGGTTCCCACTTTGCCAGTTGTTGTTGTTTTTTAAAGGATCTGTTATTTTTGGGAATCACTAGACTGAAGCTGAACATGGGTAACTTTGAGGTTGTTTTTACTTAGCCAACAGGGCACACTATACTTTCAGAATTCATCTTACTAAAATAACAAGAAGAACTGAAGTGGAAATGTATATTATAAATTTGTCTCTGTCACAATGTGTAAATTTGGGCATCACTTGCTTTTAATTTTAAAGCATAAAAATGCATTTGTTTTGCAGTGTTATAGTTCCACTAAATAAGGTATAAGTAGAAGAAATGTGCTGCATTAATTATATATTTAACAAATAGATTCCATTTTGCTCTGCGTCTGTTCAGTTATAGATCACAGATGACGTCAAAATGTGGTAAGAACAAAAAAGTGGCCCACGAGCCGCTAGGCGATTGGGTCACTGATGTTCTTACCACATTTTGATGTCTTCTGTGATCTATAACTGAACAGATGCACTAGGCAAAATGAAATCTATTTGTTTTATACAATAACAAGACTTCTGCACACTTCAGTCTCGCTAAAGTGCCGCTACCGGTGAGCCTCGGTTGCAGTTGTTTCCATTTCGAGATAGTTTTCCGTAATCACGAAGCACTGTTAAACCGATTTTAAAATACGCATTTACGAAGGAAAAATGAAATGTCAACAAAAGAAACTGACCTTTATTCCATTTGTACTCTGCAAGCTTTAACTAAAGTTAAGCATTCAACGGCGTTAAACTGCCATTCATGGATTTCCCGTAGCGTCTTCAAACTGCTCGAGCATCAGACAAACACTTGCAGCATTCGATAAATATTTTTCAAGTCAGTCACTGCCTACTTTAAGCTTGTTGAGCCCAGTTAAATGTCTCGAAAGGTGTAGAGTATTTGGCGGATTGTTCCTCGATGTAGATTTATAATTAAGCTGAATTTTCTCTTGTTGTTTTTGCTGCAAGTTTTGAAAAACTTTGCCGAGAAGACTGACTTGGACTATGAACTCTGATCACGCGCGCGAGTCACACCACGCAGTGACGTCATCTGTACATCTGTACTCTAATAGATGACAGGCATCAGCCAATCACAATGCGCGCAGTAACTCGGTTGTTTTATAAAAGCAGATAAACGGTAATTAACAGAAATGTAGTATAATTTATGTGAAGTATTTATGTGAACTAGTACTATTTTGTTTTTTATTTATTTAAAAAAAAGTGCTGCATTAATTTTGTCAGCATGAAAAATGATGCAAACATTAGTGATAATAAGTTTCATTTCATTTTGTTTCACTCAGGGTTGGGGTTGTGCATACCGATCACTTCAGACCATTGCTTCCTGGTTTCGGCACCAGGGCTACACATCAAAGCCTGTCCCAAGCCACAGAGTGATTCAACAGGCTCTTGTTGACCTTCAAGACAAAGGTGATGAATTTGTTGGGTCTCGGCAGTGGATTGGTTCCTTTGAGGTCAGCATGTGCTTGGAACATCTCCTGGGAGTGACATCAAAGATTATGTTTGTAAGCACAGGAGCAGAAATGCGGGCTAAAGGACGAGACTTGTTGCATCACTTCCAGACTCAAGGAACTCCAATTATGATTGGTGAGTTAGGCTGTGTAATAATTTGTTGTTACTGTTTGATGTAGAAATTCATCTTCATTTCTGATGGTATTAAGTAGAAATTCATGTTTTTTCATTTAATACAGTAGAACCCGTATTAAGTGGCCACCTTTGGGGAAATGGCAACTGGACGATGACGTTAAACCTGTTTTTGAATGATTTTATCACCCCTCACTGTCTGAGCTCGTTAAAAATAAATCCAAACATTGTATATTACATTCTTAAGCTGGCCGCTAAATGGGGGCAAAAAAAACAATAGGAGAATGCTCATCGGGACGGCTGAAAGGTGGCCACAGCCGCTTAATAGAGGTGGTTGTTAAAGGGGTTTTATTTACAGTATTATACTGATTATAGTTTCAGGACTTTAGAAACTGGTCTCTTAATATATAGGGGGGGGGGGGGTCGCTTAATGGCTGGCCGCTTAACAGGGGTTTGACTGTATTGAGTGATATTGATTTGTTTATCTTTGTGCAGTACATGTAGTCCACATGTCAGCCATTGGCTCTTTGATGATTTTTTTGTTTGACATTTTCCTCAGGTGGTGGAGTTCTGGCGCACACCATATTGGGAGTAGATTTTAATGATCAGACTGGTGACATAAGGTCAGTGAGCTGTGGCAAGAAAATTGCTAATTGCCAAGTTGACTACTGGTAACCCTCATGAACAAGCAAATCTTTTTTATCAGCACATTGCAATATTATCACAGAATTTTTTTACATTTGTCTACACCTTTCTCAGGAAGCATCCAAATGGTCCAGAATGTAAATTCTTGGATTTCATAAATATAATTTTGTGAGAGTCCAAATAAGCTCTTTAGCAAGTGCATTCATCATATTTTATGCTGTAGGTTTTTAATTCTTGATCCGCATTACACTGGTGGAGAGGAACTCAAGGTCATCTTAGACAAGGTTAGTTTGTGTGTACTCTTGCCAGATTACTTCTACAACTGCTATGAGGGAAGGGGAGGGTGCAGAAAAATAATACTGGGAAAAGTCAATGGTGAGTAAAAATAGCCACTTCAGCAAAATTCCCATCTTGTGAATAAGTCTCCGTCAGCTTGATTGATCTATTGCATCCAGATGCATTAAGGAGAACTAGAAGTGAAAAATGTTGTCAATGGACTTGTTAGGCCCTAGGGGGTACTCCCATATGATGGCGGGGGGAGGGGGGGGGTGGTGTAAATCTCGGATTTTGGTCTCACTTAAGGTGTTCTGGAAAAAACGCCAATTTTTTGGCCGTCAGTCTTGTTTAGGGTTGCCCAAGAAGAAGTATAGAAACATAAATTTTATTTTTTGCATTTTGGTTTCTTTTAGGGGTCAAAAAGGTTTGAGCCGTGCCCAGATTGGTCTCCTTTAGGGGTTTAATTTAAAATTTTTGATGAGTGTCCCTGGCTGTTTCATATCAAAGTCCCCACTGTGTTGTTAGGATGATCAACTATGTTTAAAAGCCATTTCATTTTCAAAAGTTTGTGTTGTGGATCTGCTTTGTTGTGATAGCAAGTTGTCAGAAACAGACTATAGAATGGAAAACAGGACAAGAAAGAATGATCAATATATGAACTGGGGCAGTGCCCCTATACCTGCTGTTCTTATGGCCCACTGCAGGCTTACCGGTATTCCCCTGACATGGAGGTCTTCCTTGAAAAGTTGGGCAGACAATTTGTGATTTATGCTTTCTGAAACCCTAACCTATTTCAGACTAGATCCTACCAAGGAACTGCTTTGATTTGTGTAAATATTTGCAAAGTGCTACAAATTCCTTAAGTTAGTCAAATTGGACTTCTCAAGAGATGAGAGTGACATTAAGATATGAGAGTGATATTAATAAAAGAAGTTCCAGTTTTTACACACAATTTCTAACGAAGTGCGCAACCCATTGCCTATTTCAGACCAAAATGGTCAAACACTATGCCCATTTCAGACTAAATTGGCTCACATTCTATCCATAACTGTATAGCTTATGTGAAGAAGTAACCCCCCCCCCCCCCCCCCCCGCCCCCCCACTCCATGAAGGTTGTAATTTATATACCAAGTACATTCACGTGAATGCAAAAAGGAAGAAAGGACTGGATATTCTGTTACTGGGAGGGGGGGGGGGGGGGTAGGAATTGCTGGGCTTACAAGTTAGATATTTGCTATAGTTGTTTTTCATTTTCTTTCAGGGGTGGTGTGGCTGGAAAGGACCAGACTTCTGGAATCAACAAGTTCACTACAATATGTGTATGCCACAGAGACCAGATATGATTTGATGACAAAAAATATTTATATTACTCAATATTAATTTATTTTATGGCAGTAACATTGTTTGGCTCCACAATTACTTAAATGTAATGTAATAGAAGAAGACAAAAAATAATAATTTTTTTTCAATATGAAAACAAAAGTAAACTAGAATTGCCATCTATAAAATTAAACCTTAATGGTTTCTAAATAAAAGAAGTTTTCGCTCATGCAAGTCAACTTGAAATTTTATTATTGAGTTTTAATAGACTGTTTTCCTATTCTCGGTGTTGGACTGGAACTCGCGAGCAGTGGAGGCTAATGCGGGGGAATATCATTCAAAAGAGCTTCATGTGATTTGTATTTGAAAAGATTCCCTGTATAAGCCTCAATTGCAAGCTAGTTCCAGTTCAACACCAAGAATACGAATATGGTCTATTTACTAACTTGCCAACGAAATGCATGCAACCCCGACCAAATAATTCCATCCCATTTTTTTTCATAAAACATTTTCCTGTTTGAAACAGAAAGCAATTAGCAAGTAGAAGAAAAGACGTAAAGCTAAAGACTCTTTATATAACTGAAGATACGCTGGCTCTTCAGCGTATTGTTTATAAAATTATATAATAAAGATTTAAGGTATTTTGGGTGTAAACAGTATGGCAATGCAGCATAACATTTTTTTAATCACAGCTCGGCTGCAGCCTCGCCCAGGCTCGCCGTTGCTGCAACGGCTATTTGCGTCTAGCATGAAGACTTTTCTAATTTGTGTTCTTCTGTTCCCATCCTCCTCTGTGAAGAAATCTGTGTCCTGATGTATCGTTGATGCTGTTTTCAGAACGCTAAGTGGCTGTCTTGAATTAAAGTCATCATTCTATATATGGCTTAAAGAAGCTATTAATAGCGCAGTGGGGTCCTGAAAAAGAAATAATTAAACGTTTAACGACATTAACAAAAGTTCAAGTAACGGGCAATTGGCATGATATTTAATAAACTCAAAACATTCGCACACAACTCGCATGCTTTTTCAGCGAGTTCTGAAATTTGGCCATGTCTAGGAAAAATTAGGAATTTTTCTATTTTTAAAGCGAGAAGCTAGAAAAAAGTTCACCCTTGCTTTTTTTGGAAGCACCTCTTGCAATTCCAGTGTGATCGATTGTCTGGTATTTACGTTAATTACATTCCCCGCATTCCGAATTAGAGAACAGCGTCAAAACTTTAATTAAATTAATTTCTTGTTCTTTGGTTTGTTTTCAAGCAGTAAGTATTAAACCAATATTTGGATTCGGTTGCGATGTTGTGATATTGTGCTGTGATGTGCAATATAAAACAATTCCACAGTAATTGATTATTTTATGGTTAACGTAACGGATCTAACGTAGTACAGTATTTTGCAACATTTTAAATGCTCTTAAAGTTTGTGTCTCTTTGTAATACGTCTGAAATATCGATAATTGGATAAGAAACTAGCGCCAACATACGGGTAGTAGCAATTTATTTAAACTGTGCTTGAGAGGAGCGAATTGTTATGACCCTCAGCAAGTATTAAAATAATTTTTCTAAGTGCTCAATTTAAAGCTTAAACCATTCATAGCAAAAGCCTGTAATTACCAATAAACCTCGTAGTTTGGAAGATGCCACCGACAAGAGCTTTGAAACCACAAAACAAAACTCTAATCGCTAAAGCCGTCGGCGCCGAATACAGAGCGAAAACAATTATTATAAGCTGCCATGAGCTGCTAAAAGAATTATTTTCTTTTACGGCTCTGTGTTGTTTCAGGTGATAACGAGGTCAAACGGCCAAATTAAAACGGCATTTATCAACGAGTGTTAAGATTTTTCCCAGGAGTGTTACGAAATAGTGTGAATTCTCTTCCATTTGTGACATGAAATATTCCGTTATCTGCTTCAACGACATATCCATCTGTTTTCAATTTTTTTTCTCCATTGAGTGCTAATTCTTTCAGACTATCAAATGTCTATTAGTGGTTTACTATCGTGCTTTGTTCCGAGGAAAGACAAAAGCCCGTTATACACTAAAAGAAAACCTGAAAGCTTTTTAAATATTACCAAATGGCTCATTAAAAAAATGAGCATCTTTTTATGCAAGAATTTCACGCACATTTGTCAATGACAATATTCAGCGAGTACATTGAAAAGAAAGCAAACAAAAATGCGAATTCCATATCAAATAACGACTCGTAAATATCCAAGACGCCTTTGTCTCTTCATTACTGTAAGCCGTAAAACGATTTTTGTGAAAACAACGAGTTTTGACTGCTGCAAATGATCATAGAATTTGAATACTCGCTCAGTATTTTATATTGACCTTACGCAAGCTGTTTTGTCTAAATAACCCACTCGAGAAATGCATACACATGTTTTAGACTTCAATATATGCGAAACGCATTGCTATACAGACGAGTTTGATGAGATGAAATAAAATTTTGCTGGTGGCAAACTTTTCGCGCGTACTAAACTTACCCGCGTTACGAGGTTAGTCCCGCGGGCAAAAACAAACCCATTTCCCATGGCCACATGGTTTGTCTTCTCTCTCGTCCAACTGTGGTAAGGACACCCATCGGGTTCTCCATGATGTCCTCGATTACATCTAACATGTCCGACAAGGTTTTCCCGTCCAGATCCGAGAATAAATTCACCGGTTTGAAGTCAGGTGGTTGCATGAAATAGTGCGGAAGGTTTCCCTCTTTCAAAGCCTTTTTGAGACGTTCCAGCAATCCGAAAAACCGCCGCGTGATTTTGTCCGCACTCCACTCGTGAAAGTCAGGATATTCATCTGATTCGTGGAAGAGCAGGGTCTTGACATGATAAGAGGAAAGCTTCTTTAGTTGATCCTCGTTGTCGCGGATTTCAGTTAAAATCCGCAAAAGCTGCACACGACATCCCTCGCTCAGAGCCCGAATGCGATTTTTCTCAGCCACGTAAAACGACAAACGCCACATCATCTCGTTTTGAACGTGCGGCTTGCAAACCACGTGCGAAGACGAGGGACAATCTCTTCGAGACGGGTCCGACCGTGAATCCGGAATCACAAATGCGGGAAGGATATCTACGGATATGTCTTTATTGATCGTTAATCGAATTACGGGCCCTTTCTCGACCGCAATGCTACTCAAGTGCTTCGGTAGTTTTTCCGCGCGGCCATCTTTGATGTGAAAGTTCAGAATCTTTACAGCTTTCTTGACGTACTTTCTCAGAAGTGAGTTTATCTTCCCGGCAGATAAAAAGCCGTTGGTCGTTATGCAGTCCTCCCAGACGCTGTAGTCATCAGAGCTAGGCTGCACTCGCATGCCTCCCGTGCGCTCGTCGTATGCAGTGTACATTGCAGAGCTGGAGCCCGGGGAAAGTTGTACAAGCATGTCCATTTGAATGGGTTCTTCAGCTTGTAAACCGTCGTACGGGATGCCCTGGGACACGACGCTGTTGGCGCGGAATCTGTTGTCCACCATCTGGATTTTCCGGAAGCATTTGTGTACAGCGTTGTAGGCGATTTCTTCGCAGATTTCTTTGCGTTCCAAGCTCATTCTCACGCGATTTTCGTAGAATTCGTTCAGCTGAACGGCAACCGGATCGAGCTGAAATTGAGGCTTTTTGATGGAGCTTCTGCGGCGATCGGGCGTCCATGGAATTTCTGATTTCCACTGGACTGGAGGCGACTGCAGTTCGTCAGGGTACGAGTCCTCCGAGGCCCAAGATTCGTTGTCTGAAGCCGAAGACACATCGAGGCTTCTCATCGAAGAATTCGGACTTAAAAGATTGGGATCTGGCATGCCATTACTGTTTTCGTCGAAAACTTGACCGCCTCTGTTTTTCCTTCCACGAGCGTTCGACATTTATCGTTGGCAATCCAGACGCGTAGAATACAACTCTGTTTGTTTTCCAGCGCGTTCGCTCCGTCGAGCAAACGTTGCGGTGGTTTGTGAAAACTCTAGCGTGAGTGAATTTCGCCGAGTCGTGCGTGCTGTTACACACACTTGTGCTCACACGCCAAACGAACAAATTTCAGATATTTCCGGAATGGTGCAGTTTGACGGATCAGCTCAAGTAATGACTATCGAAATAAACGAAAGAATTGTGACCTGCATTTCTTTATAAGGTCCTTCATGCATAGAAACTGCATTCCTTTACCCGACCATCCGGAAAATCTAGGCAAATAAGCTGACGGTATTTAAATGCTCTTTTGATTGTTGAGCTTTTCACCGTCGAAAAGCTTTTGACCAATCAACTGAGCGGCTTTGTCACGTCTGGCGCCTTTACACAAAGGTTTCTATAGCAACTAAGGAGTTATTCGAGATTCCTTTTCCGGTGGTCTTGGCACATGTGCTAACACTGTCAACAGTTTCTGAAACTGTCTGCCAGGAGTAACTTAGTTTGGAGGAATGGATGAACTTTTCAGACCTCGCTTGTCAAATTTTACTGGGGCATCCATTTGGCTGATGACATGGTTGATAAACCCCTTTAATGAATTCAACATGAATTTTTAAGCATTCTTTATTTTGTGGAAATCTTTGTATCGACTCCAAGCTGCTTATCAGATCGTCGGGCTATGCGCGAAAGCTGAAAAAACGTGCGGCAAAAAACAGCTTCGCGGAAAATGTTTAAGACGGTGACCAATCGTGTTTCAATTCACCTCAAGTTACCGCCAAACAATTTCTCACGGGAAATGATAATTATTTAAACAATTTATAATGCGAAGACAAACAAGATAATAATCAGTTTGTGAATGGAGGTGTATGTCGATGTTTTGCAGTCGTACGAGTTAAACGGCTGTTCACAGCCAAACAGTTTTTCCAAGCATTGAAACAGTTTTGACTTCTACATCAGGTAGTGGGGTGGGTTTTACGCTGGCGGGACCAAAAATGACATACTTTGACAGATTTGTAACGATTCAAGGAGCTTTGAGGATTTGAAATGTTCGGGTGTTACCGGTGTCCGGCCTGACATTCTCGTCTCGAGAGGCCGCAGTCGTTTTGGCCAGCAATACGCGATTCTTAGCACTGGAGGTGCGTGCGACGTGAGAGGTGCGCGCGAGAGTCACGCATACGAAACACGTGCGAATGATAATGCTGCCTAATAACCTTTTGACGCGAAAATATGAACACGTACAGGTTTTTTTGTGCGGACATTTTCTGTGACTATAACAGTGGCTTGGGTAATTGGGGAATATCATTAGATTTTTTGCGTGTGGGTTCCCAGGCTATTCCCTATCGGTTCTAGTCGTGTTGGTGTCTCACAAAGTTTACTTTTTTTACGTAGTATGATCAGCCTTGCAGCATTGTTTGTCATCTTCTCTCTTCGCACGATGCGAGGGGAATAGTAGATAGTAAATATTCGCGGGCTGTAACCTGTGATATGCAAAAACAAGTCTCTCTCTTTTCTTATCTTATTCCCCCTTCCCCGTCCCCGGACTTCGAGCCAACGTGAAAGTGCATTCCCACCAAGAGAAAATGAGGGGACCCCATTTTCTCTTGGTACGCTGAGGTTATAAACTCACCATAAGTCATTACTTGATTATGGACGGCTAGTTGGCTCTCACAAACTTCTTTATGTCGGCTTTAAAGTATGTTTTCAAAGTATCAAAGAAACGGCAGCAAATTCCCTCCTAACATTTGGTTGTCACGCAATGCCTTCAGCCACGTTGTGTGACGGGCGAAATAACGGCTTTAGAGGTAATACAGCGTTGCATTTAAACACGAGGCTACAAATGAATAAGTATAAAATGTTTATTTCTACATCGCAGGATAAAATGTTGCTTTTTTAATTACATATGAGTACACTGTTTAATTCACTTTTTAAGTTCTTGCCTGGAAAAGGTACAAAAAAATGGAAACTCATTAACTGCATCACAAAGCCAGGGAAGTTCCTTTCATTCAAATGAAAACTGAGCGTTATACAAAACCATCCAAGTCCTGGAAAAATCTAAGTTATGATGTCTCTTGGCAGTCAGATTTCATTAAAGTATTTCCGTCACTCGGGTTCACTGTCCTGTACAATGAAATCCCGATTTCTTGGACCAAAAGATGTTTCCCTCGGATTTCCTTCCCAATGGAACACCGCGATTTCTCGAGCTCTCCGATTTTTCGAAGCAATTTTCATTTCCCTTGAAGGTTCGAGAAATCAGCATTTCACTCTATACGATAACCGACGTCGTTGTGTATGTGACTCGCGCGCCAACTTCCTTTCCAGGTTCGCGCGCGTGATCAGAGTTCAAAGTTTACTGTACCTGAAATTATAAGCAAGGCCAGAAAAATAGCCAAAATTCTTACATAGTACCCAACAAACGCGCAAAATTGGGATATTTGTCTTCCCCGGAAGGGCCCCTTGGATAATAAGCACCCACGGTCGAAAAATGTTGGCTTCTTCGCTCAGAGAAGTCAGCTACTTTTTCCCCTTAATTGAAGTAACTAAAGAAAGATCCTTTCAAACATTCTTGATGCAGTCAGCTACTCTATTCTAACCAGTTGCCTACTACAAATGTTATTGAAATCCCTGGCTCTGTAACTCATGGAACACTGCGTAGCCTGCCCAGCAGGCGTTCAATGGGGACAGGAGATGGAGAGGGGAAAGGAGGGGAAGCCCCTCCGATTGCGCTTTCGCTTTTCCCATCTGCCTCGTCTTCAGTTAAACACCTACCACGCCTGTTGTACATTCCGAAAAGTTTCTCCCAAAATTTTAACCTATTCCTATAAATAAGTCCTTTTTACGGACATTACGTTGAAATTACTGACAATTGTCACTAATTTGAAGCCCTAATTCTACTTTTACCATAACGAGAGTGTTCTGTTTAAAATACTTAGAACTTCCAGCAAAATTCGGCCACAAAACGGCCTCGGAAAGCATATAGAACTTTCACCTAACGTCTTTGGAGCTAAATATGAGGTGGATAAATATGTTTTCAGACACGAGCTTTAAACTAGCGAAAAACAAAACGATACAACGGCAGCGTCGAGTTTCTAAGAAGAACCACGTATACGTAATCACTCGCTCTTGTTGTCTCGATGTTGTCGCCTAACCAGCAATAGGAGCCCTTAAATCGGAGAACGAGTACGAGATTTAGTACTAGTAGGACTTTTCAAACCTAGTGCTTTTGATTATCACATTTCACTCCAATCTCTTTTAATATCCATAGTTTCATTTTCAAGTGGCCACCAACAGGGAGGAGTAAGGGCTCTGGGAGCGTAACTGTCTTCTTGTAACTGGGGCCCGTTTCCCGAAAGTCCCGAAAAGTTTCCCACCCGGAAAGCCATAGCAAAATCTCAAACCTTATGATTGCAGAGTCGTTAAATTCCATGATTTTTAAAATATGAACAAAGGTTCAAAGTTTCAGGCCTGTACACTTCTTTGTTTTTAAGATACAGACGGGCCCGAAAAGTTTCCGGAGCTTTCGAAAAGCGGGCCCCAGTCTGAAATTGAAAGTAGTGCTCGTACTCGATCTCGTACTCGTACTCCAATCTGACGGTCCGTTATACCACGAGCACCCCGAACGTTGGTCACATGACGACCTTCCTACCATCAGAATACAATTACGACATGTTTCTTAGTATCATCCAAAGACTCAGCTAGTCAGTTGTAAGAAACAGTAAACAAAAAATACTCTTCTAAAGAAAAATACACTATAGACTAAATTCCCGCTGAAAAAGGTATTGTTCGCGACGCCACTGTTTCTTTACTCGCATTATTGGTTGCAATTTTAAAAGCTCTGTCCCAGCTACTGGTCTCCTTCGCAGCTGTGGTTTGGGCTCGCTACTGGCTAAGCGGCGAAGGCTGTTGAAGAGCTTCTTCTGCTATAAACCTTAGCAACGCTCGCACCACAAGAACAAACACAAATAAGATCGATGAACATTTTGGCCAAATATGCGGACATCATCACAAGTTTCACATCAGCACCGTGCTGTTTAACGAGCTTTTAGGAACGCTTTCTCTTCGCGAAGCACGCAGATTGCATTTCCAGATCAGTTCTCTCAGTCGCAATCTAACTCGCTTGCACTCAAAGCTTCGTAGATGCGATCCAGTAGCTTTAAGCTTTCGGCTGTGTCAGGGTGTTCCCCTAAAACGTCCTTCCTCATTCATGAGGCTGTCTGCAAAGATTCCCTCGCTCCGTTGAGGTCTCCTAGGTCACACTGCGCGGCACCAAGCCAGTGGTAGCTCTTTGCGGTGTCTTTGTGATCACCAAGTACAGTTGACCTGATGCGTGACGCCTCCTGTAATGCCTCAACAGCTGAATTGTAATCACCCAAATCGTAATGAAGGCATCCTAAGAGATTGAAGCGTGCAGCTGTGAGACTGTGATAACCTAAAGTTTCTTTTGAAAGTCTTGACGCTTCCTGCAGTGCCTTAATAGCTGTCAGAAACTCGCCCATCTTGTAGTGAATTATACCGAGGGTATGTGTGATGTTTCGTTTTTCTTCGTGATCACCAAACTTTTGCCACAGGGCCAAAGCTTCTTGACAAAACGCACGAGCTGAAACTAGATCTGGGTAGCTTTCCAATTCATAATACGTTAAAGCTAGATTGTGGCAATTGCCGGCAGTGTTCCATTCGTCACACAACTTGCTATTCGTGTCCCTTACTTTGTCAAATGCTTCTTTTGCAGACACGTAATCGCCCCTCTGTAGATACACCCTTCCGATTTCGTTAAAGTTTGCGGCTGTGTCAGGGCCCTCTCCCAGATGTTTCTTTCCAGGTTTTAAATCGTCCTGGTATGCTGCAAGAACTTTAGTGAAGTTTCCACGAGTTAAACGACTTTCTCCGAGGGCAGTGCCCATGTGATCATAAACACCCAATCGTTTCCTCATGTCCAGAGCATTTTCGAATGCCTTTTCAGCTTTGGCTTTTTGACCTTTTCGTGTGATTTGAATTCATTTAAAATAGAGTTTTTGATGATTGTGGAGATTAATGGATTAAAAAACAAGATTCTAGTATAAGCTTTGCCCACAACACGCTGACCGCCATTAGTGAGCCTTTGATATATACACAAATGTGACTCGATCAGCTGCTTAATGGTGCTGTAGCTCTCCAATGTATCTAAGCAACTTGGGAAAAGTTTATCCAGGTCCACTGAGCTTAAGACCTCCGGGTCTACACGTTTCGTTAGTGTAATAAAAATACCATTGTCCACTGCTGCTATCATTTCATAAGTCAGGAATACGTCTTCTTTGGATGTTGGTGTGGTCTTGGTTATCGTGGGCCCACTAATTTAGAGGTTTTCATAATACGATGCTCTTTCTTGTTCTTGCTTTCTCCAGTGACAGTCTTCAAGCACATAATAAGCAAGTCCTTTGAGAACTTGTTCGTCACAACTGCTGGTTAGACGATCTACAGAACTTTTAAGCAGCGACATGCCCTCCCCCATCTTGCCGAGTATCTGGTGTACGCCGTAATAGCACAGAAGCTTTGCTGGGCAACCAGCAGCATTTGTGAAGTCTGTTTCCAAGGAAGGGTCCCAGGTTTGATGGTCTGAGAAGAACCAGCCCCAGTGACCAAAGGATTTGGCGGCCAGCAACTTTTGTTTGTCAACAGCATTTTGCCTTTTCGTTGCTTCTTCCACCGCTGCGTCATAAACTGTGTTAAATCCCGTCTCTTCATCACTGAATCCCATGAAGAGAAGTAGTTCTGCTTTGGCCAGTACTTTCACAAACATGATGACATAGAGCTCGTCATTTTTTGCGCCATTAACAAGAGATGAAATGATGCTCTCCCGGCAATCAAGAAAAGCTGACAACGCTTGATTTGAATGGCCTGTTAAATATCTTTCATTAGCCACTTCAAAGTTATAGACGTTATAAAAGTGCTTTGCCGTATTAAATACGGCTCCAGTTTCTTGGTCAGTTGTACTCTTTTCTTCAATGAAGGATCGGAAAAGGGAATGAATTACGCAGGATTCAAAATCGTCGCTGCACTCTATTTAAACGATTTTCGTTTCAGTAATCGAATCTTCGTCTTGGTTTGTCGGTCATTTTTTAAATTCAACACGCTCTTTGTTTCTTCTATTCCGAAACTCCCAGGAAAAACAGCCAGTGACACAAATGCATCGTCGTGGATTGTAAGCCTTGTGAAACACGTGGCGATGATGACCTTCAGTCGAGTATCATTGGAGAAACTCTCATCGTCCACAACTTCAAGAAGAGATGACGTTTTCAGGACTTGTTAAAGTTCTGAAACGGAAATGCCTTCCTCTGTCACGATGCTGCACATCAATCTCATGGCGAGAGGAACTTGACCACACACCTTAACTACGCTAATGAGGTCGCTTTCAGAGGCATCTGGCAATAGGGACTTCACTAAGTCACCCGAGACAACTTTATCCAGTACACCAACTTTCTCTGAATGAGTGGGAAGTTTATGGCTCAAGTAGTCATCAAGAGATTCACGAGAGGTGATGAGAAGCCATGTTGATGTGATTACACTGGGTAAGTATCTCCTCTATAAATCTGAGCACGTCTTCTTTCAGTTCGGCATCTCCAGATTCCAATAAGTCGTCAGCATTATCCAGCATTATCCAGAATTAGAACAAAAGGATTCTGAAGCCTTTGCAAACTTTGAATAAGCCACTGAGAAGGTGAGTTGTAAAACGCCTTTTTCGCGTCTGCGAATATGCCGAGTAACTTTGAGACAAGGTCATCATTTCGTTTCATTTCGCGAAAGGATGCAAAGAAGACTGAAATCTCCATCTCCCGTAATTGATGTGCTACGTTAATGGCTACTGACGTCTTTCCAAATGCCGGTGGACCCCAGACATGAACCAGTCGAGTGTCTCCTTCTTTACGGTATACTATAGTTAGGTACCAGTAGACCTTAAACAAAATAAATTTCTTATGAGGGACTTTTTTTTATTTAAAGAAGAAATTGTGCGTGTAAGCTTCCCATCTTACAATTTAGTACTCCGTACAGAAAATTGGATAACATCTATTCACTGTCTACTTTTCGCAATGTTGCAATCATTGACTCAACACAACTCTTCCCAGGAGACTGCGACACCCATGGATTGGTACACCGTCTTCACAGTATTTGAACATGCAGCACAAGGTACATTCGCTTGTACCACGTGATCAACTGTTTTTACATCACAAAGCTTAGTACACTGTGGTATAACCGACGAAAACCAGGTACGTTTCCTCCCAACAACACGGCGACTTGCATAGTTTTTCTCGTCGTCTAAGTAAGGAATTGTCATCAAAGCTATCAAAACGGCATGACCGTTATAACTTTCTTGCCGTATTTTCTCAATTAAACGCCCCTAGCGTTTATTTCAAAATTGGCCTTGAAGACCCGGCGTTAATTTGAAGCCGGCGTTTATTATGAAATGCAATTTTCTGTCATTTTTTCAGATTGATTTACTAACACCCATCCTCCGAGATCGAGGAAAGTTTGTCAACGCGGGACGAGTTTTCCCTTCGTTCCGTCCTGCCAAACTGTCCCCGAAACTGTGAGGATGATTATTACCAGAAGATCAATGTCGGCCACATCCCAATCGAGTTCTCTTCCAGTCTTTGTTTCTTTGTGAAACATAGAGGGAATATTTTGGCTAAAGTGAGACAGGAATCCTACCGAGCTGGCAACTTGGAACAAGGCGGCCTTGAAAATCCTTTTACCTGTAATTCTGTTCACTGTGCGATTTCCTCTCAGAAAGAACAACTCATGGGCTTTAGTATTAATTTAAATTTCACTAAATGCGCCAATCAAAACCTTATTAATCACATTTACGTAACAGACCAGGTGATATAAAATTATTTTCAAGCTGATTTCATCTCTCTTAAGCCTTTTTAGGCTAAATAGTGCGGGCTCTCTTAAGCCTTTTTAGGCCAAATAGTGCGGCTCTCAAACTGACCAATCTCGCAATTTTTTGCAATTTGCCTTGTATGTCTTGAACGCCTATGGACACAATATAACTTTCCCAAAAAAGATGTTATGATATTTCGAAACTACAATATCCGTATTAGCTCTGCTGCTAATTTGGTTTCAAAAAACTGAGTACTTTGGGAAAAATAGCGAAATTGGTTTTGCTTGATTTTCCCGCTTGTCAAAATGGCCTAGAGGCTTTATAACACAGCGTCAATTTTTTCCTTGTTCATAGACTTCAAAATATTTTTACAATAATTTTTATAAACTAGAAGAATGACTCTACCTTCTGCTGGAATTTCGTTTGATTTGGTTTACATTTACCCGAATACTAGACTCGTATATTTTTACTTTTTGAGAGTGAAATTTTAGCTCAAAACATGAACCTGAGGCTTGCGTGACCAAGTGCGGTTACCATGGAAACAATACATCTGCCAATCAAAATATGCTCGTTTTTGTTCATCCCCCAAGCTAACCTACCTCCACACAAAAAATGAAGGGGGGTTAAAAATTTTCATTTCCAACTTTGCTTCACTCTCTGAGAGAACGGTTCTTAAACGTTTAAGCGCCAATTAACACAAATTCACATAGAAACTATCATATAAATTGTTTGTACTCTTCAACGTAATTGGTGTCTTCACGAAAAAAGTAACTATACATTGTTCTGAATTAACGTCTTGATTGGATCATGTTCTTTTATGTGGCCCGGTTCAAGTAGTCGCACTGTAAGTTAGTTTCACTCGTTTTCTTAGTACCTAATAATAGACGACGCCTTATTAACAAAATGCGAGTGTTGGTTTCTACTTGGGCAGGGTACATTAAATTGACCACAAAATAAAAAAACAGAAAGCCGCTGGTCAAACCTCTTTCTAAACCGAAATGCGTATAGGACGTTTGCGAGAAACCTTAAAAAATCTTTTCTTCATTTGCTGGCAGACATAAGCTTCACATATGGTTCTACTGAAAGTCGCCCAACTGGAACATTAAATAATTCCAGAATTAACGACTGGTTTGAAAAATAAACGGCACGCGATGCATGCAGAAGCGATGACGTTTCACAAGGGGTCTTTGATAATTTTCAGGACATTTGTCAAAAAATTAGGGTACATAAAAGTAACTGACAACTTCTGTGCTGAATGATTGTTCAACAAAAATTGCGTTATCTTGGCGTGACATACGATATACGATATACGATGCAAGGTCAAACGCTGTCTAAAATTGTTTACACCTTTTGTTTTAAAGAATGGAGAGATTTCTGTTTACTAATCTTATAGAACGCATCAAATATAATTTGTTTCTTTCGTTTATGCTTTAAATTAGTCCTTTCTAACGGCCCAGGAGTATTTTGCTTTGAGTTCTATGCGACGATTTCTTGTTGAGTTGACTTGATTTCTTTTCCCAGTATTCGGTTCTACAGATCGGTTGATCACAACAGGCAACAGACAACAGACAACAACAGATCCTGTCCACTCGCACGGCGAGATTAATCGATCACGTCATCGTCATCGCTTAAAAAAAGGTTTAAGATGGCTCACCTTTTCAACAGATGTTTTAAAACTGCTAATAATCGGTTGCTTCGTCTGCAGTCACGACAGACATCACTTCTTAACTTTATGCCAAATTTATTCGATAACTGATAAAGTGCAACACTCACTGCAGAGTCGTAATCTCAATTTAACAGCTCCAAAGGAAATAAGGTTTGCCGATCGGTGATGATACAAGCTGCAAAAAAATATCTTCCTTTGCCAAAAAACAAGATGGCGGATCTCAAAAAGAATACAAACAATGCACCTAGTTCCCATTGCTCTTCGGTTCAATTCAGGGAGTAATCGTAACACCGTAACACCAAAAATTCCATAAATTCCATCGCTTTTCCACTTTACAGCATTAACCGATGACGTCATAAAATGACGTCATCGCTTAAAAAGGAACGCTTAAAGCGGAAAAACTATACGGGAATACTTTGCCTAAACTTGTCTACAAGTCGAGCTCACAAGATCAGAGAGCGCGAAGCGAATGACTTTGAGGAAGTGTATACATTGCCCTGAATAATAAAAAGTTTACCTTTAAAACTTTCCGCTCACATTGCTTGTTCTATGCCAACAACGTTTGTCTTTAATACCCGCAGGTCTAAGCCAACATCTGAAACTTTTCCTTTCACTTCTGTTTCTTCCGTTTTCACATCTTTGAAGTCTGACCCGACATCGCCCACTTGTGTTTTCACATCTGTTACCTCAGTTTTTACATATTTCACGTCTGATCCGACATCTTCCACTTGCGTCTTCACATCCGTTACTTCCGTTTTCACATCTTTCACCTGTGTCTTCACATCTGTTACTTCAGTCTTCATACACTCATATCTTTCACGGCTGACCCGACATCTCCCACTTTTGTGTTCACATCTGTTACTTAAGTCTTCACATCTTTCATGTCTGACCCGACATCTTCCACCTGTGTCTTAACATCTGTTACTTCAGTCTTCACATCTTTCATGTCTGACTCGACATCTTTCACTTGTCTCTTCACAACTGTTATTCCGATGTTCCCATCTTTCACGTCTGACCCGACATCTTCCACCTATGTCTTCACATCTGCTACTTCAGTTTTCACATCTTACACGTCTGACCAGACATCTTCGACCTGTGTCTTCACATCTGTTACTTCAATTTTCACATCTTTCACGACTGACCCGACATCTTCCACCTGTGTCCTCAAATCTGCTACTTCAATTTTCACATCTTTTACGTCTGACCAGACATCTTCGACCTGTGTCTTCACATCTGTTACTCATATTTTCACACCTTTTAAGCCTGAATCGACATCTTCCACCTGTGTCTTCACATCTGTTACTTACGTTTTTACATCTTTCACGTCTGATGCGACATCTTCCACCCGTGTCTTCACATCTGCTGCTTCCATTTTCACATTTTTCACTGCTGACACGACATCTTCCACTTGTGTCTTCGCATCTGTTACTTCCGTCTCTACATCTTTCACGTCTGATCCCACATCTTCCACTTGTGTTTTCACATTTGTTACTTCATTTTTCACATTTTTCACGTCTGACCGATATTTTTTACTTGTATCTTCACATGTGCTACTTCATTTTTCTCACCTTTCACCTCTGACCCGACATTTTCCACTTGTGTCTCCACATCTGTTACTTCAGTTTGAACATCTTTCACGTCTGATCCGACATCTTCCACTTGTGTTTTCACATTTATTACTTCAGTTTTAACATCTGTCACGTCTGACCCGACATTTTCCACCTGTATCCTCACATCTCCTACTTCGTTTTTAACATCTATCACGCCTGACCCGACATTTTCCACAAGTGTCTTCGCATCTGTTACTTCGGTTTTCACATCTTTCACGTCTGATCCGACATCTTCCACCTGTGTCTTCACATCTGCTGCTTCAGTTTTCGCATCTTTCACGTCTGACCCAACATCTTCCCCTTGTGTCTCCACATCTGTTACTTCAGTTTTCACATTTTTCACGGCTGACACGACATCTTCCACTTGTGTCTTCGCATCTGTTACTTCCGTCTCTACATCTCTCACGTCTGATCCGACATCTTCCACTTGTGTCTCCACATCTGTTACGTCAGTTTTCACATCTTTCACGTCTGATCCCACATCTTTCACTTGTGTTTTCACATTTGTTACTTCATTTTTCACATTTTTCACGTCTGACAGATATTTTCCACCTGTATCTTCACATCTGCTACTTCATCTTTCTCATCTTTCACCTCTGACCCGACATTTTCCACTTGTGTCTCCACATCTGTTACTTCAGTTTTCACATCTTTCACGTCTGATCAGACATCTTCCACTTTTGTTTTCACATTCGTTACTTCAGTTTTTACATCTCTCACGTCTGACCCGACATTTTCCACCTGTATCCTCACATCTCCTACTTCGTTTTTAACATCTATCACGCCTGACCCGACATTTTCCACAAGTATCTTCGCATCTGTTACTTCGGGTTTCACATCTTTCACGTCTGATCCGACATCTTCCACTTGTGTGTCCACATCTGTTACTTCAGTTTTCACATCTTGCACGCCTGACCCGACATATTCCACTTGTGTCTTCAAATCTGCTGCTTTCGTTTTCACATCTTTCACGCCTGACCCGACATCTTTCACTTGTATCTTCACATCTGTTACTTCAGTGTTCACATTTTTCCCGCCTTAACCCAGATCTTCCACTTGTGTCTTCACATCTCTTACTCCGGTATTACATCTTTGAAGCCTGACCCGTCATCTTCCACCTGTGTCTTCACATCTGCTGCTTCAGTTTTCACATCTTTCACGTCTGACCCAACATCTTCCCTTTGTGTATCCACATCTGTTACTTCAGTTTTCACATCTTTCACGCCTGACACGACATCTTCCACTTGTGTCTTCGCATCTGTTACTTCCGTCTCTACATCTCTCACGTCTGATCCGACATCTTCCACTTGTGTCTCCACATCTGTTACTTCAGTTTTCACATCTTCCACGTCTGATCCCACATCGTCCACTTGTGTTTTCACATTGTTACATCATTTTTCACATTTTTCACGTCTGACCGATATTTTCCAAGTGTATCTTCACATCTGTTACTTCATTTGTCTCATCTTTCACCTCTGACCCGACATTTTCCACTTGTGTCCCCACATCTGTTACTTCAGTTTTCACATCTTTCACGTCTGATCCGACATCTTCCACTTGTGTTTTCACATTTGTTACTTCAGTTTTCACACTGTCACGTCTGACCCGACATTTTCCACCTGTATCTTCACATCTGCCACTTGGTTTTTCACATCTATCACGCCTGACCCAACAATTTCCACTTGTGTCTTCGCATCTGTTACTTCCGTCTCTACATCTCTCACGTCTGATCGGACATCTTCCAATTGTGTCTTCACATCTCTTACTTCAGTGTTCACATCTTGCACGTCTGACCTGACATCTTCCACTTGTGTTTTCACATCTATTACTTCAGTTTTCACGTCTTTCACTCCTGTTCCGACATCTTCCACTTGTGTCTTCTCATCTATTACTTCAGTGTTCACATCTTTCCCGCCTGACCGAACCTCTTCCACTTGTGTCTTCACATCTTTTACTCCGGTATTACATCTTTCAAGCCTGACCCGTCATCTTCCACCTGTGTCTTCACATCTGCTACTTCAGTTTTCACATCTTTCACGTCTGACCCAACATTTTCCCCTTGTGTCTGTTACTTCCGTTTTCACATCTTTCACGCCTGAAAAAAAAAAAAACTTTCACGCCTGACACGACATCTTTCACTTGTGTCTTCGCATCTGTCACTTCCGTTTCTACATCTTTCACGTCTGATCCCACATCTTCCACTCGTGTTTTCACATTTGTTACTTCATTTATCACATTTTTCACGTCTGACCGATATTTTTTACTTGTATCTTCACATCTGCTACTTCATTTTTCTCATCTTTCACCTCTGACCCGACATTTTCAACTTGTGTCTCCACATCTGTTACTTCAGTTTTCACATCTTTCATGTCGTCTGATCCGACATCTTCCACTTGTGTTTTCACATTTATTACTTCAGTTTTCACATCTTTTACGCCTGACCCAACATCTCCCACTTGTGTCTTCACATCTGTTACTTCAGTGTTCACATCTATCACGCCTGACCCGACATTTTCCACAAGTGTCTTCGCATCTGTTACTTCGGTTTTCACATCTTTCACGTCTGATCCGACATCTTCCACCTGTGTCTTCACATCTGCTGCTTCAGTTTTCACATCTTTCACGTCTGACCCAACATCTTCCCCTTGCGTCTCCACATCTGTTACTTCAGTTTTCACATTTTTCACGGCTGACACGACATCTTCCACCTGTGTCTTCGCATCTGCTTTTAAGTATTCACATTTTTCACATCTGACACGACATCTTCCACTTGTGTCTTCACATAATAATAATAATATAATTTATAAAGCGTTACTTTAGTTTTTACATCTTTCACAACTGACATGACATCTTCCACTTGTGTCTTCAATGTGCTACTTCAGTTTTTACATCTTTCACGTCTGATCCTACATGTTCCACTTGTGTCTACGCATTTGTTACTTAAGTTTTCACATCTTTCACATCTGATCCGACATCTTCCACTTTTTTCTTTACATCTTTTAATTCCGTTTTCTTACTTTTCACGTCTGAGCCGACATCTTCCACTTGTGAGTTCCTGAAAGCAACTATTTGCTTCGTTGAAGTCTCCTAGCTTATTCTGCAGTTCCAGCCAGTGGAAGTGGAGCTCAAAGCTTCACAGACATGATCCGGAAGGCTTTTGGCTGTGTCAGGATGATTGACTAAAATTCTATTCCTCATACTTGAGGCCGCATGTAAAGATGCCAACGCGCCGTTGACGTCTCCCGTGTCCCACTGCGCTTTACCAAGCCGGTGCTTGCTTAGTGCCGTGTCTTTGTGATCTCCAAGTAGATTAATTCTCATGTCTGATGCTTTCTGGAATGCCTCGACTGCTGACGGAATATCGCTTATCTTGTAGTAAATACTTCCCAGGACATGAAAGCTATTTGCCGTTTTCACGTGTTCACCTAATAACTCGAGCCTCATGGTCGAAGCCTGCTGACAAAACTCAAGAGCTTCTGGGTAGCTTCCCATTGCACGAGACGTCACAGCTAGATTGTAGCAACTAGAGGCGGTACTTTTCTGTTTTTCAGGTAACTGCTGATACACGTCTAAAGCATTCTGAAATTGTTGTCTAGCTGAATGATATTTGCCAATCTTGTAATACAGACGCCCACTTTTACTAAAGCTATTGGCAGTGCTGGGGTGATCCCCTAAAATTTCCTTTCTCATTCGTGAGGCGTTCTGCAAAGATTCCAGCGCTCCTTTGACGTCTCTCACCTTACGCTGCGCTAGGCCAAGCCAATGGTAGGTCATTGCTGTGTCTTTATGATCACCAAGTAGATTTGATCTTATGTCTGACGCTTTCTGGAAGGCTTCAACAGCTGACGGAAAATTACCCATTTTGTAAGAAATGCATCCTAGGGTATGAAAGTAAGCTGCGTGCACTTGTTCAAGTAATAAACCATTTATCATGGTAATGGCTTGCTTACAAAACCTTGAAGCCTTTGTGTAGAATCCAATTGCAAGATACGTTTTACTTAAAAAGTGGCAACTATTGGCCGTTCTTTGGTGTTCACCGAGCAACTTCTGATACAATTCTAGTGCATCATGAAAGTTTTTTCTAGCAGACTGGTAATCGCCCATCTTGTAAAACACACATCCTATTTCGTGAATGCTATCAGCAATGTCGAGATGATCTCCTAAAAAGCATTTCTTCCTGATTTGCAAGGCTTTCTTCAAAGATTCCAACGCTCTGCTCAGGTTTCCCATGTCACTCTGCGCTAGTCCAAGACAGTGGTAGCTCAGTGCCGTATCTTTATGATCACCAAGCAGATTTGATCTCATGTCTGACGCTTTCTGAAACTCTTCGACCGCTGACGAAAAATTACGCATCTGGTGGTACATGACTGCTAAGTGATGTAAGCTTTCTCCTGTAATAGGATGGTTTCCGAGATGTTTCCTTCTGAGCTCTAAAGCCAGCAGGTATGCCTCGATAGCTTTCTCACAGCTGCCAAGAATCAAATGGTTTTCTCCGAGGGTACAGTAGACTGTCGCAGTGTCCACGTGATCATAAACTCCCAAACGCTTCCTCAGCCCCAAAGCACTTTGAAATGATTTGACCGCCTCATTTTCGTTGTTCATCTTAAAATACACACATCCAATGCTTGTCAGACTTGACACTGTGTCGACGTGATCTCCGAAGTTAACCTCTCTCACTGTTATGGCCTCCTGATGTGCCACCAGGGCTCCACTGTAGTCTCCTATCATACGCTTACCCTTACCAAGCATGTCATAAAATTTTGCATACCACTCGATGTCTTCACTGGAAACTAAAACTAATTCTTCTGACTTCATACTATCTTCCGCTACTTTAAATATTTGTTTCAAAAAGGCAGCACTGCCGGTAACATTTTGTATACTGATTTTTTCCATAAGATCACACATTTGCTGCATAGCGCTAGTGATCTGCACTGTAATGGAACAGTCGTTTGACACTTGCATTTGATTGTTGAAATCGAGGAGAGTGGAAAAGGATTCGAAAGCGGTCTTCACTTCGTCCGGTAAATGTAGGCATAAACCCCACATTTGTTCGATGTTTACTATCGACCAATTTTTGCATCCTGTACCATAACAAACCCTTGCAAGTACGTCCATGGCATGAAAAAGACCTCGGCAACATCCAAACCATTTTGGTTCAAACATGAAGAGTAAGATGGAAGTAAGAAGGCAAAAGAAAGTATCATCCTCTAGGGAAGGCCTGGCATCATCTGAAAGAGCAACAAACCCCCCGACACATGCTGATATCGCCTTAGCCTCAATGCTAAAGAGGTTGTTAAAATATGACGCCATCTCGTGATCTTGTTTCTTCGAGTGACTGGTAGCAAGCGTTTGAAAAACAAGTACTTTGAGAACTGCTTCGTCACAACAGCTGCTTAGACGATCCACTGCACTTTTAAGTGATGATATCCCTTCGTCCAGCTTGCCACAGAGTAGCTGGTTAATTCCAAAATAGCACAGAAGCTTTGCTGGCAAATGAACAGCGTCAGTGTTGACTTCCCACAAGGAGTGGTCCCTAGTCTGTCGGTCTGGGGAGAACCAGCCCCAGTGACCAAACGATTTGGCGGCCAGCAACTTGAGTTCATCGTCCACGTTTTGCCGTTTTCGTGCTTCTGCCACAGCTGCGTTAAAAAGTTTCCAAAACAACAACTCTTCACCTGATAATACAGCAAACAGAAATAACTCTGCCCTGGACAATACTTCTACAGCTTTAGGATACAACTCGTCATCTCTTGGTCCATTTAGAAGAGATGTAATGATGCTCTCCCGCCGACTTAAAAACACTGTCAGTGCTTCACTAGAATGGCCAGTTAAAAATTTTTCGTTAGCCACTCCAAAAGCAGAGATGTGATAGCTGTAAAAACGACGTTGCGCTATGTCAAATACGGCTGCAGTTTCTTGGTCAGTTCTTCTCCTGTCGTCAACAAAGGATCGAAGAAGTGAATGAACTGTAAAAGATGCAAAATCCTCGCTGCAGTCAATTAAAGATTTTCGTTCCAGCGACCGAACAATTTTCTTCATTTGTAAATCTGTCTTCACATCTGACACGACTGTAGCTTCCTCTATTCCAAACCACCCAAGAAAAACAGCAAGTGACACGAATGCAGCTTTTTCGTGATCTGTGAGTCTTTGAAACGATTTGTGGAGTATTTTCTTCAGTCGCGCATCATCGGAAAAACTCTCATTATCCAAAACGTCAATAAGCGACGAGCTCTTCAGTTCGTCTAAGAACTCCTGAAGTGAAATATTTTCTTCTCTCATGGTACTACACATCAATCGCATGGCCAGAGGAACTTGTCCACATACCTTTACTGTGTTACTGCAGTCATCGTCTGAAAGATCTGGTAACAGGAACCTTACTAATCTGCCCGAGGCATCTTCATCCAGTGCACCAACTCTCTCTAGATGGATGGGAAGTTTGTGGTTCAAGTAATCTAGGGATTCCCGAGTAGTAAAGAGAAGTTTGATATGATTGCACTGGGCAAGAATCTCGTTGATAAATAGCAGAACTTGTTCTTTCCGTCTGGTATCTCCAGATTCAAGTAAGTCGTCAGCATTGTCCAAGATTAAGACAAAAGGATTCTGTAGTTGTTTTAAAGATCCAGTAAGCCAATGAGCGGGTGAGAAATGTCGCACCTGTTTCGGGTCTGTGAATATACTGAGCAGCTTTGACACTAACTCATCTTTACTTTCCATTCCACGAAGGGATGCAAAGTAGACTGGAATATCCATCTCCCTTAATTGATGTGCCACGTTAATGGCCACTGCCGTCTTTCCAAATCCCGGTGGACCCCAAACATCAACCAGTCGAGTGTCTCCATTTGTTAAATGATCCAGGATTGCTTCGCACTCTTCTTGGCGACCAACAAAGTGCGGTATTTTGTCAGGTATACACGAATCGGGAAACAGTGGACCTTAAACAAAACCGAATATCCCACGTAAACCTTTATTTCGTTTTTCGCTTACATTTGTCGTACGTTAAATGTGCCTTACACGAACAAAAAGGCTTTGTACGTTAACCAGTAATACTTCACTATCGTACAAAATGACACAGGTTTAAAGTACCGAATGTTGAACATCATATAAATTGAGTTTGTTACTTTTGAGTAAATTCCCTTTGTTTGAAACCGGTTAATGTGAAAAACTAAGGGACGGACCATTATTTTTTCTGGAGGGGGGATGAAAAATCTCTCTCTGCAAACGTTTTTTTTTATCTATGCACCTCTGCAAACAATTTTTTTCTAACAATACCTTCCTGCAAACAATTTTTTTTTTCGATCTTTTTTAACCACGATCTGACACAAAATGAAAATAGACCCCTCAGGTATTTATTTGAGTAATAATAAGCTGTAAGTATATTTGATGGATACATGTTTGTCAAAAATAATTAATCAAACCCCTTGCGTAATAACACCGGGCTTAAATAATCTGCAGGAGTCAAATAAATGCCGGGTCCACCAGGCTAAGTTTAAAATTAATGCCCCGGGTGTTTAATTGAGAAAATACGGGTATATAGATATTTATGAAGTTTAATTCAATGAAATGTAAAATACTGTTCATATTTAATTGCTGCAATATAAAGTTACTGTTTTTAAGAAAAGGATCAGCTATTTACTAATTTATTAGTTGAATTTATTGCCTACATGACCACTTTGAAATTCCAATTTGGTCAAATAAAATGTTGATTTTATTTGAGCCCTGTATACTGTCTGCAAACAACTACATACTTTTAGTCTATATACATTTCGTCTCATACTTTCATTTTTCTCATACTTTCATACTGTTCATATTTAATTGCTGCAATATAAAGTTACTGTTTTTAAGAAAAGGATCAGCTATTTACTAATTTATTAGTTGAATTTATTGCCTACATGACCACTTTGAAATTCCAATTTGGTCAAATAAAATGTTGATTTTATTTGAGCCCTGTATACTGTCTGCAAACAACTACATACTTTTAGTCTATATACATTTCGTCTCATACTTTCATTTTTTAAAGTTTTTTTTTTCATTGATAGATTATTACAAGTTTCTCTGACTTCTATGCAAACTATTTTTTTAATACATATGATGTTTGCAAACAATTTATTTTGTCTTTTTAGGCCCTGCAAACAATTTTTTCAATAATCTTCATCCCCCCCCCCCCCCCCCCCCCCCCGCTCCAGAAAAATAATGGTCCGTCCCTAAGGATAGAAACTCTGACAAGCAAACCAATGGAACCATTTCATGAAATGAACTTCAATTTTCCCAACCAACTTACTATATGTTGTAATTAGTTGATTGAATGTTGAAATTCCCCTAGTTTGAATTCTCCTGACAATAACACTGCAAAGTATTAGTTTTTCCTATTATAGCATCACCACAAATGCATTTAGGACGTCACGACTACACGTTAATTGCTGCTCGACTTTCCCCTTCCTTTGAGCAAAGATGTACAGGGAAACTGCGCCCGGACTCACATAAATCTTACCTTTCGAGCTTCCTACTTGCGATGTTTGTTTTATGCCAGCGATGTCTGCCTTTAATTCTTTCAGATCTGACCCGACATACTTCAATTGTGTCTTCACACTTGTTAAGTCAGTTTTTGCATCTTCCACTTGTGATTCAATCTTCTTGAAGTGATCGTCCATCTGTTGAAATTTGATGGCAGCATTTCTTTCTTTCTTCAACTCTTCCTCCAACTGTTGTTGCCTTGCTGTGGGAAAGTCCCCTTCAGCTAGCTTTCCAATTTCATTAATCCTAGTAGTATCTTGTCCAAGTGCAGTGAAGGCCTTTTTTGCAAGCAGTATGTAACGATCAAAGGTTGCCTTGTCAATGTTTTGAGTACAATTCTGATGGCACAACGTATTTCGTAGCAAGCGAAGCTGATCCAAAGCTAAGGCATACGTCTCGGCTTGGTTACCAGTGGGGCTGATAACCGAGGAATGAAATGTCCCAGCTGATAAACCACGTGGTTTTACATACAGCGTGTGCAACGTGCCTGGCATGGCAAAAGTTTTTGCGAAGATAGTGGCTTCGAACAGAGCTGTACAGTCCCATTCCATTATCGATTTACTAGTTGGTACGTATTTTGTCTTGCCACCTTCTTTTGCAAGGAACATTTTTCTAACCGCCACAGAGTCGTCCCATTTTGGGACACTAGGTGTAGTAGCGACCAGGTTGTCCCACATGAAGGCAAAGACTTGACGGACAGCGACTGGGAACTCATCCAGCACAACAGTAAAAAATTTGAAAAAGTTCAGTTGTTCAGGAGAAATCGTCATTGCCATGTTTTTGAATGTCTCAAGCTCCTTTACTCAAGACGTACTTGTGTAGCACAGTTAAATGCGACGAGTCGTGTTAGAAAACGTCAGACCTGAGAGAGGAATTAAACACAGCGCCAAATTACTAGGTGTCACGCTTGAATTTCGGAATCTGATGTGGGGTATCCTTTCCTATCCATATTGGTCAAAGCGTGTTTTCGAGTGCAATTTGGAATACAATCAAGCGTTATTTTTTTGAAAAGGCTAACAAGACTATGCGAAGACAGTCAAATTGCAATTTGCAGTCTTTTAACAATTAACTGCTCTTTATTCTATATCGCACGAGCACATTCACGTGATAACTAGTAGGCCCTGATATAAAATATTATTTAGCGACTCACAAAGAATAATCAGTTGACGACCAGTGGTTAGAGCCTCAACGTTCACCTGAATTACGATGCATGCCCCAATTAGTCTCCTCTAGTAGCTTAATTTAAATTATGCAATAAGCATCCACACCCCTTTAACATGGCCGTCCTCCTGTGAGCTGAACATGTATCCACCATATCGAATTGGTGCTCAGTGTCCCCTGGTATTGGAAAAGATTGAGGCTGAGGCAATAAGGACAATAAGCAAGTGGATGAAAAAGCACTCGCTGGTTGTTACGTCACTAAAGGGGAGGGAGGAGGGTCGAAAATCCCTTCAAACTTATAACCAGCTTGTTTATCTCTTTTTCAGTGTCCCAAGTCTAAGCAAAGATATCTTCACAGTTGTAAATAAGGAGAAATAACAAGTGGTAATCCAGTATTTTATTCAGCAGCTAGCTATTTTAAAAAGATAACCCATGTGACCCACATACTCCGGAATTCCGGAGTTCTGTGGCAGAATTATGAATGAGAACTGTGAGAATGGTTAATACATTTTATGTAAACTCAGACAACTTACTTAATTTGCCAAACAATCAACTCATTTAATTTAATTTGTCAGTCAGCCACATTTTCCAAGCTACTAAGCACAGCTGCTACCAAGAAACTCAGACTTAATGTCGTTAGTAAGAGCAGTCGTTACATGCAAATTACATTCTAGTGTGTCAATGATCCAACAGAGAAATGGATTCAATAAATGTCAACTTTTTCAATTTGTTGAATTTAATTTCATTTAATAATTCATTTAATTTAATTCATTTGATTGAATTTAATTTAATCAATCAATCAATCAATCCATCCATCTGTCCATCCATCTGCTCACCCACGGCCTGCCCGCTCGCCTGCTACTGTTACCACTGCTACCAAGTGTAGAAAGCAGCCAGACAAGTTGATATATGCAAATTACAATCTAGTGCAGCCACAAATGGCTTGGGAAGAAACTTCCTTTGAACAAAATTATGGAATGGTATACCCATTGAAATTTGCAAATTCAAGAACATTCTTTTAAGTTCTTTTAAGTCAGCCCTAAAAATATTTTAAGCATTGTTATAGTCTGTTGTTAATTTATACTTTTAAAAAGTAAACTAAATAAGTGACATTCTAAACTTTTTTGTAGATTTGTAAATGTTGTTATCTTTTGATATATCTTAATCTTGAACACATTTTTTCCCTCAGTTATTTATATCACAGTTGTAGAGCATGTTTGGGCAGTGCCATAGCAAGGGTGAAATAAGTGGGGGGGGGGGGGGGCACGCGAGCGCCAGCGGCGCGAGCCGCTAGAGGGGTCTGGGGGCATGCCCCCAGAAAATTCTGAAATCTAGAGGCTTGGAAATGCTATTTCCAACGTTATCCAAGAGCTTACACATATTGCGAATTATTTACTCCCTTCACTGTCTCAGCAAACCAGTGCACATTGAAGAGAGTATAACACTTGCAGTGTCAATTACAAAATAGAAAACTGACTGTCCCTGTATCTTGAAACCAGCAAATGTTTAACCTTTCAGAATCATCATAGTAAGTTGTTAGTCACGATTTCTGGTTTGTTTTAGTTTTTAGCTTTTAAGAGACGGTCTCTGTAATTTCGGTCTGCTCGATCTGGCTTTAAATATAGATTTTGCTTATTTCTTTTGTGTTGCAAGACTTTCATGTACTTATACTAAAACCACAATCCGCTTGACCAGATCATTTATTTTTTTCGAGTTTTTAAGGATTTTCGGTTCACCCAAACGAGCGCCCGGAACGACCAATGTCAGGGCTTAAATTTACGACAACTTTCAAGATGAATTAAACAAAAACGGATAACTTCTGTACCAAAAAAACACCACAGCCAGTTATATTATGTCTTCTTGATTTATCACACCGACTTTCATGAACATTGACTTCGAATCAAGCCAGCAGCAAGACATTAACGACACCCCTATCACACACTTTGATGAAACACGCGAAAACGGATCAGATTCAAACTTTATTTTTGAAAAAGTGAGACGGTCTATTTGAGTCAAACCAACGCAGCCGAAAAGTTGATACATAAGACAATGTCACTACAGAAAGAAACCTTGCGGTACCGTCTTATTGAAACATTTATAGCTGTGCAAACTTGCCAAATTTCGACGATCTTCATGTTTGCCACCATTTTGAGGTGCTCGTCAGGACGAAGTGTTTCATCAACTTGCCTCACAGATGTATCCAAAACCATCAGAAATAAAGAAAAAGTCAATATAAATGTATTACAGTTCAAATGAAAGAGTTAAAATCGTGTTTATAAACGGAAACTCGACCTACATTTCAACCATTTCTGGAGATCTAA
This sequence comes from Meandrina meandrites, assembly GCA_963693305.1. Classification (NCBI taxonomy): domain Eukaryota; kingdom Metazoa; phylum Cnidaria; class Anthozoa; order Scleractinia; family Meandrinidae; genus Meandrina; species Meandrina meandrites. The sequence continues at coordinate 28,039,279 of OY855910.1, forward strand.
GATCTGTCATCATTGTTCGAATTTCACTCGATGATTCCACAAGAAATTACAATATTTGACACGAAAACTTTGCCTGATGTAGCATATGAATCAGGTTAAGGGTAGTAACGTCGTCCTTTCCCTTCCTTGCTGGCACACAGCGAAGATTTTCCATGGCAAAACGTTGAACGTCGAACAACAGCCGAAGAACCGGCTTCGCGGTCACTACTTCATGTATGAGGCTCGAATGAGGCACTGTACGGTACAATACGATACCCCATACATAAAGTATGTACCGATAGCGGTTCGTTTGCTTCTTCGCTGATGTTCGACGTTTTGTCGTAAAAACAACTTCGCTGTACGCATGGAAGAAAGGGAAATTACGAGGTAACTACCTTTACCTGATTCAAACGCTACATCGAGTCGAAGTTTGCGTGTCAGATACTGTTATGTCTTGTGGAATCATCGAATAAAATTCGAACAATGATGACCAATCTTTCATCTCCAGAAATGGTTGAAATGTAGGTCGAGTTTCCGTTTATAAACACGATTTTAACTCTTTCATTTGAACTGTAATACATTTATATTGACTTTTTCTTTATTTCTGATGGTTTTGGATACATCTGTGAGGCAAGTTGATGAAACACTTCGTCCTGACGAGTACCTCAAAATGGTGGCAAACATGAAGATCGTCGAAATTTGGCAAGTTTGCACAGCTATAAATGTTTCAATAAGACGATACCGCAAGGTTTCTTTCTGTAGTGACATTGTCTTTTGTATCTACTTTTCGGCTGCGTTGGTTTGACTCAAATAGACCGTCTCACTTTTTCAAAAATAAAGTTTGAATCTGATCCGTTTTCGCGTGTTTCATCAAAGTGTGTGATAAGGGTGTCGTTAATGTCTTGTTGCTGACTTGATTCGAAGTTAATGTTCATGAAAGTCGGTGTGATAAATCAAGAAGACATAATATAACTGGCTGTGTGTTTTTTTGGTACAGAGGTTATTCGTTTTTGTTAAATTCATCTTGAAAGTTGTGGTAAATTTAAGCCCTGACATTGGTCGTTATGGGCGCTCGTTTGGATGAACCGAAAATCCTTAAAAACTCGAAAAAAATAAATGATCTGGTCAAGCGGATTGTGGTTTTAGTATAAGTACATGAAAGTCTTGCAACACAAAATAAATAAGCGAAATCTATATTTAAAGCCAGATCGAGCAGACCGAAATTACAGAGACCGTCTCTTAATATTGTTGTGCATCACCCTACGTACGTTAAACATAGGCACGCTAAGCGTGCAGGAGTTATTTATTTATTATTATTTTGGGGGGATGGGTGGGTTGTTGTGAGATAGTGTGGTGTAAGATTGAGTTTTTGTACTGTGTCATCAGCAAAACTAGCCCGTCCAAAACAAACGCTCAATGACCAATTTATAAGTGTTGGGCCTTTTGTTGACGGCGTGTGGCAAGTGAATGAGCGTAACACGAAATACATTTGACGAGCGAATTCATAATTTTCTCGAAGAAACCTTGTCCTTTCGGCAATGAATAAAATATCAACAATCGACACTTGACATTCCATGTTTTCTGAAACAATTTCATTGGTTTGTAGATACAACCCTTAACCTGATTGGTTTAACATATATACGTCACTCACTTGACAGCCACAAAAAGTAAAATAATACTTTGCGGTTACACTTGCCGCCACAAAGTCTACAGCAACATTTTAAAGATATTTTGTATTTTCAGAATAATGTAAAAACCCTTACTGTCTAAATTTTAGCCAATCCAAAGACATGATGAAACATAGGCACGCTAAGCGTGCAGGAGTTATTTTTTCAATTGATTGGGTGGCTTTGGGTAAGACTGGGTGTTAGTCCTGTTGGGATGGTTTATTTCATGGGTTAATGAGCTGTTTGTGCATGGTGCATCACTAACTACATAGCCCCTTACTACGACTAAGAGGCATTTTTGGAAAAAAAAACTGCTTGCAGACAAAACCATTTTTACGTGCAATTTGTTACGTCAAAACTGTTTCGTTCAATAGTAAATTTTTTCATTTAAAAAAAAAACAAGAACAATTATCAAAATGTCACAAAATGGCCTATTCTGTTAGCGCTTATTTTGTTGCTAGCTTTTTTACAATCATAACACGATACTTGTGTGTTTTTGTCAAACACTGTAAAATGATACCTTCGTTTTTTTTAAATGCATGTAACATGACACTTTTGTTTATCTCACTTTTGTAACGTGATATTTTTGTTTTTCTTGAAAACACCATGTCTCCATTGAGTAATCGAAAAGTAATAAACAACGTAATAAATGAATCAAATCAAAAACTATATTTTTAGGAAAGCTTTTAAAGTGTAGTACACCTGGAGTATTTGTTTCCTGTCGCAAATGTAAATTTTCATTCAACAAACAGGAACAAGACAGGCCCGTAACCAGGTTTTTTGTTGGGGGAGGGGGGCGTATGAGCGCCTCCGGCACGAAATGTCAAATACGTCTTCATGCTGACTAAGAGTTATTTTTTTAAAAAAATAATTCTCAATAAAAAAGTAACTCAAAAATTAAAAAGAAGTAGAAATGTCATTGTTTCAGACCTCTCGGGAGATAAATTTTATTTCAACATTTTATAAAGGTCTGTTTTAATTTTTTGGTTAAAAAACTGGGGGGGGGCATGCCCCCCCTGGCCCCTCCCCTTGCTACGGCACTGTTGGGTATATATTTTTATGTACATGTACTTTTTATTTTGTTAAGTTTGAGGATTAAAGGCCATTTGTTTATCGGTTTGATACTGTCACAGTGCTAGTGTCTTTAAATAATGGTTGCTTTGGTCCAACTTACTTTACCACTAATCAATCAATAAATCAATCAATCAATCAATCAGTTTTCAAACTATGAAAAAACTATGAAAAAACTATGAAAGACCATGATTATGCCTGGAAACCAAAATGTGGAATACTCCTGAAAATGTCAAAACTTTCCAATGTTCTGATAGGCATGGGATAAATGACAAATTGTAAGACCAAAGTATTACTTATTAGTCAATTAGCCCTTGTCAAATTGTCAACTGTATTTCATTAACAACCCCAGTTGGAGAGTTGGGTGGGGCAGGGGAGGGGGGAAGGTAATGGCTGGCTGCATTGTTAAAGGGACGAGGATGCTTGTAAGAAATAATCCTAATAAAACACACAAATGTTATTTTTTTTCTTGAGTTGATAAAACTCAAGTTCTTTTCTACTCCTAAGAGGTACCAGTTTCAAAAAACCTTTTATTGATGACCGATGTTGACAAGCACAACATCCCAGATTAGAGAAAGACCATTTTTTGGTACACTAAAAGGTACCATAATACGAAGCAGCTGTGAAGATTGGAAATGGCATATATACTCTAACTGGCACTAATGAAATCATGGTTTTCTGAACCCCAAAATAAAATATTATATAAAGGTAGGGCAAACATCCCCATCAGTTAACACTGAGTCCCAAACACAGGTTCTCAACAATTAAATTTACAAGTAGTTGTATCTATTAAAATTTTTTGAAATATTCTCCTGATTTGATATAGTGCATATTCTGTTCCAAAAAGTACATTCCATACAACTTTCCCGGGGGGGCACTCCCATCTATGTCAGCTATATAGGTATGTGCCGCTGTGAAGGGTATGGTTTTCAAGCAGTTTAGTCTGGGATAGGGTACTGGTACAGTGGTATGAAGAATTAAGTCCAGAATAAAAAATAGAAGCTCAGAAGAGGAAGAGGCTTTCCTAAACGTAAATAAAATCATTGCAGCAACGTTGTTGACAGATGGTATTATATCACATTAAAACCACTAATAGTGATGCAGTTCTAAAAAGACCAAGTCTGGGATGGGGTAGGGATTTTCGGTGTCTAGTCTAGGATAGGGTTTCAAAATCAGCTGAGCTTGGTCTGGTATAGGGTAAGGGTTTCAGAGTCCCAGTGGCACACCCCCACCCAAAAGTATACAGAGTACCCCCCCCCCCCCTCCGGTACAACTAGTACAAGGTGGATGCTTTAGCCGCTTTAGATCAAGTATGTATAGAGCTGACACCCAGAGCACACATAACACACAGCCTGACATGTTCTTTCAACAAGCAGTTACATTACCAGCACGCACTGGTCGCGTGCCCACGTGCCCACAATAAATTGGTATCTTACTAACCTCACGTCACGACGCCACACATGCACAGTTGACAAGGAGAAGAATACCAATTTGCTGGAAGTCCAACCTGGCATTTTGCAGAAAAAAAAATCAAGATAATTAGTACTCTCTTAACAAAAAGAACTATAAAATGCTTGCAATGAGTGTGAAACAAACTTATGACAAACGTTGTCTCATGTATAAAGCCATAGCATATTATTGAAATTGTCCCAAGCTATAAACTGTCAATAAAAGAGAAAATTAATACAGTTTTCTTGGCCTTTTGCAGCTTACTGATAGCTCGACTAAGATTTTGAAAAACGTCAGGAATTTCCGAGAAGCGAGGAGGGGAATTCCCCGAATGTTTGTGAAAGCGAAAGAGCTGAACTCAATATTAAATTTGCGTTAAAAAAATTCTGAGAAAAATCTGCGAGTTTCAGGAAAACGAACCCTGTAAAACTAATAAGTAAAGTTGCTTCATTTATCTTTCAACGAAAATCCTGGAATGTGAAATAGCATGCAGCTTTGTCAGTTTCACGGTGAATTGTACTGATTGTAGTATAAAACATTTGCTGGCCTGAAAAGCGAAGCACAAAGCTATACACTAAAGATTCCATTGTTTCTAATATTAAAAGCCGTTCAGTCTATGATCATATATAAATGATGGACTTGACAGCCTTTCCCCATGAAAGAATTAAAGCAGAAAGTAACGAATTTCAGGAATTTCCGAGAAGCATGGAGGGGAATTCCCCTAACGTTAGTGAAATCGAAAGAGGATTGCGTTGAAAAAAATTCTGAGAGAAAGTCTGCGAGTTTCAGGAAAACGAACCCTGTAAAACTAATAATTAAAGTTGCTTTATTTATCTTTCACCGAAAATCCTGTACGGGAATGTGAAATAGTATTTGCGTTTCACGGTGAATTGTATAAAACACGTGCTGGCCTGCAAAGCGAAGCACATGCAAAGCTATGCACTAAAGATTCCATTGTTTCTAATATTAAAAGCCGTTCAGTCTTTGATCATATAAAAATGGTGGACTTGACAGCTTTACCCCACGAAAGAATTAAAGCAGAAAGTAACGATGGAGCGCAAGTAAGCCAAAACTACACTTTAGAAGGAACGTACACGCTCGCAATCATATGTGACGCACTATAAAGCAATGCAAGCAACTACAACAATGGTTTTGTAAATTAATAAGTATCAGTTCAACAGCAGGATTCAAAAGAAAAAAGACAGTAAACATGATATAAATCGTGTTTTACTTACGCATGAATTATGCAGTTTCCACCTTTCTCCTTGCTGTGAATGCGATCATCGCGTGACTCGAAGACGAATGTGCTAGCTTCTGCAAATAACGAGCGTCTGCTAATTGAGGACCTTGAGCGTCTCGGAAATTCAGCGTTATTCAAGTTGTGAAGAACGGGAAGTTACTGAAGGTCCAACCTTCAAGTCTAATTCAAGTTGTGAAGAACGGGAAGTTACTGAAGGTCCAACCTGGCAAGTTTTGGAGAAGAAAAATGCAGATTAGGGTAAAACAAAATCATGACATGCGATCGTCAAAGCTTGCGACTCGACGCAAATTTCATCAAAATCGTTTCATTGCAAACAGCGAATTTCGTTATGAATGAAACCGTACCCTTTGTGGTTTACTGATTGCTTGACTACGATCTCGAAACGGCACGAATTTCTGGGAAGCAAAGAAAGAATTCCCCGAAGGAATAAATCAATATTTTGCGAAAAGAAATTTCTGTGAGAAATCTGTGGGTTCTACCTCGATAGGAATACAGACTTGCTCTACTTTACCTTTTAAGAAAATCCTACAATGTAAAATATTTATATGATTATAGTGGAAGGAAAATTCTTTTCAAAGAAATCTGGAATGTGAAATGCTATTATAATTATTGTGGAAGGGACTTCCCGAATGTCAAGCGAAAGCGAAACTCAAGAATTTGCTTTTAAGAAATCTGTGAGCTGCTTTCCTCGATAGCAGCAAAACATCTATATAAATGACCTTGCTTTACCTTTATGTTTCAAGAAAATTCTTAAATGTGAAAAACTATTATTACGGAATTGAGTTATTTGTAAACAACTGCTTTCTGGGATGATGTCGATCAGTGGTACTATGAAAATCGAAGCACACGCAAAGAGTCCATTTCTCCAAATATCAGAAGCCGTTCAGTCCGCTACGATAATGAATTTATCATAGCCTTCTCCATAAAGGAACAAGGGTTAAAAGTAATAATAAAACGCAAGTTGGCGAAAACTACACCAGGAGCTGCTTGGAGGTGCAGTTTATACATTTAGCCCATTATACGCTCCTACGCTCCGGCTGATTATACTTGACGCACGGATCAAGCAGTTGTCTGTAATGATGCTTTCTGTTTGTAAATGGATAAGCTTGAATTCAGAAGCAGAATTCTGAAGAAAAGACGGGAAACTTGACATAAATAGTGTTTCACTTACCGATCAGTTTGGAGTTTCCATGTTGCTGCGTGCTGTAAATGTGCATGTTAGGGCATGATGATCGCGTGACTCGAAGGAATCTGCTTTCTCAGCAGTTTCACAACTCTACCCAGACTCCTCTCTTCCCTACTCGTCCCCATGCCCCAGCTGTCTCTTTTCTTGAAAAGGCAATTAGATTTGGGACGTTCAACTACAACAGAGTAACCACAACACAATGCACCGGAACTACAACACAGTGTACCAAGAAGTCTGGGCACTAGTAGAGTATTGCGTGACTGAGCTTGACTGAGAGTGACTAGGGATCGTCACGTACAATGAGGAAAATCACGTCTTGTGCAGAAACGAGTCTGTCAACACTTTTTCTGCTCGGGTCACTAGATTGTTCTTGTTGTGCTAGTAATTTCTGTACGTGGTTCCGTGGCCCAAGGTGTGAGAGATGACGCCACAAATTACGTGGTTTTGTTCTTCTGCGTTCTTGTTCTTCAGCGTTGTAAATATCATTTGTCACGTTTAAATAATGTAAAGTGTTACTTATAAATAACGCACAGATTCTCTACTATTCAGTTGAGTTTCGCTATCTCGCTATGAAATGGTCCCCATGTTCAGGTCCCAAGCGTTAGCCCGAACTGCCACAATTGTGACAATTGTCTCCAAATAATATTTAACAAAGCAAAAAGGAAAACACTCGCACCCAGGTAGTAAGAAAAGAAAAATACGAAGTATAACTGGAAAGAGGAGTTACAGGTATTGACAATAAAAAGATTAAAGAAAGAGAAATTGCTCATTATTATTCACTCTATTGCAACATTTTATCTGACCCCAAGGCCAAGAATAGATGTGGGCACGCTGGCACGACAGCGCATCATTGTTATGTTTTGAATATCACGTTACAATATAACGCAATTTTTGTTGAACACAAAAAAGGCAGTCAGTTGAATTGATAAAAAATCAAGTTGTTCAAGAAATGAAATTGACACGAGGGCAAAAGTCCGAAGAGCTTTGATTTATTTACTGAAACTTTTGTGCGATATGAAATTGTGTGACGATGAAATCAGGCATCCTTGTGAGGTCTTGTGAGACCTTGTGAACCATTTCATAAATATATCAGGATCAGTAAATACGTTTTTCGTGAGAGTGAGGACTGTGTACCGAACTAAGCCTCCATTTAAACATTAGCTATCCCACTTTGTTTAATAGCAAAAAGAAAGACAAAAAATGTGCGCGCGTGTCAACATTGTCAGCACTGTCGACCGCATGAAAAGTTGTTTGAGCCTGTTTGACATGTGTTTGAACTCAGTGCTGTGAATGACCGTGTTGTTCAGGTTGTTGTCACCGTGTTATGGCTCGCCGTGTTTTGAATCACTGTGTTGGGGGTTCACTTTTTTGTGGTTCACCATGTTGTGGTTCACTGTGTTGTGGTTCACCATGTTGTGGTTCACTGTGTTGTGGTTACCCTGTTGTGGTTCACTGTGTTGTGGTTACCCTGTTGTGGTTCACTGTGTTGTGGTTCACCATGTTGTGGTTCACTGTGTTGTGGTTACCCTGTTGTGGTTCACTGTGTTGTGGTCACGCTGTTGTGGGTAAACGTCCCAACCCCTCCTCTGAAAAGGGGCGAGATTCAAGGGAGGCTGGGTGAAACTCGAGATACGGATGGTATGATGGGAAAGAATTAGAGGAAACTCGGCATTGTACTAGAACCTGTATCGAACTATGTGAAATCTAACATGACTCAAAGCTGAGCGACAGTTTACAAAGATGCTACTGTCAGACGGAGGCCAGAAAAAAACCTGCCGAAAAAAGTGGCAATCTGGATCTGGATAGGAACCATGGTTCAAGCTCTAAATAGCCCATCCTACAAAGGGAGGCGCGGTGGCCAAATGGTTAGCGCGCTGGACTTCATTTTACTTTATACGAAGCTTCACATCCCCACCCGCATTGACGAAGAACGAAGAACGATATACTTTAAAATAAATGTGGGAAAAAATAAACAAAAAATTCTAAACGAGGTGTCGGCCTCGAATGATTTCCCACGTGATTTTCATCTCTTATATAGCCCTTCCTCATGCGTATGGTCACTTCAGCTGGGCTAGCCCCAGACCCCACTGCAATCGGGCCGCAGAAAAATTTCCTTTCCTCCTTATTTGTACCCTCTCTCCATAACCCCTCGTGCTTTTTTCGTTAATACCCAAGCACCATAGGAGACTTCTTTCTGTTTCCTTTCAAGTCCACTTTTTAAGGCCTCGCGTCCCAGCATTGGTTGAAATGAAAATTAATATATGTTGTGAATAGCCTGCACAAATGCAAAAGGGTAAATATTGCGCGAAAATATCGAGGGCTAGTGTGTGGTAGAGTGCACGCAAATTGATATACATGAGCTTCTACTGGGAATATCAATGCCTCCATCAGTCTTTCTTTCCGTGCTCTGCTGAGAAAAGACCAGGAAAAAAATCAGATGACTGGGAGCGTTCCGAGAGAGTAGTCTATCCCACCGAGGAAACATAATCTTTTCACCTGGTATAAGGCGTCAGACTGGAAAGAATTTCAAGCAGTCCAGGCGAGCGCTTCTCAAGCCTCCGAAGCCATTTCTGGCCCGAAAAGCAGCTATTTTGTTTGCATAATGTTTACCTAGAGAAGATTCAGTTTTTGTCGGTTTTAAAAAAGTGAATAATGAAACCTTAGAGTGATAAAAAGTAAAGGACCGGTTATTGGCCTAAAACTACACCGCCATTTGATAGAAATTGAACATGAAGTTATAAGAAAAACGCTTTCGGTACCGAAATGGCTTCGGGGCATTTGAAAAACGCACGCCAGGCTAGAAAGTTCGTTTGAACTCGTTTTGCATTTAGCACCTTTTTCCGGATATCCTCCTACCAATTACAAAGTGAACTGGTCTCTGGGAGAAGAACAAGGACTTGTAAGTTGTTCTCGGGTAAGGCACTCGTTATTTCATCAGAAATGATATATTTAAAGCGTTTCGGAATCACTAAGAGGTCATTGACACAGTTAACCAACTGCATGAAAGGGAGGCACGGAAAGGGAGGCAGGGAATTTGGAAATCCAAGGCATGCGTTAATTCAACCACCAGAAATACTGTCGTTTACTTGTAAACTATAATAGAGCCTTTACACTGCTGGGAAACTATTGGTCTCGGCACATATGCTAACACTTTCAACAGTTTCTGAAACTGTTTGCCAGGAGTAAATTAGTTTAGAGGGAATCAAGAGAAAGTGAGAGGGAATGGATGAACTTTTGAAAACTCACTCAATTTCCCCGGGCATTCATCTCACTGATTACATGGTTAATGTACATAAGTCCACCATGAATTTTTAAGCATTATACATTTTGCGGAAAGTTTTGTATCGGCTCCTAGCTGCTTATTGGATCGTAAGGCTTGGCGCGAAAGCTGGAAAAGCGCGCGGCAAAAGAAAAACAGCTTCGCGGAAAAAAGTGAAGACGGTGACCAATCAAGTCACCGCCAAACAGTTTCTTACGGGAGATGGTAATTATTTTAACAATTTATAACGCGAAGACAAACAAGATAATAATCAGTTTTTGAATGGAGGTGTATGTCGATGTTTTCCAGTCGTACGAGTTAAACCGCTGTTCACAGCTGAACAGTTTTTGCAAGCACTGTAACAGTTTTGACTTTTACATCAGGTAGTGGGGTGGTTTTTACGCTGGCGGGACCAAAAATGACATACTTTGACAGATTTGTAACGATTCAAGAAGCTTAGAGGATTTGAAATGTTCGGGTGTGACCGGTGTCCAGCCTTACATTCTCGTCCCGAGAGGCCCGCAGTCCTTTATTTTTTGTCAGCAACACCCGATTCTTGGCACGAGAGGCGAGTGTGGCGTGAGAGGCGTGAGAGGCGTGAGAGGCGTGAGAGTCACGCACACGAGTCAGGCGCGAATGGTATGCTACCTAATAATCTCCGTTTGACGCGAAAATATGCACGCGTACAGGTATATGTCTGTGGACATTTTCTGTGACCAGAACGGTGGCTGAACGAACAAAATTTTGGTAACTGGGGTATATCATTGGATTTTTTTGGGTGACGTTACTCGCTTCACAATTCGCACGATAGGCTGCGACTCAACCGACTCAACCTGGTCCCCAGACTCTTCTCTCTTCACACGATGCGCGTGCGAGGGAAACAGTAAATAGCGCAGGATACACTTGTCACCTTCTGTTCGCAGGCTTTTACTTGTGCATGCAAATCTCTTTTCCTTATCTTATTCCCCTTCACCGCCCGTTCCCGGTTCTCGAACCACGTGAAAGTGCATTCCCACCCATTTCATATGGGAGGCCCCCAGGTGGTCGGAGCGCGCGACCACAGGAAGATGTCTGAAATTCGGGCTACATTGGCTCAAGTATACCCGTTTACGAAGAACGAACACTCTTATTCTTATGCTTTCCACACCAGCGATCGCCATGGTATAACCAACAAACTTGTCCGTTGTTCTTGTGCTTACGCTTTGTTTAGGGACGGACCATTAGAAAAGTTTAAACAAGCAAGCAACTGAGCAACCGTGGACGATGATCCTACTGCTATACGTTGGATCAATAGTGATCTAATCGGTTTAAAATAGCAAATGAAGAACATAAAAAAGCAGAACCGATACAACGTAGAAAGATATTAGATTTGGTGTACTAGGTACTTCAGGTACCTGAAGAAGGCTGGTTTGCCAGCCGAAATATATAGTACACCAAATTTAAAATCTTTCTACGTTGTATCGGTCTCTGTTTTTTATATTCTTCGTTAGAACAGTGATGGGGGGAGGGGGATTTTTAGCTTGACCCATTGCCTGTGCATGAATTTTAGTTGGACTGCAGCCCTTTGCAGGATTTTTTTTTTAGAAAATCTGCTTCATGCACCATTTGCTATTGAATTAAGGAACGGACTATTAAAAAAGTTAATGGGGGTGGGAAAAAAATTAATGCAAGGAAAAACCCAAATTATAATTCTTCTCGAAAAGTGTTCCAAATGACAAAATTTTCACGGCGGGAGAAGGTGCCTGGATCCCCCTACGGCAGGGGTAATTTGCAGAATGCCGAACTCAGATAGCCTGTGTACAGCCGTCCCGCAGGGGAGCGGGACGGCTGTACATAGGCTAAACGCAGAACGTCGAATGCGAAACAGAATCACCGAAACAAGCAAAATCCAGCCAGAGTGCAATTCAGGCTAACCGGAGCGTACCTTGCACCCAGGTTAGCCTAAAAAGCACTCCGGGTACGTTGTGTTCTTGGGCACGACACTGTACTCTCATAGTGCAGCCAGGTGTATAAATTGGTACCGGCGATTGTACTGCTGGGGGTAACCCTGCGACGGACTAGCATCCCATCCAGGGGGAGTAGAAATACTTCATGCTACAGAAACCGGGGTAAGCTCCGACCTGATGGACCACTAGGCTCGTATGCAGACTTAACCTACGTTGTACTTTAACTTTACTTTCCATTTTAAAGTTTATTTTGTGACATAAAAACTTTAATAATGTTCACTTTAATAAATTTAATTTACTGAGGGATATTTCAAAAGTAAATAGAAGTTTAAAGTGAAAAATTGTAATTAATATACCTGTCAGGTCCGTAGGAACGAATTTTAAGGTGAGGGGGCCCAAAAATTAGCACTGATTGTAATGTATTATATTAAAATGGGCCAGAGGCCCATTTCCATCGGGGGGTCCTGGGGCATCTTCCCTCGGGAAAATTATGAAAATCTAGAAACGCTCTAATGCAATTTGGTGTATTTGTGAGCACCTTTCGAGAAGAATTATAATTCTGGTTTAATATCAAAATGCGGCTCATCTAGTGCATGCATTTTTTTCTTTGCGTTTTTCCTTGCATGAATATTTTTTTCAGACATTTTGGCTTGAATGAATTGTTTGGTCCCCCCCATCACTTTTCTAATGGTCCGTCCCTTACGTCGCATGCAGTGATTCCGGTAGTGAGGACAACACAAGTTTGTATGTTTTCAAAGTATAGAAACAACGACAAATTCTCTCCTAGCGTTTGGTTCTCATACAATACTTCGTCTCTCAGTCACGTTGCGTGACGGCCCAAATAACGGCTTACATTATACACGAGGCTTAAACTGAAGAAGTATAAAATGTTTTTTTCATCCCTTGATAAAATGTTGCTTTCGCAAACTATATGACTACACTGTTTTATATTTACTTTTTACAAGTTCCTTGACTTGGAAAAGGTACAAAAAATGGTGGAAACCTATCCAGGAAAGTTCTTTTCATTAAACTGAGGTTATACAAAATAATTGACAATTGTCACTAATTTGAAGCCCTGATTCTACTTTTTACCATAACGAGAGTGTTCTGTTTAAAATACTTAGAACTTACAGCAAAATTCGGCCACAAAACGGCCTGGGAAAGCCTATAGAACTTTCAGCTACCGTCTTTGGAGCTAAATATGAGGTGGATAAATATGTTTACAGACACGAGCTTTAAACTAGCGAAAAACAAAACGATACAACGGCAGCGTCGAGTTTCCAAGAAGAACCACGTAATCAGTCGCGCTTGTTGTCTCGTTGTTGTCGCCTAACCAGCAATAGGGGCCCTTAAATCGGAGAACGAGTACGAGATTTAGTACGAGAAAGACTTTTCAAACCTAGTACTTTTGATTATCACATTTCACTCAAATCTCGTTTAATATCCATAGTTTCATTTTCAAGTGGTCACCAACAGGGAGGAGTAAGGGCTCTGGGGGCGTAACTGTCTTTTTGTAACTGGGGCCCGTTTCCCGAAAGTCCCGAAACGTTTTCCCACCCGGAAAGCTATAGCAAAATCTCAAACCTTATGATTACAGAGTCGTTAAATTCCATGATTTTTAAAATATGAACAGAGGCTCCCTTCACGCAAGTGTTCAGGCCTGTACACTTCTTTGTTTTTAAGATACAGACGGGCCCGAAAAGTTTCCAGAGCTTTCGAAAAGCGGGCCCCAGTCTGAAATTGAAAGTAGTACTCGTACTCGTACTCCAATCTGACGGTCCCTTATACCACGAGCACTCCGAAAGGCAGTCACGTGACGACCTTCCTGTCATCAGAATACAATTACGACATGTTCCTTAGTATCATCCAAAGACTCAGCTAGTCAGTTGTAAGAAACAGTAAACAAAAAATACTCTTCTAAAGAAAAATAGACTATAGACTAAATTCCCGCTGAAAAAGGTATTGTTCACGACGCCACTGTTTCTTTACTCGCATTACTGGTTACAATTTTAAAAGCTCTATCCCAGCTACCTGTCTCCTTCGTAGCCGTGGTTTGGGCTCGCTACTGGCTAAACAGCGAAGCCTGTTGAAGAGCGTCTTGTGCTATAAACCTTAGTAACACTCGCACCACGAGAGCAGAGACAGATAAGATCGATGAAAATTTTGGCCAAATATGTGGGTATCATCACAAGCTTCACATCAGCATCGCGCTGTTTAACGAGTTTTTAGGAAAGCTTTCTCTTTCCAAAGCACGCAGATTGCATTTCCATGGCACTGACTCTCAGTCACAATCTAACTCGTCTGCACTCAAAGCTTCGTAGACACAATTCAGTAGCTTTAAGCTTTCGGCTGTGTCGGGGTGATCCCCTAAAACTTCCTTCCTCATTCGTGAGGCCGTCTGCAAAGATTCCCTCGCTCCGTTGAAGTCTGCTAGGTCATACTGCGCAACACCAAGACAGTGGTAGCTCTGTGCTGTGTCTTCGTGATCACCAAGTACAGTTGACCTGGTGCGTGACGCCTCCTGTAATGCCTCCACAGCTGACTTGTAATCACCTAATGCGCAATTAAGGGATCCTAAGAAATTGAAGCTTTCGGCTGTTTGAGTGTGCTGACCTAAAGTTTCTTTTAAAAGTCTTGACGCTTCCTGGAGTGCCTCAATAGCTGCTGGAAACTCGCCCATCTTGTAATAAATGAAACCGAGAGTAAGTGAGTTTCTTCGTGTTCACCTAACTTTCGCCACAGGGCCAAAGCTTCTTAACAAAACGTACGAGCTGTTACTAAATCTGGCAAGCTTTCCAATGCATAATACGTTATAGCTAGATTGTGGCAAATGGCGGCATGCGCAGTGTTCCATTCGTCACACAACTTGCTTTTCATATCCCTTGCTTTGTGAAATGCTTCTTTGGTAGGCTCGTAATCGCCCCTCTGTAGATACACCCTTCCGATTTCGTTTAAGTTTGCAGCTGTGTCAGGGCTCTCTCCCAGATGTTTCTTTTAAAGTTCAAAAGCGTCCTGGTATGCCTCAAGAGCTTTAGTGAAGTTTCCACGCGTCAAATGACTTTCTCCAAGGGCGTAATAAATATTGGCAGTATCCACGTGATCATAAACACCCAACCGTTTCCTTCGTTCCAGAGCATTTTCGAATGCCCTTTCAGCTTTGGCTTCATTGTTCATTTAAAAATACACACGTCTAATGTCTGCGAGACTGGAAGCTATTTCGACAGGATCTCCATTGTTCTCGTCCCTCAATCGTAAGGCCTACTGAAATGACTCTTCTGCCCCACTGTAGTCATCCATCAAGAACAAAAGGTTCCCGAGTTTACCGTAACTTCTTGCAAGGTCATTAAAATCTACGCCAGGGACCTTTTCGTGTGACTTTAATTCATTTTGAAAAAGTTTTTGATGAGTGTGTGAACTAATGGGCAGTGTTACTTTAGTTTTCACATCTTTCACGTCTGACCCGACATCTTCCACCTGTGTCTTCGCATCTGTTACTTTAGTTTTCACTTTTTTCACATCTGACACGACATCTTCCACTTGTGTCTTGACATCTGTTGCTAAAGTGTTCATGTCTTTCACGTCTGATCCGACATTTTCCACCTGTCCCTTGACATCTGTTCTTTCACTTTTCACATCTTTCACGTCTGAACCGACATCTTCCACTTGTGTCTTCACATCTGTTACTTCAGTTTTCACATCTTTCACGCCTGACCCAACATCTTCAACTTGTGTCTTCAAATCTGTTACGTCAGTTTTCACATCTTTCACACCTGACCCAACATCTTCAACTTGTGTCTTCAATTCTGTTACTTCAGTTTTCACATCTTTCACCTCTGACCCAACATCTTCACCTTGTGTCTTCAAATCTGTTACTTCAGTTTTCACATCTTTCACGCCTGACTCGACATCTTCCACTTGTGTCTTCCAATCTGTTACTTCAGTTTTCACAACTTTTCACGTCTGACCCGACATCTTCCACTTGAGTCTTCCAATCTGTTACTTCAGTTCTCACAACTTTCACGTCTGACCCAACATCTTCCACTTGTGTCTTCAAATCTGTTACTTCAGTTTTCACATCTTTCACGCCTGACCCGACATCTTCCACCTGTGTCTTCCAATCTGTTACTTCAGTTTTCACAACTTTTCACGTCTGACCCAACATCTTCCACTTGTGTCTTCTCATCTGTTAATTCAGTCTTCACATCTTTCACGTCGGACCCGACATCTTCCATTGTGTCTTCACATCTGTTAATTCAGTCTTCACATCTTTCACGTCGGACCCGACATCTTCCACTTGTGTCTTCACATCACACAACTTTCACGTCTGGCCCGACATCTTCCACTTGGAAGTTCCTGAAGCAACTCATTGCTCCTTTGAGACCTCCTAGCTTATACTACAGTTCCAGCCAGAGGTAGCGGAGCTCAAAGCTTCACAGACATGATCCCGCAGGCTTAGGCTTTCGGCTGTGTCAGGATGATTGCCCAACATTTCCTTCCTCATAGTTTAGGCCGTCTGCAAAGATTCCAACGCGCCGTTAAGGTCTCCCAAATCCGACTGCACTTTACCAAGCCAGTGGTAGCTCAGTGCCGTGTCTTTGTGATCACCAAGTAGATCAAATCTCATGTGTGATGCTTTCTGGAATGCCTCAATAGCTGACGGAATATCGCTCATCTTGTAATAAATTCTTCCAAGGATATGAAAGCTATTTGCCGTTTTCACGTGTTCACCTAATAACTCGAGTCTCATGGTCAAAGCCTGCTGACAAAACTCGAGAGCTTCTGGGTAGCTTCCCATTGCACGATACGTCACAGCTAGATTGTAGCAACTAGTGGCGGTACTCTTCTGTTTTTCAGGTAACTTCTGATACACGTCTAAAGCATTCTGAAATTGTTGTCTAGCTGAACGGTAGTCGCCAATCTTGTAATACAGACATCCTGTTTTACTAAAACTATTGGCAGTGCTGGGGTGATCCCCTAAAATTTTCCTTCTTATTCGTGAGGCCTCCTGCAAAGATTCGAGCGCTCCGTGGACGTCTCTCACCTTACGCTGCGCTAGTCCAAGCCAGTGGTAGGTCATTGCTGTGTCTTTGTGATCGCCAAGTAGATTTGATCTCATGTCAGCTGCTATCTGAAATTCATCAACAGCTGACAAATAACCCATTTTGTAATAAATGCATCCTAGGGTATGAAAGTAAGATGCGGGCACTTGTTCAGCAAATAAACCAGGACTCATGGCAATGGCTTGCTTACAAAACCCTGAAGCCTTTGTGTAGAATCCAGTTGCAAGATACGTTTTACTTAGATAGTGGCAACTATTGCTAGGGCTTTTGTGTAACTTCTGATACAATTCTACTGCATCATGAAATTTTTTTCTAGCAGACTGGTAATCGCCCATCTTGTAATACACACATCCTATTTCGTGAATGCTATCAGCACTGTCGGGATGATCTCCTATTGAACGTTTCTTCATTTGCAACGCTGTCCCTAAAGCTTTTAATGCTCCGTTGAGGTCTCCACTGTCACACTGTGCTTTTCCCAGCCAGTGATAGCTCTGTGCCGTGTCTTCATGGTCACCAAGCAGTTTCAATTTCATTTCTGACGCTATCTGGTATGCTTCTGCAGCTGACAGGAAATCAGCCATGTCATAATGAACATTTCCTAGGAAATGAAAGCTCTTTGCTGTATCCAAGTGTTCACCTAATAACTCGATTCTCATGTCCAAAGCTTGCTGACAAAACTCAAGAGCCTCCGAGTAACTTCCCATTGCAAGATACGTTGCACCTAGACTGTTGCAACAATTGGCGGTGCCTTCGTGTTTATCAGTTAACTTCTTATACAGGTCTAATGCATCATGAAATTGCTCTCTAGCGGACTGGTAAACACCCATCTTGTAAAACACATGTCCTATATCGTGAATGTTACCAGCAATGCCGGGATGATCTTCTATTGAACGTTTCCTCCTCAGCTGCAATGCTTTCTGCAAAGATTCCAACGCTCCATTGAGGTATCCCTTGTCGCACTGTGCTAGTCCAAGGCAGTGGTAGCTAAGTGCCGTGTCTTCGTGATCACCAAGCAGATTTGATCTCATGTCTGACGCTTTCTGAAATGCTTCGACAGCTGACGAAAAATTCCCCATCTTCGTATGAACCAGTCCCAGGACATGAAAGCTATTTGCTGTATCCACGTGTTCACCAAATAACTCCAGTCTCATGGTCAAAGCTTGCTGAGAAAACGTCAGAGCTTCTTTGTAGCTTTCCAGCTGTAAAGACGATTTAGCTGTTTCACCCAATATGTAGTACACAACGGCTAGCTGATATAAGCTTTCTCCTACAGCAGGATGCTTTCCGAGATGTTTCCTTCTAAGCTCTAAAGCCTGCAGGTGTGCCCCAATTGCTTTGTCGTAGTTTCCAAGCATGGAATGGTTTTCTGCAAGGGTAAAGTAGATGTTGGCAGTATCCGCGTGGTCATAAGTACCCAGCTGTTTCCTTAGCTCAAAAGCACTTTGAAATGACTTGACAGCGTCGCTTTCGTTGTTCATTTTGAAATACGTACATCCAATGTCTGTCAAACTAGATGCTGAGTCGACGTGGTTTCTACTGTTCACTTCTCTTACTTTTATGGCCTGCTGATGGAACTCCAGGGCTCCACTGTAGTCGTTCATAAAGTGAAACACCTTGCCTGACAAGTCGCACAGTCTTGCAAAAGCTTCGAAATCTTCATGAACATCGTTTCTTATTAATTCTTTTAGTTGTTTACACTTGCCGAACAAATTGTTATTGAGGTGACGGATAAACCTTCTGTTAGAAGAAGAGGTATTTTCCAAAATATACAATGTCTTTTCCAAAAGCGTGTTCAATGATGTTAAACTAAAATTTTGTGATATTTGATCAAGCAGGTCAACAAAAGCGACAGCCTCTTCCGGCACGTTCATCAGGTCGTGTTTTATAAGTGTTGCAGCAACTTCTCCCCCTGCCTCCGACATAAAATCTGCAGGAATATCCTCAAAGTAAGCCAGCATGGCATGAGGAGCATGCGAGACAACTTCTTTTCTTTCCTACGATAAATAGATTAATTTATTTGTTATATAAAATAAAACGTCATCTGTCATGGACGGCCAGATGTCGTTTGAAGAAGTTAAGCCTCCGACCCATGCTGAACCATCCTTTCCCTCAGATTTAAAGAGGTCCACAAAATATGATGCCGTTTTGTGTTCTTGCCTTCTCCAGTGAGCGACTGCAAGGACTTGATACACAAGTAATTTGAGAACTGTTTCGTCACTACTGCTGCTTAGAGCATCCACAGAGCTTCTTAGTGAGGATATGCCCTGTTCTAGCTTGCCACAGAGTATCTGGTAAGTTCCAAAATAACACAGAAGCTTTGCAGGACAGTTGGCAGCATCGGTGTATCCTGTCAGCAGGGAATGCTCCCAGGCCTGACGATCTGAGGAGAACCAGCCCCAATGACCAAAGGATTTGGCGGCCAGCAACTTACGCTCATCATATACGCTTTGTCTCTTGTGTGCCTCATTAACAGCAGTGTCATAAATCGTATTAAATAATAACTCGTCGTTGACCAACAAGGCGTAGAGAAATAGCTCTGCTTTGGACAACACATCTACAGCTTTACTGTACAGCTCGTCATCCCTTGTTCCATTACTAAGAGACATTATGATGCTCTCTCGTCGACGAAGAAGAGCTTCCAATGCTTCATTAGAATGGCCAGTCAAAAACTTTTCATTAGCCACTCCAAAACTAGAGACGTGATAGTCGTAAATCGTCGCTGTGCTGTGCGAAATACAGCTTCAATTACTTGGTCAGTTATTCTCCTTTCGTCGATAAAAGATCGAAAAAAGCGAGTGAATCGTAAAAGAATCAAAGGTTTCACTACAATCTATTAGAGATTTTCTTTCAAGTGACTGAATTATTTTCTTGGTTTGTGATACAGTATCCAAATTTAATACGCTCTTTGCTTCGTCGATTCCGAAACACCAAGGAAAAACAGCCAATGACACGAATACATCTTTCTCGTGGTCAGTGAGTCTTGAAAAGATGTGTTAATTACGGTCTTCAGTCTAAGATCATCGGAATAACCATCATTGTCCAATACCTTAACAAGAGGTGAAATGTTTAGTTCTTGTAAAAGCTCGTTTACCGTAACATGTTGTTCTTTTACTGTGCTACACATCAATCGCATGGTTAGTGGGACTTGTCCACATTCTTTTACCGTGGTATTACGGTCTGGTTCCGAGACTTCTGGCAGAAGGGACTTCACTAAGTCACCCGAGGAAACTACATCCAGAACACCAACTCTCTCTAGATGAATGGGAAGCTTGTGACTCAAGTAACTTAGAGATTCCCGAGTGGTTAGGAGAAGGTTGACGTGACTGCATTGAGCAAGAACATCCTCAATAAATCTAAGCACGTCTTCTTTCAATTTGGCATCTCCAGATTCCAGTAGGTCGTCAGCATTATCCAGAATTACAACGAACGGACTATCCAGTTGTTGTAAACTTTGAAAAAACCAATGAGAGGGTGACATATGAGGCGCCTGTTTCGTGTCTGTGAATATACTGAGCATCTTTGACACTAAATCATCTTTTCGCTTCATTCCGCGAAGGGACGTAAAGTAGACTGGAATCTTCCTCTCTCGCAAGTGATGTGCCACGTTAATGGCCACTGACGTCTTTCCAAATCCTGGTGGGCCCCAGAGATTAACCAGTCGAGTGTCTTCGTCTGCTAAACGATCCAGGATTATTCGACACTCTTCTTTGCGACCAACGAAGTGTGGTATTTTATCAGGTATACACGAGTCAGGAAACAGTGGACCTTAAAAAGAATACAAATATACAAACGCTTTAAATAATTTGTCGGGCTGTATTTTTCGTTCAACGGTGAGGCCCAGACATGCACCTTCTATAGGGAAAAATCTTTTCCAGCAAATCAGGATTCCTTGAGTACCCTCATGGTAACACTCTTTTACGGTATAAACTGAGTAAATATTATGTAGTTCGTCGCTTTCAGACCATATGTTATAAGCCCCCTTTCTTATCAACGTCCTCGTGCAAATTTAAATAAAAATTAAAGTGCACAAAGTAGAAGCCCCCGTGCACAGAATTTTTCTTTAACTCCAAACACCATCAAAGGTGGTGTCAGTTCTAATTTGTTTCTTTATTGTAACATACAAATTGACTGAGCTCAGTAATATTATTTCTTATCTAGGCATTCTGACGTGTCAATTTGACGTGCAGCTTACGAAAACCCCGCTCCACGATTGTAAGCTAATTATTACCCATACAAAGTTGTATAAGAGCCAGCTTAACCCTGTCCTTTTATTAATTTTACTTCTATACCAACATTTTAAATATATGGAAAACGTTTTGTTCACTTGCTATACACTGACAAAGTGTAAAATCTTCACATGAAGCAGAAATGTACGAGGAAACTACACCCAGACTAGAAACTTGAGCTTACCTTTTGAGCATTCCGTTTGCCTGGCTTCTTTTGAGTCAAAAAGGTCTTCCTTTATTTCTTTTACGTTGGAAACGACGTATTCTAGCTGTTTCTTCACATCTGTCACTTCGGTTTTTACATCTTTCACCTCTGACCCGACGCCTTCCACTTGTGTCTTCACCTCTGTTACCTCAGTTTTCACATCTTTCACGTCTGATCCGACATCTTCCATTTGTGTTTTCACTTCTGTTACTTCAGTTTTAACATCTTTTACGTCTGACCCGACATCTTTCACTTTTGTTTTCACATCTGTTACTTCAATGTTCACATCTTTCACGTCTGACCCGACATCTTTGACTTGTGTCTTCACATCAGTTACTTCAGTCTTCACATCTTTCACGTCTGACCCGACATCTTCCACCTGTGTCTTCACATCTTTCACATCTGATACGACATCTTCCACTTGTGACTCGATCTTGGTAAGGTGATCGTCGATCTGCTTAAACTTGATTGCAGCATGTTTCTCTTTCTTCAACTCGTCTTCCACTTGTTGAAGCCTTGATGTGGGAAAGTCTTCTTCAGCTAGCTTTCCAATCTCATCAATCCTGGTGGTGTTTTGTCCAACAGCAGTAAAGGCATCTTTTGCCAACGATATATAATGGTCAAAGGAGGCCTTGTCGATCTTTTGGGTGCTGATCTGGTGGCAAAGCGTGTTTCGTAGCAAGCGAAGCTGATCCAACGCTAAAGCATACGTCTCAGCTTGGTTTCCAGTGAGGCTAATAACAGAGTGGTGAAATGCTCCACTTGAGGGAGATTTTGCGTAGAGCTCTTTCAAGGTACTAAGCTTTCCAGTGCTGTCTGGAATGGCAAAGGTTTGAGCAAAGAGAGTGGCTTGGAACAAAGCTGTACAGTCCCATTCCTTATACGATTTGTTCAGCATTGGCACTTTCTTCACTCCACCTTCGTTTGCAAGCAACATGTTTAGAACTGTTACTGAGTCGTCCCATTTTAGGACGCCAGGTTTGGTAGCGCCACGATTGTCCCACATGAAGACAAAGACTTGACGCAAAGCGACTGGGAACTCATCAAGTACCACAGAAGAAAACTTGAAAAAGTTGAGTTGTTCCGGCGAAAATGTCATCGTCAGGCACTCGAACGTTTTCAAGATGCTTTAATCAAGTTCATATTGTGTAGCAGGGTAATCGGAGGCTACGATCAGGAGAGTATCTGCAAAAAACAAAAGAAAATCAGTGCTAAAGTTTTTCTGAGAACAGAAAAGAAAATAAATTTACACATAACATGATACTAGCCTAGTCGCTAGGCGTTAATTCTGGGCTCCGTCGTGAGCCGTGACGTCACCGAAGCCAAGGAGTAGGTTGGCTCTTTACATAATAGTATCAATGCAAGTTAGTGTACATTTATTTTCTCTTCTGCTCTCGCTTGTTCCCGCCACAGGCTTTGCACGGTCACCGAAACAAGAGAGAACGCCAAGGGACTAGGCTGATAAAAAGCATTTTGGGAATGTTCATTTAGTTTTATTTTTTCATTTAATTATTTATTGATGGGCTTGTTGTTGTATTGTCGGGCTTTTTCCAATTGATAAATTACAAATTAAGTGGCCGTTCGCCTGGAATTCCTCAGTTGTACGTGAAACCTTAACTGAAATATGGAACGATGCATTTTAAATCAAACGTTTGGAAAATCCTTAACCACATTGACCACTAAGTCAAGCCTTCATAGAGTTTTTTCCGATTCTTTTTATTACCCGGCAACGTTTTTCTCTTCTTTTATGCATAAAGCGATTACAAAGAACATATTGCAATAAATGTCTGAAACGTTGTTCAAGTGCGCGCCTACCACATGCACGCGCGTGGACACATACCTGACCGATCGTGCTGAAAAAGTTTGGTTATGACGTCAGCAAACATTCTTTGCAATTGTAACGACAGTCTTGCTTGCCACCCTCCCCAAGGGAAGAATGAGTTATTAAGCGTGTCCACTCTCTACGAGCCAAGGTGATGGAGAAAGCCGAAAGTTAACAATCCATGATTGTATTATCCTTTAAGTGTAGAAGGAAGCGTGCGGGTTCAGACCCGGTTCAAAATTCGCTGCTTTGAAAGTTTGGTCTTCGAACTACACCCATGAGAAGTTTTGGAGCAAGTGGGACCGATTGAATTTTTGGCAATTTTTGGCTTCCTTTTGTGTAATAGTCGAGCGTTCTGATCGTAGCAAGTGTTCTCTCTTGCAATATTTTTGGTAATAGTAAACTTAAATTTAAAAAATCAGTCAAAATGCGGTTTACAGTGCGACTACTCGAACCGGGTCACTTCAGGACAACTCGGATTAATATTAATCCGTGGATTATAATAATAATAGATTATAATAGGGTTATTATAATCCGGTAATAGATTATTATAATCCAGTAATAGATTATTATAATCCAGTAATAGATTATTATAATCCAGTAATAGATTAAGGCAGGGCAAAAAATTGGAAGGATTACATTATTATTAATAATATCATCCGGATTAATATTAATCTCTATTATAATCGAGATAAAATTCCCGTGAATGTTCGGATATACAGCTTTAATAACAGACACACTGCAGACATAACACAGGACTGACGGGACATAACACTGATCACATCAGTCACAGACGATCATTTGCATTTGCTAGAGCTGGTAGATACCACGATGTTGACCCTAGAAGTGAATGAAAAGGAGCAAGCACCTCTGGGCCAGCGAATCCGTCCCGTGGGCATGTGCTTTTATAAAAAGGGGACCTTGAGAAAGGGAATAACTACCAGCTGCATAGAAATAGCGACAATCCCAAACACACGAACTGTTTCGAGGTTCGGAGCCGGCATATCACGATGGCAAAAGAGTCAAAAGAGTTCAAGAATGTATAAGATAGTGATAAGAAAGCTTTGGACAAAGATTAATCCAAGGTAGGAATAATATAAATACGTGCGATTAATAGGAATCCTATGAAGGATTAATATTAAGATTAATATTTAAGTAGGATTAATATTAATAATACCTAAGATTAATATTAATCTTAACAGATTAAGGCACGGCTCAAACCTCAGTAATAGATTATAATAATCTATTACTGGATTATAATAATCTATTACTGGATTATAATAATCCATTACTGGATTATAATAATCATTAGGATTAATATTAATCCGATTAATATTAATCCGAGTTGTCCTGTCACTTGGAGCAAAGTTAATCAATCCGAACGTTACTTGAGGACCTTTTTTCAGCAACGGACTAATGCCTTCTTGAACGCAAACAATAGATTTACTACGAAATTTGAACAGACAACAAGGTTGCAAACAGTCGTTGATTGACTTAGAATTTATCAGTAAAATGTAGTAGAAATTACGTCTTGATCATTAGCGTTCATGTTTCCACTTTTAATACGTCTCGTTGACTAATTTATTTTGTAATCGGTATTTGCTTTAATTTTGAATGGTTTTGCTGTAAAAATCGGATCAACTACGATAAATAGCGGCTACAGAATAAGAACATGTCATTCCGTGACAATTTAATCATGGCAAAATATTGAGATAAAGCGATTTTTTTTAACATACCAATTGTGCCGAAATCTTGTTTGTCTGTAACATGATACTTTTGTTTTGCGTGAAACGCTGTAACACGATGCCTTTCTTTTTATGGAAAACGTATGTAACGTGATACTTTTGTTTTCTCACGTACGTGGCCATTTCTCGAAAAGAAAACATAGGCACGCTAAGCGTGCAGGAGTTATTTTTTCAATTGATTGGGTGGCTTGGGGTAAGACTGGGTGTTAGTCCTGTTGGGATGGTTTATTTCATGGGTAGAGCTATTTGTACATGGTGCCTCACTAACTACAGAGCCCCTTACTACGACTTTTTTGGAGAAAAAATGTTTGCAGACAAAACAATTTTTACGTGCAATTTGTTACGTCAAAACTGTTTCGCTCAGTAGTAAATTTTTATCATTAAAAAAAAACAAGAAATGTCACGAAATGGCTTATTCTGTTAGCGCTTATTTTGTTGCTAGCTTTTTTACAACCGTAACGCGATACTTTTGTTTGTTACCTGTAGGATACTTTGTGTTTTTGTCAAACAGTGGAAAACGATACCTTTTTTTAAAAAAAAACGCATGTAACATGATACTTTTGTTTATCTCACTTTTGTAACATGATATTTTTGTTTTTCTAGAAAACACCATGTCTCCATGGAGTATTCGAAAAGTAATAAAAGAATCAAATCGAAAACTATATTTTTAGGAAAGCTTTCAAAGCGTAGTACACCTGGAGTATTTGTTTCCTGTCGTAAATGTAAATTTTCATTCAATAAACAGGAACAAGAACTCATTAATTTTAGTTATCAAACTGTCACGGAATGACATGCTCTTATTCTAGCCTGTTGCCGCTATCGATCGTAGGTAATTTTAAAAGCTAAACCATTTTAAAGTCAATACCCATACCGGTTAATTAAATGTCGAAACGTGGTGTGTTTAAGGTATAAACATAAACGCTACTTTGACCGAGAGTCAGTGAATCGAGCAAGACGCTAAAGAGACTAATTAAATTTCAGTTGGCGACACGGAGTCTAAAGCAATGTTAAATTTAGGAAGTTTCCTTGTCACAAACTCTTAAAAACAAGAGGCCACGACACACTGAAGAAGATTCCTTGCCATTTTTATGACTCTTTGTAAACACAATGTTAACATCACAATGAGAACATTATTCTTCAAATCTGCTTTGTGCAAATGCTTTATGCAATTTCTACTACGGTCAGCGAAACTTGCCCGTCCTAAACGAACGCTCGAATAACAATTTAGTGTTGGGTCTTTTGCTGGCGGCGTGTGCGTTGTAAGCAGGCAAGCGTTTCAAATCCGGGGTTAATTCACAACTCACCGATTCCGCCTCCTACAAATCTAAAATCTTCGAATGAAATCGCTCGTTTACAACTGTGTCAGATTACTTCCCTTTTATAAACTGCAATTTCATTGGTTCTGATAGTACCTCAAACCTGATTGGTGTGAGATACAAACATACTCCACTGACTGACTGACTACACGGTCCATCTCGCCGACTAAAGAGTTATTTTTGAAAAAAATAACTCAATAAACGAATCAAATAAAAAACAATTGTTTCGGAAGATTTTTAAAAGCCTACTGGGTTCAGCTGGAATATTTGCTCCCTAATTCTAAGGAAATTTGCGCCAAAAATCCTGGTTTAAGTTTTTGCATAATTTAATTACGAAAACGCTCTAAAGCATTTACCAGGGTTCCGCGAAAACCTCGACTGAATTTAATTTCATCTTTGAATAAACTCCTCAACAAATTGAACGTTTCCAAGATTGAAAGTGAGAAAATGCATATTTTACGTCCAAAAGAAGCTTTCCTGGACGTTAAAAATTTTCAGTCTTGGTGACTGCTGATGCATGAATTTTAAAACGTTCCGGAAACTTCATGACATTATTTACCATTATTGGAAGGGTCTTCCCCGCATGTCAATGCGAAAGCGAAAATTTCAACTCAAGACGTAAACTGTAAGCCGTCGATGTACTAAAACCCGAAAAACGAAACGAAACTACCGAAACGAGCGAAACTACCGAAACGAAACGAGTGAAACGAAACAAGATCACCGAAACAAAAATAACCTATTGCCATTACTGAGAGCTGATCATCAACACGCTACGTAAGCGATATTTAGGTCAACCAGGAAGTGTGATTCAGACTAACCAATCTAGGGTACCTTGCACTCCGTTTAGCCTGAATATGACATTGGTTCGTTCAGGTTAACCTAGAAATGCCCAGGGCTAGCGTGTTTACGGTTAGCTCTCAAGAATGATAATCGATGGTTTTGTTTGCATGTTTCGGTAATTTCGTTTCGTTTCACTAGTTCGGCCATTTCAGTTTTTCGTTTCGGTGGTTTCGCTCGTTTCGGTAGTTTCTTTTCGTTGTTTCGGGTTTTAGTACATGCCGCAGTCGATATTGAAATCCTTGAATGCGACGTAAAGCCTCAGTTTGACAGGTAGAGATTAACCTAACAGTTGCCTTTCCGGAAGTAGACGTAGACAACGCATAAACCTCTCATAAAGTAGGAACTAACTCACTTTTAACCGATCAGTTTCTCTGTCAAAGTGCAGCAATATTGAATATCAGAGAATAATGCGCAAATGAAGCGAATAACTACGCAGATTTAGCGCAGACGTGGTCAGAAAACTTGAAATGCACCGTCATCAATATATAATGCTATTTTCTGTTTGAAGATAGATATACGTAGAATAAAGAAAACTCATAAAAAATTGATATTCGATGTGTTCAGTACTCACCAATGGAAGGGAAGTTTGTGGTTTTGATCATTCTTCAGCTCTCTGCTAAGGTGGACGCTACTTTCTTTCGACGCATTGCTTCGAAGCAACACTTTCAGTGAATCTGCTTCGTGGCAGCAAAGCCGAGAGTAGTATGGGACGAATTAGGGTAACTACTCCCTCCTTTCCATTCTTCTCGCGGTTTGTCACAATCCCAGGACTTACGTCACGTGGCGGAAACGCGAGAACAGGAAAATTAAGATCAAAGTGTTCGAGCACAATTATAATATTTCACACCAATCTCGTACCGATAGTCTTCTTTTCAACTGGTCAGCAACAGGGAGAAGTGAGGGCTCTGGGAACGTACTTGGATTGATTTTCGAAAGTCGTACTCGCACTCGCTCGTACTCCGGTCTGAAGGTCCCATGAACGATTCGTCCAGGGCGGAAGCACTTTGCTCGCAGACTCGTTATCAAGGCTTCGCCGCTGGCTCATGCATTTCCAAACTTGAGCGTCATTGAAATAATTCTAGGTTCCCCGGAGATCTAAAAATCATCCCAATGTGGTCTCCAAAACACCTTGTTAAGTTGATTTTTACCAAAAATACTGCCTCATTCAACAAAGATAATTAATAATATTTTATAGCAGGTTGCAAAGAAAGAGTAAGGTGGCGCTGATTCAGTTAAAATATAAAGAGCGTGTGAAATGAAGTCAAGGTTTCAAACAGTTTTCACCGTGTTTAATTTCCTTTTATTTATTTGAAAGTTGTTTTCTATAAAAGCAATCTACAATTCGAATGTTTGCTTTCTTTTAAATACTGATTTATATTTAAAGGGAACCTCCACTATTACAACGAGTTGACGCTGAATTGTTTGAAATGATGCCAAAAATCCGCATTTTACAGGTAAAGGGAGAAATGACGTTTAATAATAACAATAAATGGAAAGATGGTTGAAGATGGTTGAAACGAAGCTGTTTTGCTGTGATGTGGGCGTCTCGATCGTGCTTTAAAACAACACGTGACATGGATGCAAAGCACACTATTTTAATAGTTAAAAAATTAAACATGGGAGGAGCTCGAAAAATGTCACAAACATCCAAGAGAAAATATCAAAAAGAAGAGATATTTTTAAAACAAGCCAGTTTAGTGCTAAAACAATGTAAAAGGTAACTTGGATTGCCCAAGATAAGGAAACCATTTGAATAACACGACGTCGCTTCATAAATGTCAAGTATGTTAAAGGCTTGACAACAGCAATGTACCGGTCCAATACTAAACTGCACAAGTTCGTCACGGACGTGTACGAGAACCATCTTATGAGAGATATCTAGTCAGATTGTGGGTTGCAGCCAGTTGCCATCTCACAGAAGAACATAAGTGGAACAACGCTCACCCCGACACAGAAATCCGCCACTGCGAGGGAAACGACAAACGCGTTGGTTTTGGTGCGAAGCTGGCGTTTGCTGCAAACAAGGAAGATAAGAACCCCATTTCCAACTATTGTCAGGATAGAAAGAGACCAACAGAGAATCCAAAACCAGGTTTCCATCCTGATTTTCCAAAGGCCTAGGGTGTTTTACCTTACTTGATCACCATCGAGTAACTTATAAATACTGATGTGAAAATGTGTGAAATCATATTACCCACAATATAATACATTTAAAGACATCTGTTCATCTTGGTTTTAAAACTTTCTGTTGACATATTAAAATGAGATAACAATTATTGCAGACCGTTGAAAAACTGTGTAACTTTAAAAGCGGCTTATCGGCATTGGTGAGGAATATTTAATTGTTTTGTGACAGAAATAAAAGACAAAATTTAGAATGGAAATAAGTGAAATAAGTGAAACGTGTCAATTCTTACGGCTATTTGCTTTGTCTGTATGATTAGCATAAATTGTTAGCTATGAACAACCTAAAGGTTTGACATGTTTTGTATACCCCTAATATTCCCTTTAAGTCTCGAATCTTCCTTTCCTTTTCACATGCTTTGATTAAATTTTGTTTAGGGTGTGAGTGTAATGGTGACGAGGTTATGCTGTAACTCTTTCTTGATTTCAAATGGGCTCTCGTTACAACCACAGAGCTAATCTTCCGCCTTTCTTTCTTCCCAGCAAAGTCAGATCAGAAGGACCTAATTTAAAGTTCTCCTTTCCATATGTTTATGAACATGTACAGGGCCCGCGCAGCAAGATTTTGAGTGGGGGGGCTTAAGCGTGAGCCAGATTTTTTTTTTTTTTTTGGGGGGGGGGGGGGGGGGGGGTGCAGAGGCATGCTACCCTGGGAAAATTAGGGTTTTAATTACTCTCAGATATCGGAAGGTGGATTTAATATTAACAAACAGTGTGTTTAAGCGCAATGTTTTTACAACTTGAAACGGCAACGGTCCGCAAACAACAATGGTGCTAACGTACCAGGATCTACAAGAGATTATCAGGATTATTGCAATTTATTTGCGCTGGCCTTCGAGCTGGCGTTATTTAGATTTGCTACACCACGCTGATGAGTCCCAAAAAGGACGGAATGGCTGTCCGCGATTGTAACCCTACTTTATCGTTCTGGTCGTGTTGGTGTCTTGCAAAGTTACTTTTTCACATAATACTTATCGGCCTTGCTATATTATTGTAAAGCTTCAGGGATACGCATACTAAACAGTTAGAACCAGAACTATAGATTTACTATCAAATCCTGCTTGAAGCAATTTAATTTACTCCAAATCAGTACTACTGCCATTAGCGTTTACAAACCAGGAATCTGACGATTTTTGCTATACTTCAGCTCAACGTTGTAAACGGTGCCAAACATTTCTCTTTCTGTTATTGCTACAATCTGCAAATTCCTAAGTGATGTCAAAAACCATTCTTCATGACTGTTTATCATTGTCAAGTTACTAAATCTCCCTTGCGTCATTGTTGGGCAAAAGGTTTATTCTTCGGGCAGTCGAAACTGGATGATCATTAACCAGATGCACTCGATAAATAATTAACCAAAATGGAGCTCAAAAACAAAATTTATCACCAGCTTCTGGAAAGGCGTTCAAATGAAATTCTTTTAGTAATTGTTCGTTCAATAATAAAAATAATATTTTTTCCTTTATTTCTTTCTTTACTTGCTTATTTACTTAATTTCTTATTATTTTTTCTTTTTACTGTAAAAAAAAGAGAAGCGCGTAACCCAGTTCACGATTGTTTTTAGTTTTGTTTCATGTTTGGTTTGAAAAACAACCTGTGCAGTTGTGGTATTCTGAATCAAAACAAAACAGGCTGCATTGTTACTTCGAGTGTTGAAATCATGCAACCAAACTAGGCAAGAATTTCTCTTATTCGCCCCAGCCGTAGAGGACTGAGTCATGTGGGAAAAACGTCCTCTGCTGTCGGTTGTCACGCATGCAATGCCTTTGCTTACGTTGCGTGACGACCCACATAACGACTGTAAAACAGACAGGTAGTATAGCGTTAAATTAATACACGAGGCTATAACTGAATAAGCATAAAATGTTTATTTCTACATCGCTTGATAAAATGTGCTATTACACTTTACATGAATAGCTACACTGAAATATTCCATATCTTGGAAATCAAAGTGGCTGTGAGCCACTGAAACTCGGAAAATATATAGCCTTTGTTTACTTCATACATGTATATAGTAACACAAATAAAGGCTGCATTTTACCCAGCCCCCTACCCGCTTCACAAGACTAACTGATTACTTCAATTTAATATTAGACTCTCTGTCGACCGGCGTGCAATGCGAGTGTTTGTTATTGTTTTGATTCTGGCGCTGAAGAAAATCGTTCGAAAATCAAAAAGATTTAGGGCATTCATGGCCTAAAATAAAATATACCGGTAGAAACAGGTATAAAATGTTTGCTTTCGAGGTCATCCAGCTAAGAAATACTTTATTTTGAAATTATGACCTCGCGTCGTGGGGGCGCAAGCTACAATTACAATTACAAGCTCCTGTCGCCACACGCGTCATTTGAAAACAACTCCATAAAATAAATTTCCTTTTTATTTGCTTTTAGAAGCACATATACACAGTATATATACAGTACTTAGTGCTCTTAAAATACTATTAAGATGTAGAACTAGAGCAATGAACATTTCGTGGCGATTTTCATACCGCGGTTTGGAATTCCTGCGGAGATTGTTTCGATAAGCGGTCACGTACAGATTCTAAATGCTTACAGTTCGATCTTTTTTCAGTCCGAAAGATTGCCATTACTAGCGAGTAGGGGAAAATTGAAGCAAAGAAAGCACTTTTCATCGAAATAAATTCCAAATAATCTCAATAAAGTTTACTTGGTACAGGAAGAATCTACTGGCAATGCGAAGGGAAATAATTCTGCAGCGATTCAGTGTCACTCAGCTTACTGCAACAAACATGAGCAGTTTTCACTTTGCCTGTATCCGAGGTCATCTTCTTTGTTTCTCCATTGATTCTGGGCAGATTTTCTTGAATAAATCTTTTCGGAAGAGCCTCTGGTTACAGTCTAGGCCTTACGCAGGCGATTCTTGGCACCCGCCATACATGGCTAAAAGCATATCGCGTACCGGCCTGTTGTTTAGCTTTTCACACATGTAACAAACGAACAACTTACGACAAAATATTCACCTCAATGTTAAGAACGATAATCAATCTTTTCATGAAAATTAATAACTGTTGAAAAATCGCGATGGATGCCTCGGATTGTAAATTAAAGGATTGAAGAGCGAAATGATCGACAAATTGAGGTTTTGCAGGCTACGAAACCTCGGGCGAGGCATGCAATGCATGCCGGTCGACAGAGAGTCTAATTAATTAATTCAATTAAAATGTTAACAGGAATCGAGGGAAGGAGTGAAATCGGGCCCCATCACCAGAACTCGGAATTTTCCGAGTTAAAAATACAGAAATCGGGCAACTTATTTACTGTACAGCAAAGATAAGAAAGTTATTTTTGTCTAAGATATAAAAATATTTTTATACAAAATTAACGGAAACTATTCACGATTTTTCCTACGAATCAGAATACATCTGATTGTCTCTCTCACTCTGTTGCTTTATATAATTGTTACAAATGCCTTTCATTCGCACTACGTTTTGTATTTTTCTTGATTCCGTGCTTCGCAAGAACCCATTTACTGCTAAATTCGTCAAAAGGGAAACAGCGGGCCGTGGTACTATGGTCCTTGTAGCATTTCATAACAACAAACGAAATATTTGTCAGTTTCAGCACAGTCAGCAACTCTCTTCAAATCCGATTTCTGGAGCATGCGCTCATCAGCTTTGCATAACGATCAAAAAAATTAGGGACGGACCATTAGAAAAGTGATGGGGAGGGGGGTGGGAAAAAGAAAACAACAGAATGTCATGCAAGGAAAAACGCAAGAAAAAATTCATGCACAAGATGGGTCGCATTTTGGTATTGCAGAATTATAATTATTCTCGAAAAGTGCTCCAAAATGCACCAAATAGGATTAGAGCGTGTCTTGATTTTCAAAATTTTCCCGGAGAGGATGCTCCTGGGCCATTTCAATACATCACAATCAGTGCTAACTTTGGGGCCCCCTCACCATAAAATTCGTTCCTGCGGGCCTGACAGGTAAATTAATTACACATATTTTCACTATAAACTGCTATTTACTTTTGAAATCTGCCTCAGTAAGTTAAATTTATTTAAGTGAACATTATTAAAAAAGTATTTTATGTCATAAAGTAAACTTTAAGTAACGTTAAAGGTCAAATGAACCAAAATTTCTTTAGCCATTTTAAAGCAACCAAACACTAATATACTTCACTATTAAGTAAACTTAAAACATTTTGCTTTCTGAGCCTTAACTACAGCAAAAGCTACGAAGATTTCCGAAGGCTTCAAGAAAACGTTTCCAAAAAGACCGCGCACTAGAATGGAAAATTTTGCCCAAATGTTCAAATTTACATTTGAGGACTTTCCAGATGTTGGTTTTGGAAAAGTGGCGAGAATTTCTCAAGTTTTCCGAAGTTTACCTTACGTTGCGTTGCCGGTAATGTCATTTTCATGGTCATTTTCATTTTTTATTGGCCATAACTCTCGACCAATGAGCATGCGGGAATTCTCTCAGTTATTGTACAATGCTTTTTGACTTGACTTTCAGCAAGCGTAAATATTTATTTGCGCAGTAAAAATATCCCTACAGTTGCACCATCAAGCATGGAATTTTCTCGATTGCCACCACGAAAGTGGACGATAAAGCATTTATCGTGCTCAGTTGGCATAATGATTAAGTGGACCTTCAAGGAAGCAACCGACTAGCTCTTATTTAATTGGAATCCTTGTTGCAAAAATTTCAACGGTTAAAACGCTACGGTAGCAGAAAAATAGCAAAGCAGCTCAACAGTAACACCATACTCTGCCCTAGCTCTTCTCCTGGCGGCTTGGCCGAGTGCAGGCACGGGGTGAATCAATGACAGAGAAAACAAACAAACCAAAAGGCTTACCCCAGGTGTTCCAATTCAGGTAGATTCTCCGACATTTCGTCCAGGTAGGAATTAATGCTACCGACGAATAAGTTAGGATCACAAAAAAGGCTGTTCTTCTTCAATATAAGCAACATATCTGGTGAAAGTTGGTTAAAGAAATCAAGAAAACGCAAAACTGGTCCAAACAGCATCTCTGCCACTGCTACGGATTCTGGCTGAGCGCAACACGCGGAAAGAACCAGTGGAAGCTGTTCTCTTATAAGTTTTCCCTCGTTAAGGAATTCTTTAAGTGATTTGCAATCCTCACTTGAAATCTCATTGTCCGGCTCCTTGCACGTTCCTCCCTCAAAAATGTAACTAAGTAACTTAGACGTTATCAAAATAAAGGGAAAATTATCCAATGGGGGAAAGTAACCAATCGTGTAGTCTTCTTTGATATCACAACCGCCTAACCCCATGTATGTTGATGTAGGTTTGGACTCATTGTTACAGAGGTACTTAAAATATGAAACCATTTCGTGTTCTTGCTTACTCCGGTGACAGTTTGCAAGCACTTGATAAACTAATACTTTGAGGACCTCTTCGTCACAGCCACGGCTTAAACGAAACACAGAACTATTAAGCGACGATATTCCTTCGTCCAGCTTGCCACAGAGTAGCTGGTAAATTCCGAAATAGCACTGAAGCTTTGCTGGATAATGAGCAGAATCGCTGTAGTCTGCCAGCAGCGAATGATCCCAGGATTGATGGTCTGAAGAGAACCAACCCCAGTGGCTAAAGGATTTGGCGGCCAACAACTTCTGTTCGTCAATCAAGTTTTTTCTTTTCTGTGATTCTTTCACCGCTGTGCCATAGATGTTTTTAAATAAGAGCTCTTCCTCAGGCAGTACAGCATACAGAAAAAGTTCTGCCTTGGATAATACATCTACTGCCTGAGGGTACAGCTCGTCTTCCCTTGTTCCATTTGTAAGGGACAAAATTATGTTCTCCCTTCGTCCAAGAAAAACTGAAAACGCTTCCGTAGAATGACCTTTAAGACATTTTTCATTAGCAACTCCGAAAATTGCGATGTAATGGTCGTAAAACCGAAGTTGAGCCGCATGAAATACAGCTCCAATTACTTGTCGGTCCGTTATTCTCTCTTCATCGATAAAGGATCGGAGAATTGAATGAATCGTGAAACTACTAAAGCTGTCACTGGAATCTATTAAAGACTTACGTTCCAGTGTTCGAATTATTTTCTTGACTGCTAGGACTGAATTTACATCCAACACAGCTTTAGCTTCTTCTATTCGAAAACACCCAGGAAAAACAGCCAGAGACACGATTGCATCTCGCTCACGATCAGTGAGTCTTTCAAACGATTTGTTGATAATGACCTTCAGACGAGCATCATCAGAATAACTTTCACTGTCTAAAACTTCAACAAGAGGTAAATCCTTCAGTTCTTCTAACATCTCATTAAGTGAAACATTTTCCTCTTTCATAATGCTGCACAACAATCGCATGGCCAGAGGAACTTGGCCACATTCCTTTACTATGCTACTGCAGTCATCGTCCGAGAGATCTGGCAATAGGGACTTCACCAAGTCGCCCGAGGCAACTTCATCCAGTGCACCAACTCTCTCTAGATGGATCGGAAACGTATGGCTCAAGTAGTCCAGAGATTCACGAGTAGTGAAGAGAAGCTTGATGTGATTACATTGGGCAAGAACCTCACTTATAAATAGCAGAACTTGTTCTTTCCGTCTGGTATCTCTTGATTCAAGTAAGTCGTCAGCATTGTCCAAGATTAAGACAAAAGGATTTTGCAGTTGCTGTAAAAATCGAATAAGCCAATGAGCGGGTGAGATATGAAGCACCTGTTTCGTGTCTGTGAATATACTGAGCAGCTTTGACACTAACTCATCTTTACTTTCCATTCCACGAAGGGATGCAAAGTAGACTGGAATCTCCATCCCCCGTAATTGATGTGCCACGTTAATGGCCACTGACGTCTTTCCAAATCCCGGTGGGCCCCAGACATCAACCAGTCGAGTGTCTCCATCTGTTAAATTATCCAGAATTGCTTGACACTCTTCTTGACGACCAACAAAGTGCGGTATTTTGTCAGGTATACACGAGTTGGGAAACAGTGGACCTAAAACAAAAACGAATATCCCACGTAAACCTATATTTGATTATTCGCTTGCATTTGTCGTACCTTACATGTGCCTTACTGACACCATGGTAAAAAAGGCTTTGTACGTTAACCAGTATGTTGAACATTATATAAATTGAGTTTATTACTTTTGAGAAAACTCCCTTTGTTTGACACCGGTTAAAGTGAGAAACTAAGGATAGAAAATCTGACAATAAAATTTGACAAACGAACCAATGGAACCACTTCACGAAATGAACTTCAATTTTCTCAACCAACTTGTTATACGTTGTAATTACTTAATTGAATGTTGAAATCTTCCTGGCAGAATTCTCCTGACCATAGCACTGCAAAGTATTAGTTTTTTCTGTCATAGCATCACTACAAATACATTTAGGACGTCACAAGTAGACGTTTAATTTATCGCTCTCTTCTTGCTGCTCGACTTTCCCCTTCCCTTGAGCAAACATGTACAGGGAAGGACTCAAGATAAATCTTACCTTTCGAGCTTCCTGCTTGCGATGTTTGTTTTATGTCAGCAATGTCTGCCTTTAATTCTTTCACGTCTGACCCGACATCTTCCACTTGTGTCTTCACATCTGTTAATTCAGTTTTCACATCTTTCACGTCTGACCCGACATCTTCCACTTGTGTCTTCACATCTGTTAATTCAGTTTTTACATCTTTCACGTCTGACCCGGCATCATCCACTAGTGTCTTCACATCTGTTAATTCAGTTTTCACATCTTTCACGTCTGACCCGACATCTTCTACTTGTGTCTTCACATCTGTTAATTCAGTTTTCACATCTTTCACGTCTGACCCGACATCTTCCACTTGTGTCTTCACATCTGTTAATTCAGTTTTCACATCTTTCACGTCTGACCCGACATCTTCAACTTGTGTCTTCACATCTGTTAATTCAGTTTTCACATCTTTCACGTCTGACCCGACATCTTCCACTTTTGTTTTCACATCTGTTAACTCAATTTTCACATCTTTTACTTGTGATTCAATCTTCTTGAAGTGATCGTCCATCTGTTGAAATTTGATGGCAGCATCTTTTTCTTTCTTCAACTCTTCCACCAACTGTTGATGTCTTTCTGTGGGAAAGTCCCCTTCTGCCAGCTTTCCAATTTCCTCGATCCTGGTGGTATCTTGACCAAGTGCAATGAACGCCTTTTTTGCAAGCAGTATGTAACGATCAAAGGTGGCCTTGTCAATGTTCTGAGTACAATTCTGATGGCAAAGCGTATTTCGCAGTAAGCGAAGCTGATCCAACGCTAAGGTATACGTCTCGGCTTGGTTTCCAGTGGGGCTGACAACAGAGGAGTGAAATGTCCCGGCTGATAAACCACGTGGTTTGACGTACGTTGTGTGTAACGTGCTTGGCATGGCAAACGTTTTAGCAAAGATAGTGGCTTCGAACAGAGCTGTACAGTCCCATTCCATTATCGATATATGAGTTGGTACATATTTTGTCTTGCCGCCTTCTTTTGCAAGGAACACTTTTCGCACCGCCACAGAGTCGTCCCATTTTGCGACGCCAGTGACCATGTTGTCCCACATGAAGACAAAGGCTTGACGCAGAGTGACTGGAAACTCATCGAGCACAACAGAAGAAAACTTGAAAAAGTTCAGTTGTTCAGGAGAAAACGTCATTGTCAGGTTTTCAAATGTCTCAAGCGCCTTTAATCGCGGCAGTCTTCTATAGCAGGTTAAAATGCGAGTATTCCTTTTTGAAAATGTCAGACCATCTGCGAAAGAAATTAAGAGCACATGTTTGTTTTGAACCTTTTATCTGCTTTATGTCTTTTATGTTTATGGTATCTTATTGCAACGGTTTTCCTTCATTAAACTGAGATGAAACGGACGGTAAAACAGAAACGTTTTACACGAAATTGCGCGGTTTATAACAATCCACCAAAGACTACAATTGTAAAAAATATCACGGGGATTAAATAATTTGAATAACAAAGGCAAAGTGAAACTAAGTTAACAAATGAAAATGCATATACAGTGGAACCCCGTTAATACGGACACCAAGGGGACAGGCCAAATTGTCCGTATTAACGGGGTGTCCGTATTAAGCGGGGTCTCCGAAAAAAGTCACGGATAAATGTTTTCTCAACGCAAAGACGGAGGCAAACGTTTTTGCGGCAACAAAACGTTGTTTAATTGTACTGTAACTGTAACAAATGCAAACTGTGAACTCTCTGACTAAAATTAATAGTTTTTACGAAAACCTTACGATCTAGTCATACACTCGAACTAAACTTTAATAAACTCAACATTGGAATTATTTGACAATGTCGCAACTTTACTATATACAAGAAATAAAACGCATTTCAACAGCAACAGAACATTTTCTTTAAAGTTTCCTTTGTAACTGAAACTCGTAACCGTTCTTAAACTCTACCAACCCACTTGAAAAAGTCGGTAACTTTACTTTGCACGGAAGCTTTTAGCTTGCGTAGCTGCAGCAAAAACGCAAAGAAAGTGACAGGGTCAAACACCGGAAGTCACGCTATTAAGCTTCTCTTTTGTAATAAAATGGGTTTAACTCGTCGAATTTTGTCATTATTTGACCAGGATCCAATGTCTTCAAGTTAGAAAATAATCGTGGCAATTAAAATTCACAGTGTACAGATAAATAGTGTCCGTAAAGCGGGGTTGACAATGTATAAGAGTTTGTCACTCGGGACACGGAAAAGTGTCCGTTGTCCGTATTAACGAGTGTCGTGTTAATTATTTTAAGAGAAAATGTATCAGGTTTTCGTCGGGAGCAACGAAAGGAACACATTAGGGGAGGAAGAGGAACACATTAGTTAGAAAAGCAATTTCGTTCCCTAAGTTTGTGACAAATGCACTATTGGCCTGGCAACAGCCCTCAGGGTTAACTGCGAATTTGTGTCAATAAATATTTTCTTCTAGCTACAAAATGCAGAGTCTGTGGCGATCTTCAGCAGGTTGAAACTTTGACTGGATTTTAGTTGCAGCTCAATGTTGCTTACGAAGGAAAACCAAAATATAAAGCTTATTCTCCATGCATATCTCGATTCGTTTCTCTTTGTTCAAAAACAACATAATTAAATGCAAAGTCTAGACATGCATGAGTAAATACAACTTCAACTGAAATCAATTTCATCACTGAATTAACTCCTCGACAAATTGAACGTTTCCACGAAAGTTTACGTGTACATACTTTACGTCCAAAAAGACGCTTCCCTGAATGTTTAAATTTTCGATTGATTTGCTGCTTGGCTCTAAGTGATCGCTGATGCATGATTTTCAAACATTCCAGAAACTTCTAGAAATTATTGGAAGAGTGGAAGGGGCTTCCCCGAATGTCAAAGCGAAAGCGAAAATTTCAATTCAAGAAGTAAACTGTGAGCAATAAATAAGGAAATCCTAGAATGCGACATGAAGCCTTTAGCCTGAACAGTACAGATTACCCTAGAAATAAGCTGTTTAGGAACGAAACCGGAAGTAGACGCAAATAACAAATAACCATTTAAAACCACTATTACAGATCGATTTAGGAAGAGTTAACTTACTTTAAACCGGTCAGTTTCTCTGTCAAGGTGCAGCAATACGATCTATCAAAGAATAATGTGCAAATGAAGCGAATAACTACGCAATATGTTGCAACAACTCTTAAAGTAACATATAGCCCCCGGAATTTGCCCGGACTTGTTCAGAAAACTTTAATTGCAGTGTCAAAATGTTGTTTTTTGTTTGAATATCAACGTAGAATAAAGAAAACACACAACACTGACATTCAGTGTATTCAGTACTCACCAATGTTAAGGGAAGTTTTATGGTTGTGATCATTCTTCAGTTAGACGCGATCATCTTGTGACGCATCACTTCGTTCGCTTCGTGAAGAGCGAAGCCGAGAGTAGAATGGGACGGATTTACGGAACTACTCCCTTCTACCCATTCTTCTCGCGGTTTGTCGGAATTCCAGGACTCACGTGACGGACACTCGGGAACAGGGACCTTCAAATCGAAGTACGAGTACAATTGTCATATTTTACACCAATCTCGTTCCGGTAATTTCCTATTCAACTGGTCAGCGACAGGGAGATCGAAGTAATATTTTGGTTTATTCGAATGCTGATTTATATTTAAAAGAGATAGCATTGAACCCCTGTTGAAAGTGCTTTTCCTATACGCCATACAAGCGTACCTTGGCTGTAGACAACTAGCCAAATACTAGTAGATTTTTGGTTTTGGCGGCTAGTGGAATGCTCTCAGTTACTGGCCATGTTGACTACTGAAATGCTGAAGGCAAATATTTTTAGCGACTCCAAAATCTGGTGATTATTACCATTCTACTAGCCATAAGCCTTCTGTTAAAAACTTTAAGGTCGAGCCCTGGGTGATGAGGGGATGA
Organism: Meandrina meandrites; assembly: GCA_963693305.1. Classification (NCBI taxonomy): domain Eukaryota; kingdom Metazoa; phylum Cnidaria; class Anthozoa; order Scleractinia; family Meandrinidae; genus Meandrina; species Meandrina meandrites. The sequence goes on from OY855910.1 coordinate 28,079,844, forward strand.
AACAAAACAGGAGATGAAAAAAAAAACTTCCCTCGCTAAGTTCGCGCCTGTTAAACTCCCTAGTCCAGTCCCTGAACTCTCTCTTTCGCGCGCCCTATACACAGGGGTTGAACCCAGGCGCGAGAAGAGAGAGAGTCCAGGATAACTAACATGCACATGCTCAAAACAGACCAATGAAATACGACAGAGAAGTGTGGCATTTCTTACCGCGCGTGCTTTAATGCGCGTGCTAGGGTTTTGAGCATGCGCATGCGCATTATCCTGGAAAGGAGAGTTCAGGAACTGAAGTATATACTCCCCTCCTCGCACTTTTTATTTTGTTAGCGCTTGACGAAAGCATAAGATCTGTTGACAGACTGAATACAGAACTGACTTATATAAAGATCGGCCTCATTTTTTTCCTTTATATAGCATAAATAATTTGCATTTTTTTTCTTTACCATCCTTTTTCATTTGTTAAACTCTTTGATGCTTTTTCTTCCTTAGCAATTTACTGCCGTTACCTCGAAGTTTCATTGATTTAAGGGTTATGGGGTTTTAGCTCCTTTGGCCTGCAACGAGCTAAAGTGATGGACTTTATCTTGTTCATTTTTGAGTATCATGAATAAAGTATTTTAACCCTACAATCATCCATCATTCATTTAAAATTAAAAATAGAAAACCAAGAAATTCGAGCACAAACAATATGGCCTAGATGCGGTGCATCTGTTGCGTCCTGCTCATAAAACAGCTGGAACATCATGACCCAGAGTTTGAATGACATTTGCATGACATTACGTTGGCTATCCGATCTTCTCGACCAATCAACCGCACCTATATCCTTTGAAGTTTCTGGTCAGAACTGTCAACTAATAACTAGCGCCGGACCGCAGCATAAAATACGTCAGTTCAGTTACTGACAATCGTAAATGCTAACCAAATAATTAAAATACTTGGATCTCTTTTTAATTTTCTATGACAGAAGCTTATTAGGAAATACCTGTAACTATTTGCTTATTCGGACATCATCGGGTGCTCCTTGAGGAGACAAACAGACCGGGGATATCTTAAAGTTTATCGTATAAACTCGGCAAATCAACTGAAAGAGTACTTTACTTTACTGAACATGCTTTTATTTTCCTCTTTATTAAGACAGAAAGTACAAACACTTGTAAAAACACCTCGCTGGGTTAACTCTTGTCAAAAAAAATCGTTGAGTTCATTTAAGATAGCCTAAAATATAAATTGGCCGGCGATTTTTTTCCAAAGGCTTTTAGCGTTCTTTTTCTACTCATGATCGGTTACTTGACAGACTTGAGATGTGATTAATTTGTACCTGCTCGAGAATACTTACTGAAAGACAAGTGAAAAAGATTACACCGCCGCATTTTCTCTACATTTCCTGCTCCTTTTATGTACTGCATAAAATAATAAAACCAATTCTTGTTTCGATCGCTAGAAAAACACTCCTTATACAAAGTCTGCAACGTCCAAATTTCTCGAGTTAAACAACAGCCGTCTTCATTAACAGGACAAATTTGTTTTACTTTTTCACGTTCATACAGCAGACTCTTCTTTTAATCTCTTTCTTAATGTCCCTCTTGAAGAAAGCGTAAGCTACAGGGTTAATGGCGGAGTTTAAAACTAGAAGAGGCGTTTTATATTCCTCGTCATTACATGGTTTCCGGTCATTGAGAATGAATACAAGAGTACAGCGAATATAAAATGCGTAACAGAGAAGAAACAATCCGATAACAACTGCCATTAGTTTGACTGCGGACTTCTCCTGAGTTTTAAATAAAACGTGATGGTTGAAAAGAAGCTGTTTTGCTGTGATGCGGGCGGCTCGATCGTGCTTAAAAACAACACGTGACATGGATGCAAAGCAAAATATTAAAATTATACATGGGAGGAACTCAAAAAATGTCACAAATATCCAAGAGAAAATGTGAAAAAGAAGAGATATTTTTAAAACAAGCCAGTTTAGTGCTAAAACAATGTTAAAGGTAACTTGGATTCCCCAAGATAAGGAAACCATTTGAATAACACGACGGCGCTTCATAAATGTCAAGTATGTTAAAGGCTTGACAACAGCAATGTACCGGTCCAATACTAAACTGCACAAGTTCGTCACGGACGCGTACGAGAAAAACCATCTTATGAGAGATATCCAGACAGGTTGTGGGTTGCAGCCAGTTGCCATCTCACAGAAGAACATAAGTGGAACAACGCTCACCCCGACACAGAAATCCGCCACTGCGAGGGAAACGACAAACGCGTTGGTTTTGGTGCGAAGCTGGCGTTTGCTGCAAACAAGGAAGATAAGAACTCCATTTCCAGCTATTGTCAGGATAGAAAGAGCCCAACAGAGAATCCAAAACCAGGTGTCCATCCTGATTTTACAAAGTGTGTTTTATCTTACTCGATTATCATCAAGAAACTCACAATATAATATATATTCAAAGACATCTGTTCATCTTTGTATTAAAATTTTCTGTCGAAGTTAAGTGAAAAAACAATTATTGCAGATCGCTTAAAAACCGTGTAATTTTAGAACCGGCATTGGTGAGGAATATTTAATTATTTTGTGACTAAAGCAAAATACAATATTTTTTAGAATGGAAATTAACAGAAACGTCTAACTTTTTATTACTATTTGCTTTGTCTATGATAATTAGCATGAATTGATGACTAAGGTTTGACATGTTATGTATACACCTAATATCGAAGAAACGTTTACCCGAGAAAAGCATAAACGAACAGTGCGACCCAAAATGTTTACTGGGAAATAGGAAAAATTAATCGCTGTCTATTTAACAGTTATTCCACGAGCGCGCGTTGGATATGAGATGGTAGATAGCCAACGAGGCGCCGAGTTGGCTATAACGATCTCATATTCAACAAGCGCCAGTGGAATAAATGTTTTATTAAAACGCCTAAAAGAATTGCAATATTTGAGCTCCCCAGCTGTTTTCGCAGACGTGTATCGGCTACGATATTTTTGGTCAATAGTATATGAGTTCATATACCATTGCCTGTTAACCAATCAAAACTCAGGAATTGCAGTACCACTGCTAGTTTTTAAGAAGACAGAATAAACATTATTATAAGACAAGTTGAATGAATCATGCTCCGAAGAGGGTCTTAGTGTGTTGGTGGCTTTTACGGACAATGGTTAATATTTTTCGCAGCTGATGGTTAATTTCTTTCCGTTACGGTTGCGTTTAACACTTCCTTTCTATTACAAAAATTAAAAGTGTATTTCCATTGTTGTAAAAAGTTAATACATTGTTCCATATACTCGAGACTAAGACCCAACAACAACAACAACAACAACAAGCTTTATTTGCAGGACTGTAAATTTGTTACAATATTGCAAAAGCGTGGAAGTAATTAACTAATAAAGAAAAAAACACATCTATGGTTGTTAGTAATCCCAGGAACGGCGGAACCCTTTCTTTCGCTTTCTTTGGAGTATGGCTACCCCAAGTGTAAAGTGGACCGTTGAAATAACGCCGCGCGACGGAAAGTTTTGGTTTTCGTTTTGCTCCGTGAACAGCGAAGCCGGATGGAATTCATTCTCGTCCCCATAGCCCTTTTCGCTCCTCTTTGCCGGCAGTGCCTTGGCACGAAAAACGAAAGGACTCTGGAGACGTGGGATTTTTTAATTAATTCAATTTTTTTTTTATTTGTCGTTTGAAACAAAGAAATCTTGAGCGGAAGTAAAAGACGGCATGACTCTTCCATATAGTATATAGAAACATCACGACTGCATACATGAAGACCGGAAGTCCTAGAACCTAGGACTGGAAAACTGGAATTCCTTTGTCTCCAGAGCCCTTCGTTTCTCGTGCCAAGGCCCTGCCGGCTAAGAAAAGCGAAAAGGGCTATTTGGACGAGAATGGATGGAATGGGGCGAACTGACGAAATCACTTCCTCCTTTCCATTCTTCGCGCGGTTTATCGCAAACCCAGTAGCTTGTATACTCGCGTTTAGGAATACACGCGCTACTGGTGAAACAGCGAGAACAAATCATCTGCGGCGGAAGTGCTTCTCTCCTCGTCTCGCTCTCGAAGATTCGCCACTGGCGCGCGTATAAAACTAATTTTAGGAACAAATATACGTCTCCTTGCAGCATTAGTGAAACCTAGAATAGGTAATCACGAACTAATGATTGAAACTAGCAGACATGATGAAATTCTTTGAAAAGTTATCAATACAGTAAAGTTTGAAACCTTACCTGGTGTCCTTTATTTGTCTTTCTAGTGCTTTGGAAAGCCATACGCGCGATTTTCGTTTCAACGGTCTTTCCGAAGCACTGAAAAGACAAATATAGGACGCCAGGTAATGTTTCAAACTTTGTTGTAGCTTTTCAAAGGAAAAAATGGGATAATTTCAAATCCATACAATATCTGATAGCAAGAGAGTAGCACGCTTTGGTTACGTGCAACTGTGATCAAACTGATGAAAAATTATTACATGATTACGATTACGATTATTAGACTATCTGTCTTGTTTTAGTAAAGTTTTATACTTTTGGACCTTTCGTAAAACTATTTAACAATTAGATTATTAACTGTATTTTATTTGAAATTTTCAGATGTGTACGCTCGTTTATCAGTGCATTCAGTAATTTTGACGTTTTAAACTAGTGTAACGGAGATTTTCTTTGTTTTAATCTTCTTGGGAAATGAATTATCCAATAACATATAACAAGGGCACATGATGTCATTGAAATAATTCTAATTGACCTGGAGATCAAAGCTCATTCCCTCCCTTGCCAGTTTTGTTCCCAAAACACTTTGTTTTGTTACTTTATACCAAAAAATGCTGCTACACTTAACAAAGAGAAACAAACTGGGATCTAAGAAAGAAGAAGTGGCGCCAAGTCCTTTTATTAGGTTGAAAGCTGTTTTTTGCATAAAAGTAGTTACAAGTCTGGAGCAGTAGAGTTTTGCCTATCTAATTATGACTGATTTACATTTTAAAAAATAGTGATATAGTAACACACGAGAAGTAAAATCATTTCTGCCTGAGAGGGAAATAAACTTACATGTAAATGTTCCCTAATTTGCGAAACGTATTTTAAGCTGATTTTGCTCTACTCTGCTGATCAGTCGTGAAATTTTCCCTTTTGTTCTCTGTTTTTACAAATTGCCGCAACACTACAAACTACGCACGTTGGTCTCACCATTCTACGAACTCTGTCCTTCAGAGTAGAAACAGAGACTGCATTCATGGACGAAAACAAGTTGGCGTTTGGCACAAAGTAATGAGGACAATGTTTGTTTTCTAAAAACTTTTCCAAGCAGCGCAGAGTGTCCAGAAAACGATCGCCCAACTTTTCCGCGCACCATTTCATTGGATCGCAGATTTGATCTCCCGCATGAAAAAGTACGGTTTGTAAATGGTATAGTGATAGATCACTCAGCGTTTTGTCTCGCTCTCTTATTTCCGCCAGAGATAAAAACAAGCGATATTTTGCTGTACCGATTGAGCGGAGCTTTCTCTTTTCCGCAGACAAAAATGATAGCTCCCAAAGAGTTTCGGGATCGCTCAGAGGAAATGGACACGGTTTGCCAATAACATGAGAGGGAGGCTCAGATTTGGAAAATCTTCGACACCATTCCAAGTTTGCCTTGGGTATCGCAATCGACGGTATCAACTCGACTACTAGAAAACCACTGTTTATTTGCAGAACTATCGTGGAGCCTTCGCAAAATACTTCGACATTAACCACACCGCTAGGGAAATCGTCGATCCCTTGCTCAATGTTATTGTTGAGGGATTTTAGAGCGTTTTTCATTGTTAATTGTAGCTTGGAGCGAACAAGGCTGGCGGAAAGAAATCCATCGGGATCCAGACAATCCTCCCAAGTTTCACAATCGTCCAGTTGTAACCTCACGAAACCGTCCTCCTCGGCACAATGGATAAAAAAATTAGCAGTGTCATCAAGGTACACAGGTACCCCAAACTCAAACCGATCGCTTTCTTTTTCCACCATATCATCGTACCTCGCCCCACTGCGGAGAATTTCCCCGACGGTAAATCGATCGCTTACGACTTGTGCATTAATTAAGACTTTAAAAACAACTGAAAATGCCAGACGCTTGTTTCTCATAATCTGAGCTCTCTTCTGTCGCACCTGAAGCGAATAAAACTTGTTGAGTTCGCTGGTAAGCTTCTCTTCATACTTGAAAACTTTGCAGTTCTCGTGCTGTTCAGGTGAGGACGCTTTGTTTAACTGCGTGCACGACGCGAACTTTTTATGCAGATTTGTGTGCGACATGGCTTTTTTGTGCAATACTTTCCTGTAAAGGTCTGAATCGGACGGAAAACGGCGAAGGTAACGCTGCGGATCCGAACTTCCATCCACACTTCGTTTTGTCATAGCCAAGGCGCTAGTTTCTCTCCTGAAATTTGTGAAAGACATTTCAATTTAAAAAAGGCAGAACGTTCGACGTTGGTCGATATTCCGAGCATATAAACAGCAACTGTACAAACAACCCTCGCACCTGCTGAAACTCAATCACGTGACTTTACCAGCTTTTGCGGGCGTTTGTGACCACGTCCAAGAACGGGTGTGAAAATAAGAAAAAAAAAATAACCTTTCGCTTTTAGTATAGAGGTTTTGAAAACCTATGTTTGTTTTGGAGATGTGTGCTTGAAATTGATGGAAAGGAGAGAAATTAAAATTAATTGGAAAGTCCGCGAACAGTCCAAACAGAATGTATTGAGGAGCGTTGCTATTTTTAGAGAAAAATAACTTATAAATATTTTACAGTAGTTATGTAAATACACAGCAAGCATGTAAAAAATAATTAATAATCAGACAAAAAAAGGTCGATATTTGTAATTTTTAGTCCAAACAGTCACGGTAATGTTACATTTTATTAGTCTATATTATTTAAGTCTTTACAAATTTTAAGGCGCTAACTACAAAATTTAAAAGATGGATTAAAAACAACCCTGATGATGACTTTTAAGTCGAATAATTCATCTTTTTAACTTTGTATATATAGCCTTAAAGTGTTTAAACATTTTATCCTTATAGCAAACGTTATGTTGAACATTTTACTTTTTATCTTGCTTTTAAATAACAGAGATATAGAGGATAATACATGGTTGCGCGGAGATATGAAATTTATCTTCGTGTGTTCAACTCGATATCTCACGAGTGAGCGCAGCGAACGTGTGAGATATCGATTTGAACACGAGAAGATAAATTTCATATCTCCAAGCAACCATGTATTGTTCTGTTTATTTTATAAACCTACCAATAACGAGGTTTTTGACGATTTTCCGAAGATTTCCGAAGATTTTGAAAATGTTGTCCGGTAGTCATACGAATGTTTCCGAACATTTTCCGAAGTTTTCCGAAAATTTTCGAAGATTCCCGAAGATTGCCGAGGAAGATCCGAAGATGTTTCGACTTAATATCGATAAACCTTGACCCATTGAGCATTGTAACATGGCAAACTATTGAGCTGATTGGTAAAAAATGATATCACACGTGTGGATACCATTTTTATCCACACATGTGTGATACCATTTTTTACGACTGTGTTTGCGTATGCAAAACGGGAGTTACGGAATCAGTGGCGATTTGAAGCCATCCTTCCTTCACTCCTTCATTCGGTCAGATGTAAACAAAAGGCCGTTGACAGATGGTTGCCAGACCTACATGTAACGCCACTCTCACTTTGACGTTGCGGTTTATTAAGACCGATGACAGACCACTGTACTTTACGCGCTGATGGTTTTGTTTTGATGGGTATGTGATGATAATTTGAAAATCGATTGTGAACATATTTTATTTTTATTTTACCTTAAATCAGGTGTATGTTGTCTCTGCCCTATAGAAAAATCAACAGAATTTTCTTAAGTTTGCATGTGACGGTGAAAGCGAAATTGAAAGCGAAGTTTGCGTAATCGCTAGCTGACAGAAGATTATCAGTGTCACGCGACAAAGGTCAACCTAGTCGATTTCAAAATAAATTTTATGCGACGCTTAATCTTCACAGCAATCAAAGAATGCAAGATCATGCTCATGGCACTATCAAAACACATTCCGGAAATTTAACGTTAATCGTAAACGCTGTACAGAGAAAAGAGTGTACACACGCTAGCACAAAAACACGCAAACTTGAATTTGTCTGCTTGGAGCTTGCTTCTTTTACTCCCAATGCAAAACAAAATGAAAAACAACGTAAATCCGTATAGATCTTTACAAGTGATGCACGTTCGACTTCGACGATTTAATTCGTCAGTTGTTAAACAGAAGCTACAAGAAGTGTGCTTCACAGCGACAACCTAAATCAACGCATTTCAAACACCTTTTATAGGCCTCGGAGTTAAGAAGTACCCACAACAGATAAATGTTCATCGCATGCAAGCAAAATCATCAGCACAGGTCGCAGCGGAGAACACTCGAGTTTCAACGACGAGATAAAATCTGGAGCGAGATTTATTCCTAGCAGAAGACTACCTATCCCAAAAGCCAGAGGACCCTACCGCAAGTAAAGAAGGAACAACAAAACTCACAGTACAAGCAACCAAAATAGCGGTCGCAGAAGACAGGCAAAGTCATAAAATAAAAGACGATGCGCGGATCGTTAAAAGTGATCATATGTTTTCAAACACGAATAGAAAAATACATAGAAGAAAACAACTTGCCCCCAAAGTTATCCAGATATACACGCATACGCAATCGAATTCCACCAAAAAGTCGTTCCACGTACCATTGAGTTCACCACAAAATCAGACTTGAAAGCGAAGTTTGTGTAATCGCTAGCTGACAGAGAGATTATCAGTGTCACGCGACAAAGGTTTACGCAGCCGATTTCAAAATAAATTTTATGCGACGTTAATCTTCACAGCAATCAAAGAATGCAAGATCAAACATGCTCATGGCACTATCAAAGCACATTCCGGAAATTGAACGTCAATCGTACACGCTGTACAGGGAAAAGAGTGTACACACGCTAGCACGAAAACACGCAAACTTGAATTTGTCTGCTTGGAGCTTGCTTCTTTTACAACCAATGCAAAACAAAATGAAAAACAACGTAAATCCGTATAGATCTTTACAAGTGATGCAAGTTCGACTTCGACGATTTAATTCGTCACATGTTAAATAAAAGCAACAAGAACTCGCACGAACACATTAAACGATGACGTCATCGCTTAAAAAACAGTCGTAGCCCAATAGGGCCTTTTGATCTCGATTTGCTACCACTCGCTATACCACTGCAGTTTATATAATAAAAGCTTATAAATGCTTAAATACTTCCAAGCAAGGGATAGTAGAAGTAACATCTTCTATTTGAGTCTTTTAAGCCTAACAATTAAAAATAAGTTGGTCGCCTAGTGAAGTGTTCGTCCTATAAAGGATTAAAAAGCAAAACTAGTTGCAAAATCATCGAGTTCCTTGCCAGTTTTTTTTCTATTTTTAGTTTGTTCAAATAAATGTTTGTTATAGCTGGATTTGATTTGTTGTAGCAGTTTAGGAAAGACTCTAGCAAAAACATCCGGAAATAATTATTTCGGCTGGAAATCAAATATAATTATTCTGAAACGATTCGGCGAAGAAGGGAAAAGCCCTGGGAACGAGGTTGATTCTTTCCCAAATTCTCGAGTACCTTCAGAGAAGTCTCCTGTTTTTTTTTTTGTTGTTGTTTGTTTGTTTTTTTCGGCTGGAATCGAACACTGAAAATGTCCGTACCATCTGTTTGTTTCTTTTGATTCTAATTTTTCCACTGAAGAAATTTTAAAAACTTTGCAGTTCAACTGTGCTTCCAAATCCAAGCGTCCCAAGTAACTAATTTGCTAGTTCCGGTTCGTTTGTCACTCTGGTTTCCGGCCAGCGGACAGAATTGCATCATCAGAGATGACTCCGCAAGTGACGTCACACCTCGTTACTTCGATCGAAAACTTGCAGTGTTGTCGGTGCCGAATTTTGTGTTGTTACTCAACACCAAAATTCACCATGTCTACCCCGGCTAGAAGGCGGCTAATGAGGGATTTCAAAAGGTAAGACAATTTCCCTTACTAGTAAAATAGGCCATTGGCATTTTATACTGGAAACTGACCCCACGAGATCGGTGAAAAAGACCTACACACATCGAAAATGTCGTTTCGTGTCGATCGATGTTGTCTTCAATGGCGCGTTTCTTTCGATATCTCTAGGCTTCAAGAAGATCCCCCAGCCGGAGTTAGTGGTGCTCCATCAGAGAATAATATTATGATATGGAATGCTGTTATATTTGGGTAAGTAAAGACTAGCACGATGATTTGGCGAAAACTTTGAACGAGGCAAAGTTGTGTCTGACGCATTCCTTTCTTTCTTCCAGTCCTCAAGACACACCATTTGAAGACGGTAAGTTTACCCTACTCGTTTCGTCGCACATGGTTAAATGTTCTTGCGTTGCTAGCTGCCCAAGCCATTATTTCGTTTCGTTGTAATTATAAAACCAGTGTTGATATATAGTGAGTACATTTCTGTTTTTTCGCAACAGGGACGTTTAAATTACAAATGGACTTTACAGAAGAATACCCCAATAAACCGCCGACTGTTAGGTTCATATCAAAAATGTTTCACCCCAACGGTAAGTTAGGCCATAGAATCTTTCAAAGAGTGGTTTATTCTGGCTTTTATCGGTTTGTGTTGCGTTTTCTTTTAATCAATTTATATCACAGTCTAATTCCTGTGTTGAATTCGTTGTGCGAACTTGTGGTAATTTGTGGTAAGCAGCGGGAATGTTAATTTTACTCGACTAGGAATCGTTTTATTCGTGACAGGGATCTTTTAATAATTTTGTTGAGCTCCATCTTTCTAAATGAACTTATCAAGAAACGTAATTATTTCAGCATTCTTGTGTATTCTTGTGTATACTGAGTTAGAACTGAAAACTTTGTGGTTTTTTACCGGAAGTTCCAATTTCGGTAGACAAGTACATAGCACTACAACCTGAACATGCAAAGTAACAAATGGAGTCAAAGCTCTGTGCTATTCTGTGCGACATGACTGGCATTTGAGGGCAGGAGAGAAATGTAGAAAGGAAAAGCCACAAGCAGTGGTTTCTCCTTCATCTCGAGTGCTCTTGGATAAATCATGAAGTGTTATGAAGATGTAATACATTGTTTTGCATGCTTTCTATGTACCATACTTCAGGACGTAACATGTCGATCAAAGTCGATCATTGAAAACATAGTCGATAAGTCGATAGTACTCGATATTTGTTGATAATTGTCAATCGACAAGTTTAATTTGTCGATAAAAGTCGATAATCACAAGATTTTCAACTGATTATTGATTTTATCGACAAAAAAGCAGACACATTTTTCAATCGGCCATGGTGCGTGGTAACTGATGTCTTGCCTCCCACCATATATCGTTTTTCGTATTTCCGATCAAAATCGATCAAAATCGAACAAGTCGATAATCTCAAGGAATTGCGTGATCGACTTTTATCGACTTCCGATATTTGTCGATTGATTGGTATCGAATTTGATCGACAATGATCGAATTTTATCGACTATTGAAATTATCGACATGTTACGTCCTGCATACTTGCATGGAAAACTGTAATATGATTTCCCTGTTTTATATGCCTCAAGATGCGATTTTGTATGACAGCATAATTTACAAATCAATTGTAATCTTTAAATTCGCAAGCTTGTATAGTTTGGGACCTTGATCAACAATAAATATTTCACTTTCCATCAGCCTTTTATTTTCACACATTCTTGAAGACCTAGGAACAGTTAGTCAGGGTGAAACAAAGTAAACCTGGAAAACTCAAAAGCATCAACTTTTCTAGAAGGGCAGAAAGAGTCCCTGGGAAATGAGCCTCTCCAGACCATTTCCAAAGGAATGCTGGCTCTTGATTGGGCAGAAAAAATCCTTTTTATTATTCAGCCCAATAGCGTTGCGCACAAATGACGTCACAAATTTTGATCCCCCGGTGTGACTCAGACAAACAAATAGCTCTCCGTAAGATCAATGTATGGGAAAGCGGAGTTAACGAGCAATTCAGAGCGATATTAAGCAATTGTTTTCATAATGTTATGGCCAGTCTGGCTCAGAATTCCAGAGAATACCCTAATTATTCCGCTGAGAAGAGCTAAAAGTCCTAAAACGTTGATTTAAATCTCAAGGTTTGTCGGACAGAGTGGATGTCTACACATTTCGGCATTTAAATTGCATGTACATGTAGGCCCTGCCAAATTATACTCATAGGAAAAAAAAAATTGTACGAGAAATTCAGAACATTCACGCAGTCCTAACAGGTCCATTTGTGCAACACGACAGAGCTGAGCAAGGTTTTGAACTAAGCTGCACTAAGCTAAAATTAAACAAAGAAGCGCTCGTGCTGCCTTGACCCGAGAGGTCAATTTTCACAAGTTGCCGCGGCAAGTATAAGAAACATTGAACCCGGGCATCAATAGCTACGGTCAATTACAATTATGGGAATGAAAACAGCTTTATTAAAATCAAAGTCCTTCAAACTGCAACGATTTAACTGATTTTATCATTATGAAGGCGTTTGAGTAGCGTAATATTTTCGCCCTCTATCTCTATCATTCGCTGCAACAGATGGCCCCTTGCGCTTGTGCCGTCAAATTCGGGAATTTCAGGCAATCGTTGTTCATTCTAGGGCCTGAATGAAGTAAACAGACATGTAGTATTATTCGCAATCCCTTTTTACGACTGTTTTTGCGTATGCAAAACGGGAGTTACGGATTGAGGGGCGATTTGAAGCCATCCTTCCTTCCTTCCTTCCTTCCTTCCTTCCTTCACTCCTTCAGTCGATCAGATGTAAACAAAAGGCCGTTGACAGATGGTTGGCAGACCTACATGTAACGCCACTCTCAGTTTGACGTTGCGGTTTATTAAGACCGATGACAGACCATTGTACTTTAGGCGCTGATGGTTTTGTGTTTTGTTTCGATGGGTATGTGATGCTAATTTGAAAATCGATTGTGAACATATTTTATTTTTATTTTACCTTAAATCAGGTGTATGTTGTTTCTGCCCTATAGAAAAATCAACAGAATTTTCTTAAGTTTGCATGTGACGGTGAAAGCGAAATTGAAAGCGAAGTTTGTGTAATCGCTAGCTGACAGAAGATTATCAGTGTCACGCGACAAAGGTCAACCTAGCCGATTTCAAAATAAATTTTATGCGACGCTTAATCTTCACAGCAATCAAACCTGCTCATGGCACTATCAAAACACATTCCGGAAATTGAACGTCAATCGTAAACGCTGCACAGAGAAAAGAGTGTACACACGCTAGCATGAAAACACGCAAACAACACGCAAACTTGAATTTGTCTGCTTGGAACTTGCTTCTTTTACTCCCAATGCAAATCAAAATGAACTAGACGCTTAACTGCGTACGTGTGTACTCGGGCTTCTCTTTAAAAAATTAACTTGGATCACGCTGTTTACATAACCTTACACGACAATAATTATAGTAAACATACTTCGCATTGCGAGATCTCATGTCTTTTCTCGCTTTTATTGTCACCATTGAATAATTGTTTACATTTCCGGTTGAGTAAATAGCTTTGTCTAAGATATCACAATCATCAAATGCCGAAATAACAACATTCTCTACATAGCCATCTACATACGACATGAAGTGCTGGACAAGAGCATGTGCTGTTACAATAATTGAAACGATAAAAACAAAGCAAGATAAACCCAATGAAACCAATACTATAAAAGCAAAAATTGAAAGAAAGAATATAGTTACCCAAAAGCTGCTTGAAGTACTCATTTCGTTTTTCGTTTCTTCTTTTAGAGCGCAACTAAGCTTAAATATGGTGTCCATTGCATCTTCGAGAAGATTCTTGTGTTGATAAGGAAAACTCTGTTGCATGTCTGTAGTCCAGTTTTTCGCAATGCTTGAGTGCTCAACAGCGTCAGTTCCCGCAAGTATTGATGATTCTCTTAGCGTTTCAAACTCCATTATATAGATAGCTCACTATAAAATCTAGGCTTCTGATAAAGGTTTCACTCGGAAGAGTTCGCTCGTAAAGTTCTCTCGTATTAAAGTTCATGCACCTACCCGCTCCGAAGTAGTCATCGACATGTTTCAGTGTGGGTGTACAATCGATTTCGCGTTCTAGAAATCACACTAAATATTTCAACCTTTACAATCCTTGAGATTCCACCGAAAAGAGAGTCAAACGAGTAAAAACAACGTAAATCCGTATAGATCTTTACAAGTCATGCATGTATAACGGCCGGCAGCCGCTACTAGCTACTCGAGCGATCAAAGCTCAAAGTTGCAGAACGACAGATGCGCGGATCGATAAAAGCGATCATATATTTCCAAGCACGCATAAAAATACAGAGAAGAAAACAACTTGCCTCCAAAGTTATGCAGATGTCCACACAATCGAATTCAACCAAAAACTCGTTCCACGTGTCACCGACTCCATCACAAAATCAGACTTCGCGGCTCAAATTTACAATCATCGGCGGTGTACAAACGTTGTACAACTCAGCAAAGCCACTGGGAGCTGCGCTCAAAAAGCTAAGATTCTTGCTGTGACTGCAGAGTTTACTGTACAGACTGTAATCAACGCATTGCGAAAGATCTATTTTAATCGAGAATACAAAAGGGTTTGACAGATGGTTGACAGACGTAACGCAACTCCTGTAGTTTCGGGTCTTTTGGCATGACAATTTCGTGTTCCGGCTTGTAACAGTCTAGTGTGCGAATGTAGACGTTTGTATAGCGCAATCGCTTTTATCAAACTGTCCAAGTAAAAAATTCAAGTACAAAATTAGCGTTTAATAAAATTTATTTTTAATTCTGTTCATTTTGTTTGACCTTTGTTGTCGTTTGTAGCATACAGTATTTGACACCCATAATGTTCACTTTGCTGGAGATTACAGGCCACTCATTTGTTGCGCAACGAACCACAAAGGACAACCAGTTGCCGTGTCTTTATTTTATTTACCAAATAGGTTGATATTATTGTGCTTGCTACTAATGGATCGGTGTAGAAGTTTTTACTAGAGTCATTTTCTCTAATCTGGACCCTGAACTCCAACGTTGTCAGGTGTGACGTATGATTTGTTTAAAGCGATGCACGCTAGACCGCGTTGCGATTTCATAAATCCTCATTTATTAATAATTCATTTTCCGAGTTCAGTAGCTCATTGCCACTTCCAAAAAAAACAGTCGTTGCACATAGTGCTTTTGATTCTGTATTCTTCTAGTAAGTCGCTATCCTCCGCTAAAATTTTACGGCATCCTGAGTAACTTTGTAGTGGGACGTCGTTGCCGGATCCTCGAATAACTTATTAATTTTAGATTATTTTCTCGATACCTAGAATCTGTTTTGCACTTACTAAAGCAACACTGTCTGTTATCTACCATTATTCAAGTCTATCAAAAGTCTAAGCCACGAATATGTCCTTTCTCGACTCTTTTTCTTGTCTAGAGTACGTGACCGGCCTCAGGAATGGTATGAATACTTTCTGCCCCGAATTCTCCAACTCTTTTAGCGATTCCGGCCATTTTTCTGGATATCTTGAGTCTGTCTTGCACTCACCCCAACAGCAAGGTTTAGTGCCCACCATTTCTCTTATTTCTAGAAAGATAAACCGAAGAATTGACTAAAATTTTCGCTTTTAGGTTCACAACCGCGGCACCTGCTCATACATTTGCTTTGTTTTGATCGCAGTGTTTGTCTGACTCTGTGCGGGGGGTGTCATGGGATCTCACGCTGACAAATCTATTTTTAGTAATTGTGCGCTTCGCTATTGGCAAACAGAAACTTTAGAGTCACTTTCGTGTGTTCTTTCACAGTGGTTGCTGCATCGGCAATATTTTCATTTTAATTTACATCAGAGAGCCTAAAAAAAGTGTGCAATGCATTGGTGGCTGTTGGCATACTTAATTATTTTTCTGGCCTGTGTGGTAAAACAATGCATGCAGTGCAGAAAAATTCCATTTGGCCGAAAAAATTAAAATAATATCAGAAAAAGCTCAAAAGAAACATACAAGCCAGTACTTTCTAAACTTTTAACCCAAAATAAAAAGCTCAGAAAATTGAGACCTACAAGCTCACAGCGATTGATCATTTTAATTTTTATTTCTTTTCGGATATATTCTGGAAATCTTTCTGCAAGCATGCATTTTCCTTATACAGCTATTTCAATTAACTTTGTCTGATTAAAGCTTTAAGACAAGACTGAAAGGTAGTATGGGCGAAGATAGAGTGTTCCATGCATGTTGAATACTAATGAGATATAGCGATGTAGCCAACAGGAGGTTTTGCGTTTCCTTTCTCTTCAGATATATGAAGAAAAGATCCTTCTTCACCGCATTTACATTTATAAAGAATAATTCAAACCACATAATAGCAAAAGAAAAGATACAAAGATACAAGTACTACACGTGCAAATGTAGATTTCCTCAACGTTTTTTGCTAACGTTGTTTTGCATGGAAGCCAGCATTTGCAGAGCCATTTGGAAATGGTCTGGTGAGACTTGTTTCCCAGGGGCTCATTCAACCCTTCTTGAAAACTTTTGCCGCTCCAACCTTTGCAGAGTTTACTTCATTTCAACTTTTACCCCTCTGCTTGTCATGTCATTGGTGGCCTGTGAGTGTGTCTTGTACAGGAGGTCATACATTTGTAAGGGATACAACATTCAGGTTCACATCTGGGCCTTTCGCAGTGTTTGTGGATTTTTGTTTATCTTGGAAAATAAGAGTGTAGGATAAATTTAAATGAAGTTGAAAGTTGTGGTCTAAATTGGGATTTAGCCTGTGTTTTCAACCATGGTCTAACAAACAATAGCAAGTTAGATCTTCTCCTGATTCTTGCCTGATGCAGTCAACTTGTTTCTTAATTTGTATTTTTCTGCACTTCCTGAACCTCTGAACTGGTTTAAAGTGATATTTGAATCCATTTTTAATTTCCTTTAACAATGCAAGCAAGTCTAAAAAAATATATTTCTGCACATCTCTATGCTATACTAAGTATGCAGCTCTTTTATTGAAGGAAAACAACAGCAAAACAATGTTGTTCCTTTGAGAAAAGCACACATGCATGTTGTCAAAACAATAGCTTCACATGTTAGACGTTATCTTAACATGGTCTTTGTGAACCTTGGCGTATCAGCATTCAAATGTGATTAGACTCTGTTTTGCCATGGTTTATGTACTAGTTGTCCTCTAAACCTCGATTAATTTTAGCCTTAAACTATGTCTAACTTAGGCTTTGTTTAAATAATCAGCATTCAGTGTTTTGCCCTTGAACATTAAGGATACTGGCCTCTTAATCTCATTTTCCACATTATTAGTGTGCATTTTATGTGTTAGTAACTTGCAGAAGATGATCTATGCTTATTGTAATGATCTGTCTTTGCAGTTTACGCTGACGGAGGGATTTGCTTAGATATTCTTCAAAACAGATGGAGTCCTACATATGATGTGTCAGCAATTCTTACATCAATACAGGTTAGTTTTCACACTCTCTAAGGTTGTTTTGACTGTTAATACAACAACTGAAATGCGACTGTAAATATTGCAGCAGTTGATCAATGCACCTTTGGGATGGGGGGGGGGGGGGGGATGACTACTGGGCTAAAAAGTTGGTTTAAATTATCAGCAAGAAGACTGCCTTGAGAAAATCTGAAAAGCATTTACAAGCCTTTTGCATCTGAGTAAGGCAGTATAGTCAAAATGAAATATATATATTTTTTTTCTCTTTTTTTTCCCTAAGAAGCTAATAAGTGCTTCCCATTTATTATTTTGCTCAATATTCATGTATTGCATGTGTCATTGTATTAAAATCCAACAACAACACCATTTGCTTTCTAAGGTAATGTTTTGAAACAATTCAAATAAGAAAAATTAATGCTCATACCCCATGCCCTTGACATAGAGTGTAGCTGATAACTATCTCATCATTTCACTGTTTCACATTTGCCTACATTTAATTTCATCCTCGTCAAGTCCAGTTATACATTAGTCAGTGGAATTGCAAATAAAAGTCTATGACCTAAGGAAGTAAGGATCGACTGAACTTGCAGTCAAATGGGATGTTCTTTTGATGGGAACTCTGCAGTGCAATGTTCCAATATGGATTGACAGTTTCATCTAACCAACTTGCAACTTTCAATTCAAATTGCTCAAGCAAGTTGCCAAGTTCTGGTTTTCCTTTTGCTGCATAAAACAAGGTAATTACAGCTCTGTTTCAAAGAAACAGAAAATACCGGTAATTGCTCCATGGTCGACTGCTTGTTCACAGACTGCGAGAAATTATCAACAGGCTTAGTTGACAGATTACCAAACTGGGAATTGTGCTTCGTAAGCCGTATCTCGCAGCAAATTTGAATTTTTAAGCACAATTCCCAGCTTGGCAATTTGAACAAAGCCTGTCACTAATTTCTCAAAGAGCAATCATTTTCTGTTTCTTTGAAACAGAGCTGGTATTACCTTATTTTATACGGCAAAATGAAAACCAGAATTTGGCAACTTGCTCGAGCAAATTTGAATTGAAAGTTGCAAATTGGTTAGATCAAACTGTCAATCAATGTTCAAACATTATGCCGCAACATTGCAAAGTTCCCATCAAGAGAACATCCGGTATGACTATATATTTGCTGAATTTAATTTGTTTTGCCGAGTGTTTTGTTTTGCAATGGGAGCGCTTATTGCAGTGGGAGCGCTTACTGCAGTGGGAGTGCTTATTGCAATGGGAGCACTTTTTGCAATGGGGGTGCTTATTGCAATGGAAGCACTTATTGCAATGGGGGTGCTTATGCTTGTTGCAGTGGGAGCACTTATTGCAATGGGGGGTGCTTATTGCAGTTGGAGAGCTTATTGCAATGGAAGTCCTTATTGCAATGGTGGTGCTTAACAGGAGCGCTTATGGGAGTTTGGATGATTATTGAAATGCAAGGCATTTTAGTGAGGGAACATCTTTTATAGCCAGTGTAGCTTGGCGTTCTAGTCAGTTAGGGAGAGCGAGAAAACGAGCGCACGAGCAAAGCGATGGCGGGGGACAGAAGGGGAGAAAGAAAGAACACCAGACGCCAGACGCCGCTTAAAAGGGAGAAATCTTTTCACGTATTTATGTAAATGATACGCATAATTTGTGAAGAGCAGAAATAAAAAGGTGTTGAAACCAACAGTGACAACGACGTACGATGACGTGTTTTAGAAAACAAACTGCAAATTACAATAGATCTAGAATCAGTGGAAGTAAACACGACACGAACTAAGGCTGGTAAACTCCTTCGTAATAGATTCCTCTGCGGAGCAGAGTATTATTTCCAAACTGCATTCTTCTAATTCAACTGGACTTAGGAAGACGACGCAGCAGCACGAAAGCCTCGCGAGTGCAAGTCGGCCAACTGGTCTTCAATAATCAATGTAGCGCCGGTATTTTCACAGCTTTTCAGTAGAGAAAATGCTTGATAAATGCAGCTCTTGCCGAATCCAGTAGGCAGAACGGCGAGAACGTCTTTTCCTAGATATAGGTTTCTCACTGCTTGTTCTTGTTCGGTTTTCAAATGTAAACCCCGAAGTTTGCCTGTAATAGCATCCATGTAATTCACATCAACTGCTTGCTTCACTCATCACTTGTCATCAAATGCTAATGAGCAGTGTGAATGCGAATGAGTCAGTTGGAATAAATTAAAGACAACGAACCAATCACAGGACAGATTAGCGATATTAGCCAATGGAAATTAGCGGCCTCTGGAGGCCGCTAATTCAAAAGATTTCTCCTGTTTAAGCAGCGTCTAGCAGCTGGCGTTCTTTCTTTCTCCCTTTCTGTCCCCCGCCGTCGCTTTGCTCGCACGCTCGTTTTCTCGCTCTCCCTGACTGACTAGAACATCAAGCTACACTGGCTACATCTTTTAGGACAAGGGTGCTAAACTGAAATGATGTGGTACTTGCACTGTTGAATAATATTTAACATGCTTCAATTGTATTTGTCTTGCAGTCTCTTTTAGATGAGCCTAACCCAAACAGTCCTGCCAACAGCTTAGCAGCCCAACTTTATCAAGAGAACAGACGCGAGTATGAGAAAAAAGTCATCGCAATTGTGGAGCAGAGCTGGTTAAACAATTAATGTTTCTGCAGAGGCCTGCCTGCCATGCGAATTGCTCCAAGGTTTCTTCTTCTCATAATTTTATGGTTTGAATTCTGTCGACACTTGCATCTTACACAACAAATGTGACAGAAAATGTGTCAACTGTGCTTTAAACAGTTGCTATGGATTATATTTGCAAATAGAAGCGATATCATATGGTGTAGGTAATCTAATATGTAAATTTTGCAATACACTAGGATTATCGAAAACATTTTGTATAGTAGTGTTTAGTGTTGTTTATGTACAAAAAGTGCAAGTCAAAATAGTTCAGTTGTCTTTAAATCTGTGGCTATAATGAGCTGGTTTTGTTTCAGTAATAACTTGGTGTACATACACAGAAAATAAAATTAATGAACATTGCATTTGAAGTCTTCTATTGCTTTGAACTGGCCTCAAGGTGATCTAAAACAAGGCAATTTTAATAACAATTTAAACAGCCATTTAATCCATGTTACACAGGGCAGCTTTTAACAAAATCTGACTTTTGTTTATCCTCGATAACTGATTTAGCACAATTGCTAAATGGAGCCAAGAAAATTAAGCATAAAAAGGTTACATCTTAAAGTTTGTACAACAGGTTTGCAGCTTTTGAAAGCCGTTCAGACACCTGCAACATGTTTCCACCAAACTGTTGCATAAAAAATCATTCATTGGTCATGTTTCAAGATACTGATTTTTGTGGATTGGTCATTAAATGTTTTTATTATTCCACTATTGTGCCATTTTACCATAGGTCTTGAGAATGCATAAAATATAACGCATTGCACTGTAGAATGGTGCCAAAATACAGACAGAAAGCGTGGCAGCAAAATGGCCGGACTAAACGGCCCAATCTTTGTGGGAAAAATAGTGGAATAATATATCTCTTACTTGATGGTTTAACATACAATTGTGTAGATATATTTTGCTCATTGCTTGTATTTAAATACTATGCAACTTGCAAAATATCTTCACGTATTGTACATATGTATGTTAAACCATTGAACCGACGACTGTTTTGCTTTTTAGTTTTGGAGAAAAGAGAGATCAACATAAAATACCTTTATGGAGAAAATTGAGGTAACACAAAACAATAACAAATGAGAACTGCAAAATATTTAATGGATAATACTGTACTTTGGCTGGGCAGCAAAATAACTTGATGTTGAAGGAATGTTACTTTCATTTGGTTGTGTTAAATTTGTGTACTAGAAATGAAGCTTTACTAAAAGGAGAAATTACTATATACAAATAATTTTTATATAAACATCACTGAGAATTCAGTGACACATTTTTCTCTGGCATGACAGCACACTTGTTTTTGGGCACTTGAGACCGATGTCAAACAAACAAGTGGCATATAAATAGCACAGAGTTATTGAACACCTCTGTGAAGTCATGGTTTGTTGACCTTTTGTACCACAGGATACGCAGTCTTCAACACTCTCATAGTCTTTCATTAATTCCAGGGAAGTCTCCTGCATGTGGTCATCTGTTGTGCCCCTTCTTCTTGGAATAATGATCGCGTAATTCATTGGGTGACATGCTCTGATCCACGTTAGACTTAGGAACATGCGAAAATGGTGACTCGGTGTAACCATTGTAGAATAAAAAGACTCTCTTACTGTACTCAAAAGACAGGATCATGATTCCAGCATTTGGAGCAATCTAGATTAGAGAAAGAGCTGATTACCACAAACATACTAATTAGTCAGTTTCTAAAATTCCCTCAGTTGATAAAAATAAAATTTCTTATAAATTCGATTTTGCTAAAATTTCAACAAAATTACATTTCAACAATTTCAAGTCATCATAACAAAAAACGGCATTATTCACATACCGGTATATGTCCCTAATCTAATGCAAGCTAATATCTTTCACGAATTGAAGTTGTCAAAACGTACATCACGTAATGTTTATTAAAAAAATAATAATAATTTCCTGACTAAATAAAATGCAAAATATCAGATGTAGTAACAGCCAACACTTTCAAAAGAAAACATTGCTGAGAACACATTGACCTGAAAATGCATTTATAACCTTAAGGTGGGGGTACACCCCATTTTGAGTAAAGTTTTAAGAGCTTTAAGGAAGGGATAGAAGAAAGAAAATTATTTTTGAAACACCAACAGACAGTTGACCCCCACGCAAAAGCACCCCAGGTTGTCAGGGGACTGTTTGGGTGTCCATCTACTAATTTTTAACTTCAAATTCCAAAATCACATTAAATCTTTAATATTTCTTATTTCTCCAAATTTTACTAATCCTTTGAGAAAAACTATCTCTTTCCAAACATTCCCAAAAATCATCCAAAAATTTACAAAACCCTGCTTAACATAGCTTTGTGAAATGAGCATAGAGTTCCTGGATTACTTGAAACGCAGACAAGATATTCGCATTAAACCACGTTTAGCAGTGGAAAAACCGGCTTCAGGTGTACCCCCGCCTAAATGGTATTACAATAGAGATGTTATACCAGTAAATTTCAACTTATTGACTTTTAATCAAAATGTCAATTTTACCTGACTCAAAATATAATTCCATGACCTTCAAGTCAGATTTTTTTCCCAGGTAATTTAGGTCCCAGGCCCAAACCTTCCACCCTGCCACTAGCTGAACTTTATCTCAGTTGGCCCTCTAGTTGTTTAGTGATCATTTACGTTATTCTCGCAACCTACACGCTCAAGTCTCGGGTTTGGCACATTGTAGAGATTGGATTCTAGTCAATTTTACGTACAGCATGAAACTGCGACAGAACTTTCGTCAAGGCAAGGCATTGAGTGGTACTAAGGTTTTGAAAGTACTCCAGGCTTGATCTTGAAGGCTTCAGGCTTGATTTTTACGAGATTCTGTACCTAAGCAAGTTTAATAATTCTCCCAAAAATATGAAATTTGAAACTTTCTCACCTTTAAAAGATTAGCAGTAAGACCTCTCCATAAACCAGTCATTCCATTTACCTTCATGGTCTGAACAAAGGCACTTGTCATCCCTTTAAACATTACGTCAACTCCACCTTGATTTGGAAGAGTTCTGCTTTGTGCCTGTTGGACAATAGATTGACAATACAGTCAACTCTCGTTATAGTGGACATGCTCGGGACTTCATTTAGTGTCAGTATTAGCGAGAGTCCGTAATAGCGGGGTGTGAGAAAAAAAGTGCCGTTAATATACATGAAATAACATAGACCATGACAAGCTTATCAAGCTAAGCAGTTGTTGGGATTGGAGGGATGAGGGTCTGATCTCTCCTAAAGGGTCTGGAAGGAAAAGGTACAAGCTGAAGTGAAAAAGCAAAGCTTGTTGTACAGCTACCGAACGAAATTGATGCAAAATATATATTCTAGAAGTCTTTTACAGTCAAAATACTCAGCGCGTGCCGCTTAGAATTCCGGAATGGTTTTGATTAACGGCGAACGGATTGCATTATTCGTTTCAAACATTCAAATTTAATTTGAATATTGTAGATCATCCAACAGTGAACATGTGAGCACGTGAACCTGTAAAAAATAAACCAATCAAATTGCTTCATTTCTGACAGGCTCACGTGTTCACGTGTTCACGGTTGGATGATCCACAATATTCAGATTAAATTTGAATGTTTGAAACCAATAATGCAATCCGTTCGCCGTTAATCAAAACTTTTCCGGAATTCTAAGCGGCACGCGCTGAGTATTTTGACTGTAAGTGTGTTTCAGACAAATGCCGAACAACAGACTGCAATTTTACGTAATTGTGTCATATAAGAACATCATGGTGTCCGTTTTATCGAGAGTCAAAACAATAAACTTGTTCTTTAACTTTTGGTACCACCAAAAGTGTCCGTAACTCCATAACAACAAGAGTCCGTAATAGCAGGAGTCATTTCCAGTCAAATCTCTATAGCTTTTGCCAGGGATCTGAATTTTGTTGACCATCAAATTAAATGCTCTCTGATGTATTCTGTTCTTGACAAGTTAGAAAAAAACAGGTTGAGTGTCGGAGTTTTGTGCGTGTTCCTTTGTGGTTTTTATAAGTCTAGACATCATGTCAAGAGACAATGGACATTTAGTACAGACTTTGATTAACCCTTTTCTGATTATCACCTAGCAACGACCAATCACGTTGTCTAATGAAACAGTATAAAGAGAAACATTTATTTCCTGCATTCGGAGTAGCTATTACACGCCCGTTGTAACAGTGAAAGCTAAGAGAAGAGATTAAAACGTGTGTTAAAAACCCAAATGACTTTATTGATTGGGGCCTAGTTAGATCGCCGAGTGACTAACCAAAGTGAACAGGGCTAAGTTCGCGAAACAAGGAAAGAAAGATCAGTTCAAAATAATTTTGAAATAGCTGATAGTAAATGACTGACTGAAAAGGTAAGGGTAAAGTGAAGAGAATTCAACCTACAGTAACTTAAAAAAAAGCACTGGACTTTCTATCAACTGAGTTTGAAATAGTGTGGCTTGACTGCAATTCCTTGAACAAGATGGTATTAGTAAATAGGCAATCACAAAACCAACCCTCCAAGTTTATTTTTTTCCTTAGTGGCCATTTGGCCACCGACTGCTCAAGTTTGGTCGCCAGTGAAAACTTTTAGTCGCTAAATTAAGCTCACATTTTCAATCATTCTTCTCAATTTTAGTTGCCAGGCTGGCGACTTTGGTTCCAATTTTGTCGCCAGCTGTAAAATTTTAGTCGCCATGGCGACTAAAATGCTCTTAACTTGGAGGGTTGAAAACTGAGTGAAATTTTTGAATGTTAACAAAATATCACAGGTGCATGCAGTGCCTACAATAATTTTACATAATTTTAAAAAATTTTCAAGGCGAGATATTTTTTGAAAATGCACACTCAATATTATTGCCATTCACGCATACATAAAATAAAAAAATAGACAGTTCAGCATGACCTTCAGGGCAGCCATTACATTGAAGTTATCACCCATCCATTGTGGGAGGCGCGGTGGCCTAATGGTTAGTGCACTGGACTCCGGATTGGGCGGCCCGGGTTTGAGCCCTGGCCGGGGCACTGCGTTGTGTTCTTGGGCAAGATACTTTACTCTCATAGTGCCTCTCTCCACCCAGGTGTATAAATGGGTACCGGCGAATTTACTGCTGGGCGTTACCCTGCGATGGACTAGTGTCCCATCCAGGGGGGAGTAGCAATACTCCTAGTCACTTGACGCTACGGAAACCGGGATAAGCTCCCACCTGATGGGCCCCTAGGCTCGTATACAAACTATCACCCATAGCATTTCACTCTGTATGCAAAACACCATTCAACATGTTCACCTGTAACATCAAGTGAACTCAGCCCGAACAAGTGTAAATGTTACTGGTTGCAGCCGTCAGTGACAGCCCTAATCTTTTGGACCTCCAAGTAGTTTTTACATACCTGCATCTTCTTCCTAATTGTGTCAAATGGGAATGACAGTGTCTGTAAACAGTAAAGAAAAAAAATACTGGTATATAAAATTAATAAATTAATATATTAATTGTTAATTATATTTAACAATGTCAAATAGTATGTTTACTTTATGTTGGTGCATACTAGTGTTGAAAATCAATCTGGCGATCCCACTGGTATAGTTCGGGCACCCTCCACGAACGTTTCCAAGGAAACCTCTGGAGCATTAAGCACTTTATGGACTTAACCACACCTTATCAGCCACCACAATTCATGGGACCAAGCTCTGCTTAGGCAACAAAATAATTACGTCTACCAGAAACAACTGGAAATACAGCTGGGAGCTGCACAATCTAGCAGGATGAGCATCAATTTCTCTTTTTTGCAATCTTGTGTGTGCATTCATAATTGGGAGTCCTTTTTTTGAACCTTGACTCACACAATAATTATTGTTGTTACACGCAAGTTCAAACACCATTGATGAAGGGCCTAGCCTAAAACCTTTGGTTTATAAATAACTTTTTTTGGCACTTTTACACTTTTTAAATTGTTACTGTCTTTATTTTAGTTTGTGATGTTTCAAACACACATTATTAGCTGTAAATTACTAAGTAAGCACTTCAAATGCATGCCTCCCTATTCTCTTTAATTTTATTTACAAAGGGAATACCCGGTAATTTCTCATAATGAGAAATTACTGGGTAGTCATTGTTAATATTGTGTGTGGCGTGATCGTGTGATTCTTTATTTTCATTATAAAATGAACAGAATGTCATTGAAAACTGTAACCTTGGCAACAGCGGCAGCCAGACAACCACTAACAAACGTGTACCATGGAGTGAGATCACCAGGAGGTTTAGCAATTGAGCTATCGAGGATTCCATATGCCAAATATGAACCTCCAGCAAATGGTATCACACCTTTAAAAATGAAGGCATAGTAAAATAATACTTCATTAATTTTTACAAAGTGACAAATTTATTTGCAGTCAAACATTTTACTGTGCATATTTGAAAAGCAGAAACATTTTAACTCAAATTATATTATTTAAAATTAATTGTTCCTGAATTAATCAAGTTGTAGATCAAATCGCTGTGATGTGGTTGATCTAGATCTGATTAACTCTCCCTTGCAACACTGACAATGACAGCATAAATTTAAAATAATTCTAACGTTCCCGCTGTAATTTGCACACCAACAAGCAATTTATTACAATTGGCAGTTTATATTTTTGGTATACAGCTATTTTACGCCCACTTTCTGTACTATGAGTATAGCAGCTATCTTTCGACATCATCTTTCAACATGCTAAACAAACAAGGATCAAAATCCACCAATCACACACCAGTACTGGCATTACAGTAAAACGCATTCAACCGTAGCCACCCAACAAAGTTTTTGACATCTTTTCGACAACTTTTTGATTACTTTGATGAGTTTTACGGCTTCTGGTTGCTTTAAACTGCCAATCAGATGCCTTGAAAAATGGAAGGCAGGGTATCAACCATTGCATGATTCATCTTCAAACGTCAGAGTTTGAAAGGGTTTCAAACAACGCTTCGCACGAGAGATTATGCCAAGTTCAAGTGGCGATAAATAAATTTTATGCCGACAAAAATTTGGTCAAACTTAACTTTTCGCACAGGAAATGTTTTCTGGGTTTGTAAAACCAGTTGAAACTGAACGTTTCACAGATTGTTCGTATAAACCGTTGTGCAACTGGAAGCCATCAAACTAATCAAAAACTTGTCAAAAAGATGTCAAAAACTTAGTCGGGTGGCTATGGTTCAGCGTATTTGACTGTAATGTTTTATGTCCCTTCTGTGACAATAAGCCACAAGTTCAG
Source organism: Meandrina meandrites (assembly GCA_963693305.1). Classification (NCBI taxonomy): domain Eukaryota; kingdom Metazoa; phylum Cnidaria; class Anthozoa; order Scleractinia; family Meandrinidae; genus Meandrina; species Meandrina meandrites. The sequence goes on from OY855910.1 coordinate 28,107,169, forward strand.
AAAGTCGTGCTAGTGGGCTGTGATTGGTTGATTTCAATCTTTGTTTGTTTGGCATGCTGAACAGTACTATGCATGTTACACTGAGAGCAGCTACAATGGATGAATGGATTGGGCTGATTCTGCACCAATCCAATTCCCTTCCATTGCACAAGATACCACCTACTCTCCCAGGGACCCATGGAAGGTGATTATGGCATAGTGGTTAGGGTGCTGGACTCAAATCCTCCTCCCTTACCATTAGATGAATTTGTGTTCAGTGGTCCAGAATTCAAATTCTCTGTGCCAACTGGCCAGCCTCCCACAGTTGGGGTGTTTAACACATTACAGTGCACACAACCTCTTAGCCTATGTGCATGCTACCACACTACACCTCTTCATGTGCATAGATATTATCCATTGTACAGTTCCAGAAAATATCCATTCCCACCCCATGGAGGGTCAATGGAAATTCCGAGGTGGTTGGGGGTCTCAAAAGGAAAGTATGGGCTTAACTGGAAATTCCAGAGGGGTAGGGGGATTTATACCAAAAACCTTCCATGGGAGGGGTATGGATATTTTCTGGAACAATACATTGGCTAACAGGTAAGGGACCTACATGTAACCATTGCTTTTAATAAACACTGAAGGCCAAGGAAAAGTGTTGGCATCTTTGCTCTACTTTGCTTAGAGAAGTCAGCTACTTGTGAAATCATTTAAGAAAGATTCTTCAAACAGTCAGTTACTCCAATCAAACAAGCTGCTTACCGGTACTTCAAATTTTATTGAATCCCCTGTGTAACCATTAAGCCATTGATCACCCCTCTATAATCATGAAAGTGTCATTACATTACATCTAGCCTTCAAAAACAGCCTTTTTTCCTTGTTAATGTGTTGAGAAATAGTGAAACATTAGGCAACAATAAAAATAAACATTTTTGAAAGTGAAATAATATTCATTGTTTGTAACATAATGACTATAAGTGTGAAAACACTTACCAAGAAATGTTGGCAGTAACCCTTTATACAAGGCCAAGAATCCCTCTGCTTTCCAGATTTTTCTGAACCCATGCATTATTCCACGATAGTGTGACAAGGAGGGCTTTACATTTTGGACAATAAGTCTCGTCTTTAGCATGTCCGCTGGATACACTAACAGTGCTGCAATAAGGGCACTTCCTGCACCAGCCACCATCCAACTTTTGGCATTCAAATTACTGGGCATGTGTGCATCTTCCAATACGGCCTGGAAAGGGGGGTGATATACCACATTTACAGCTGGGTAATATTGCAAAAAGTGGAAGGCACAGTGGCCTAATGGTTAAGTGCACTGGACTCTAAACTGAATTGCCCAATTTCGATACATTAAAATTCAGCCTAAAACAATAGACCTCAGTACGAGGCTCTGGGGAATAGACTATAGAGTTTGTGGGGTTTATTCCCCGGAGCCTCGTAGTGATGTTTATTGTTTCTGGCTGAATATTAAAATATCGAAATTGGGCCATTGGTCCAGGTTAAAGCCCTGGCCGGGGTCACTGCATTGTGTTCTTGGGAAATACACTTTACTCTCATAGTGCCTCTCTCCACCCATTGTAGAGGCCCTGCCAGGGTAAATTCCGACAAGCGACATGCACTAAAAAGTAGCGACAGCGCTCAAACGAAATAGCGACAAACGACTGACAAAGCCAAATGTATGTCGCTAAATTTCCAACAGCGTTGTGTAGCCTTGACAAAACGCTGACACGAGACATTTTAAAATTCCGACAAGCGACCTGGGACACCCCCCTGGCAGGGCCTCATTGTAGGTACCTCATTGTAAGTAGGTACCGGCAAAAAAAATATGCTGGGGGGTAACCCTGCAATGGAGTAGCATCCCATACAGAGCCAGTCTGGAAAACATGTATGTTACGCCGAAGATCTTCGGTGTGGAGCTCGATAATTTACGCCAACTTCTGGCGTATTTCATAGGGATTTGGCGTAAAACTTCGGCGTATCAAATACGAACTTTCCAGTATGGATACAGAGGTTACCCTGATGAAAACATAAGAGAAAATATTTTGGAAGAACTTGATAATGCATATTAATTAACCTTATGACAAACAGCTTCACAACCAAGTATACCTAGTGCACATTTCATGTGACAAACATTTTGGTAAAGTACAGTAAATTGAATAAAAGGGACCTGGGGAAAAGGTTTACTGCATCAAAACTTGTAACATATTTCTACTCAACTGGAGAATACCCTGCTAATGAGGTTTACTGAGTCGGAACTCGTTGAAGAACGAGGTATGAAACAATAGGAACTATTGTTATTCGATAAGATGGAAATAAGTTGCGGGGCATTCTACAGTTCTGCAAACTTTGAGAATAAGAATTCCCTTACCAGCAAGTTGTGGAAGGCAGCCAGCTGGATCGCACTGTAAGGAACCAACCGCAGACAAGAGATGCCATTACCTTTCCAGAAAGCCTTTAAACCTTCACTTCGGTAAACCCTGTTAAAAGATCTCAAAAATCCAACTCGAGATTCGGGAGTTCCCACCTGAGCCAACACTTTCACAACTTCGAGGGGAGAAGTCAGAGTTCTAGAGAGAACGCCTGCAATTCCTCCACAGAATATACTTTGCAAAAACGTCAATCTTTCATCTTCTGCAGGTTTTACCATCATCGAATTTTAGAGTATCGACGGCGATTTATGATAATTTTTTTCACCAAAGCGACATATTTGCGCCCATTTGCGCGCTAATTTGGCCGCCATTTTGTTTATTAGTGGCGTGAGACAATGGAAACTAGGGTTCAGTCTCCCTGCGGATACACTATGTACGCAGGATACCCAGGATTAAACCCAGGATTGGATGACTCGCAACAGGAAGCCGACTCGCTGTTGGCTTTCAATCAGCTTTGTCCTTCACGTCACTGTTAAAAATTACTTGAAGGTATTGGAACTAGGCAGTGTTTGGCCCTAGAATTAAATCAGTGGCCAAGAACATGAGCAAACACTTCACTAGCTCTTGTTGCAGATGGATGCTCCTTTCTTTCCCTCACTAGTGTTGTGTGCTTATTAATCAAGATTTGACAGACTCCCATGGGAGTGACTATTCTGCACTCAGTTGATGTTGTGAGACAATAGGGAGACACCTCATGACATTTTTATACCACATAACACTCAGTTCATGTAGTGAATACAAAACAGCACTTTTAGCCTATTTAGCACTGCGGTTAGCCTACTATACACTTCGGTTAGCCTACTATGCACTCCGGTTAGCCTACTAGCACTCCGTTTAGCCTAAAAAGCACTCCGGTTAGCCTACGTTAGCTTAGTTTGCTTGCGGTTAGCTTTATATTGAGGTTAGGATATATAGCCAAAATTTTACGAATTCTTGCAGCTGGTCGTCGGTAGTCTAGTGGATAGCGTTCCCGCGCGGTAATCCGACGGCCCGGGTTCAAATCCTACTGTTGACACTTTTTTTAACTTGAAAAAAAAATGTTAAGTGTGATTTATACTTCATGTATGGAAAAATGAGAAGTCTCACAACATCAACTGAGTGCTGAATAGTCACTCCCAGACTCCCATAGTCCGTTTCACGGATATTGACCACCATATTGAATAAATTAATTTCGCAAAGGAGTATGGCCAAAAAGGGGGCAACAATATCCAATATGGCGTCGCGCGAGCGTGACAGTGATGCGAACGAAGAAGATTTCTTTAAAAATTGGGGGGTAGAAAAGCTTAAATCATACTTAGCGGCTAGAGAAGTGCCAATCGGAAATACAAATAAACAAGGTTTATTAGACCTTGCTATATTTGCTCGTAAATTAGGCTTAAAAGCTGTTAAAAGCGTTGAAGAAAACCAAAACATAATTAATAAAGAACGCTTGAATAAGTTAAAATTGGAAGAGGGTCGTATTACCCTTCCAGATCCTGATACTTTGACGGATGGATGGGAGGATAACGCTGTGAACTACCCAGAATTGTGCCAAATCAATGTCGAGAAGTACTGGGATGAAAGTAATTTTAATTTCATATTTGTTACATACAGAGCATGTAGAGCAGCCATGGTTAGAAATATGAAGATATTAAATGTCCACGTCATTTTTTAAACCCTTCAAACAGAGAACAAGACCATAGGCATTAAAACTGGTGGCAGGGAAGCTTTAAGAGATGGCAAATCACTCCAAATTTCCGGACATATTAAGACACCTCAGTACCATGGGATCAGTGGCAATATTGCCTACTGTTTCGTGAGAGCAAAGGTTGGTTTGGTGACTTAAATGTTCTTGCTTCAATCAATGCCCCATTAATGCCTGTCAGTAAAATAAATGAATATCATTCGTGTTTCTGGAAAAGTTCTTCCATTCTTTCAATACCTTTATCACCGGAAGTTTCCAGAAAGTACAGTGTGCAATGCCGGTATGCATGCATGTTTCAACCTGGAGTTAATTGCTTGAAATGTTACTGCAATGTAGGTTGTCCGGGAGTAGAGGGGAATTGAGCGTACTGGCTCATTTCATTAAATTTTACCCGAGGAAAAATCAAATTCTCCCTTAATTCCTCGATAAAACATACTCGCATCATCTCGTGATAAAACCCTCGATGAATTCTGTTTGTGAAAGTGAAATTTCAGCTTAAAGGAATCTTTCATGATTAATAATAATGGAGAACCAGACCGTAAAACAGCTGAAGGCCCTTGCCAAAGAGCGAGGCATCAAAGGTTATTACAGAATGCGTAAAGCAGAGCTGATCGAGGCGTTAGAGGAGGAGAGTGAGATTTTTTACTCGGCGAATGACCAATTTATACCGGAGGTTGATATCCCGATTTACGCACCATCGAGAGTAACGCAGATGAGGAATCTCGCCACTGATTTGGCAGCGCCCGTAAAGAGTGTGATAAACAGGTTTACAGGTTGGTTATTAAATTATATCCCTGAACCTATCAAAAGAGCCGTGAATGAGAGAGTCGAGAACCTGAAGGAGAGAGTGAACAGTATATTCGGAAGGCGGGAAGAAGTAGGTCAACTTGTAGATGATGTAAATTCACCTGAAGAGGATAACTTCACACCTAAAGAGCATAAGACAGCTATAAAGGGTTATTTTAAAACGTTCAGAATTAACGGAGTGGACGGTATGGATGAGAAGACGTTTATGAACAGTGTAAAACCGAGGGTTATAGATCTCATAAAGAGTAAGGGATCTATCAAAGTCAAGTTAATTCTAACCGTAAAGTTTACCAAAGAGAATCCCGCCACAGGTAACATCGATATTAATGTATACTCCTTCGCATCAAAAATGGAGATTGTGACAGAGGCAACTGATCTCTCTAAATTATTCGATCATATGGTAGATAAAATCTTTGAATTGATACAGAATTTTAATAACAGAGGTTCCGGTTGGCAATTCGATCGAGTCGAACACCTTGACATAAACATTAACCCTTTCAATCCTCTGTCTGCCTCTTCTTATATTGAGTTATCAAGTAGTTTATACATGAAAAAGGCGATCATCAACGTCAAGAATGAGAATGATAATGAGTGTTTTAAATGGGCAGTAACCTCAGCAGTGTTCCCTCAAAAGAAAAATGCAGAGAGATTGAGTAAACAGATGAAAAAAGATTCAGAGAAGTTTGACTGGACAGGTATCGAGTTTCCCGTCTCGCTTAAACAGATAGATAAGTTTGAGAATCAGAACAATTACGCAATCAATGTATTCGGTTATGAAAGGGTCGTTTACCCTCTGAGAATAAGTAAAAAGAATGAACAGGTGATAAACCTTCTACTTATCGCTGACGAAGAGACCAATCACTTCTGCTGGATCAAAAACATGTCGAGACTTTTATCTTCTGATGTTAGTAAGCACCACGGTAAGAGACATTTCTGCTACAGATGCTTAAACTCGTTTCATTCAGAGAAATCACTGGAAAAGCATAAAGAGTACTGTCAGAATAACGAGGCTGTCAAGATTGAGATGCCGATCAGAGAAGACGATGAAGGAAATACTTTTCCCGTCTATATAAAATTCAATCATTTTCATAAGAAGATGAGAGTTCCCTTCGTTGTTTATGCTGATTTTGAGTGTTTCACAGAGAAGATTGACACATGTCAACCTAAAGATACCAAAAGCTTCACCAACCGATACCAAAAGCACAGACCCTCAGGTTTCAGTTATCTTATCAAATGCTTTGATGATAACCTTTTATCACCGAAACTCGTTCACTACACAGCCGAATCTCCTAAAGATAATGTCCCTCAGTTATTCATTGAGTCTTTGGAGAAGGATATCAAGGAGATATATAACAGGTTTAAAATACCGAAGAAGATGGTGATGACGCGGGAGGATGAGATCGACTATGAAAAGGCAACTCACTGTCACATCTGTGAGGGTAAATTAAAAAAGACTGATGATAAAAAAGAAAAAAAGGTCCGCGACCACTGTCACCTCACCGGTAAGTTTAGAGGTGCGGCTCATAACAAATGTAATTTAAAGTTTAAAATTCCCAAATTCTATCCCGTAATCTTTCACAATCTCTCCGGTTACGACAGTCATCTCTTTATCAAAAACCTCGGTAAATCAGAGGGAAAGATAGACTGCATACCCAACAACGAGGAGAAGTACATCTCATTTACAAAGCAGATAATTGTTGATAAATTCACTGATGAGGAAGGAAAAATCTTTGAGGTAAAGCGTGACATAAGATTCATCGACTCTTTTAAATTTATGGCGGCCAGCCTAGACAGTTTGGTAAAGAATCTACCGAAAGAGTCTTTAAAAATCTTACAAAATTTTATGAAGGTGACCAATTAAACCTTCTCTTAAGAAAGGGTGTCTTTCCCTACGATTGGTTCGATAACTTCGGCAGACTCTCTGCTGATCACCTTCCTCCCAAAGAGGCATTTCACTCCATACTTAATGATAGCGGAATCTCAGAAGAGGATTATCAACACGCACAGAATGTATGGGAAACATTCGACATGAAGACTATGAGAGATTACCATGACCTCTATCTCAAGAGTGATGTTCTCCTTCTCTCTGACGTCTTTGAAAACTTCAGGGATGTCTGCCTTGATAATTACCGTCTCGACCCGATATTTTATTACACAGCGCCTGGTCTAGCTTGGGATGCGTGTTTAAAAATCACCAAGGTCGAACTGGAGTTATTGAGTGATTACGACATGTTAATGATGGTTGAGAAAGGAATTCGAGGGGGAGTCTCTATGATCTCTACGAGATACGGAAAGGCAAACAACCCTTACATGAAAGATTACGATCCTGATCAACCGAACAAGTTCATCTCTTATCTCGACGCAAACAATCTCTACGGTTGGGCAATGTGTAAACCTCTACCGACTAAAGGTTTTAGATGGATGAAGAGAGAAGAGTTGAAGAATTGGGAGAGTATGCCCTGCATACTTGAGGTCGACCTTACCTATCCCGAGAAACTTCACGACCTGCATAACGATTATCCGTTAGCTCCGGAGAGACTCATCGTGAATAAGGTTGAGAAGTTAATTCCAAATCTCAACGATAAGACAAAGTACGTTATTCATCACGAAACTCTCAAACTCTATCTCTCTCTCGGTCTTAAACTAACCAAGATTCACAGAGGGATAAAATTCGAAGAGTCAGCGTGGCTAAAGCCGTATATCGATCTTAACACAAATCTCAGGGCGAAGGCAACCAACGATTTTGAGAAAGACTTTTTTAAGTTGATGAATAACTCCGTATTCGGTAAGACTATGGAGAACATCAGAAACAGAGTCGACATAAGATTGGTCACTCGAGAGAGTCAGGCGAAGAAGTTAACGTGTAAACCGAATTATCAACATCACACAATCTTCTCAAAGAATCTTGCGGCTGTTCATATGAAGAAGGTCAGTCTAAAATTCAACAAACCCGTCTACCTCGGCATGTCAATCCTCGACCTGAGTAAGACCTTGATGTACGATTTTCACTATAATTACATCAAACCCAAGTACGGAGATAGCGCTAAATTACTCTTCACTGACACGGATAGCCTCGCTTACGAGATAGAGACAGAAGATTTTTACAGAGACATATCCTCCGATGTGAAAGAGAAGTTCGACACGAGTAATTACCCGAAAGATCACCCAAGCGGTATTCTCACCGGTGTAAATAAGAAGGTCATCGGCATGTTCAAAGACGAGGCCTCAGGGAAGCAGATCGCAGAGTTTGTCGGCTTGAGAGCCAAACTCTACTCATACAGAGTCAGCGACGCTTGCGAGGGAACGAGCAGAGTAGAGGATTCGTACGAGGAGAAGAAGTGTAAGGGAGTGAAGAAGGCGGTGATAAAGAAGACCATATCATTCAACGATTACAAAGACTGCCTCTTCGATAATAAGCCCTCTATGAGAAAGATGAATGTGATCAGAAGTCATCTACACACCATGTACACCGAGACGGTTAACAAGATTGCTCTCTCTCCGTTTGATGATAAGAGATTAATACGGGAGGATAACATTCACACATTTGCTTACGGTTATAAGGGAGGAAGCTCAGTGTCAAACGGTACTACTTGAAGCTCCTCTCTCACAAACCATCTCTTAGGTCCGTCGAGAAGATAATATAAAACAGGCTGATCAGGAGAGATCACCACACGATTTATATTATAAATCTCGATACTCCAGATCGGATCAGTCGCTCTTCTTCTCTCTCCTCCCTCATCCTCACCGGGAGAGAAAAGATACCTTACCTGAACACCCGAGGGTAATCTCTTCTCTTTTAATCCGACAGGTCTTTTATAATTAACCTGTTTAATCTCTACCTCTTTTAAATCGAGGGCTTTATCAGGTTCTTTGCCTGTGATTCTGATTACCGAAGAGTTTAACGCTTTCATAACCGCTGGCAACCTCTTTACCCAGACTCTTGATCTCTCGTCACTAATCATCTCCTGGGCGTACTGATGGCTAAATAATCTCTCCCCCAAAGTCCTGTTCGCTCTCTCAACGAATGCCTGAGCTCGATGATTACCCGCTTCGCTTCGTTGTATCTTCACATTATGTCTCTCCATCAACTTTGTAACATAACCCATAAACTCTTTACCGGGATCTACGATCAGTGTCTTTGGCCACTTAAGTTTTCTTTTATAGATCCTCTCAAAGGCCTTCGCTACCTCTTGACTCTCTTTCGATGTTAACGCCTCAGCATCTTTATATCTCGAGGCAACATCGATCACAACCAAAGCGTAACGAAAGGTCTTTCTTCCCACCTTATCGTGAGGAAGAAACAGAAGATCCGCTTGATGAATCTCATTCGGTCTACTCACACTCCAATGAGGTCTCGGTAAATACTTCGGCGGAGGAAGATAGATCTGCCAAAGTGCCTGTCTCTCTAACCAATCTCTCGCCTCAGACTCACTGACATTTGCCGTGGAAGCAAGTTTAGAAATCGCAGAGTACCCTTTCCAATAACCCTCAGTACTGTAGTAAATCTTTTTAAAAATTCTCTCGTTACTCATTTAAAAATAATCTTTCTCTCTTTTAAAATGTCGCATGCAATCGCAGAGATTATCAATCCTAACCGAGTACCGAGAGAACCGTTCGGCCTTAAGGCGGAGTCATCTCTTAACAGGATCACATTTAATCCCTCATCAGCGAATCCCGGTGAGACGATCAGTATTTACATTCCCAAACTGTCATAAAACGTGGTAATCGTACCGGGAAGTGTCAAACTTCTCTTTGACATGAAAGTCGGAGGTCATGCAAACAACACCCTCGTAAATAACGTCGGTCGAAACCTCGTTGAACAGCTAAAGGTCTCTTTCGGTGGTGAGACACTTCAGACCACAGAGAGATACGATCTCTTTCAGACCTACCATGATCTCTTTCTCGAGGATAGAGAGGACAGATTAAAACAGGGAATCTCATCCGAGAATATGAGAAAACTTCGAACGAACGCAGGGGATAAGAGCACAACTGACGCAAAGGAGGTCGCCCTCGCCACAATTCACAACGAAAAGTACGTTATACCTCTCGACCATACCGTACTCAGTGATCACGGCGCTCTCTATCCGAAGGCTCTTTCTCATCCTATGTTGTTTGAGATCACTCTATCGAAGATTGATCACATCGTAAATCATGATAAAAAAGAGAAGGAAAAGACACCGCCGACATATAAATTGACGAACATTGAGTTGGAGTATCGTTGCATCACGAGTGAATACTTGTCTCGTGAGGCCGCCTCTTCCTATAAGGCTGGTAAAGGATTCTACTACGAAAACGTAATCCTTCACAGAAGTTTTCCCATCTCAAAACCTAACGACAGCGTAATTAACGAGCACGTCAATCTTCCGAGAAAGTCGATGACGGGTATACTCTGTCTGTTTGAAGAGGATTATAAAGAGGGAGAACGAGACTCTGAGAAGTTTGTAAATCCTGACATTAAATCGATCAACATCAACATCGACGGCATGCCCAACCGACTCTTCTCAAAGGGGATGGTACCGTCCGACTTTTGGGAATCGATCAAGAGACGAATGGGCGGATCAGGCAAGGTGAAGGAAGAGGATTTCTACACAGACAAGTTTGCTATCTGGATCGATTTGAGAACCTTCTCTGATAACGGTATTCACGGAGGAGGCCTTCACATAAACACAACACGAGACGGAGTGAAACTTGAGATCAAACGAAAGGTCGGTGGAACGGGAAAAATCAACTGTTACATGTTTGTGGTCGCTGACGCGTTTATGAAGATTATGAACACAGAGTTGAAGTCGATCAAGTACTGAGGGTATCGCATTTATAGATAGTGATAATAAACTAAGTTCATTGTAAATATATTTTTAGTTTAGTAAAAATATATCTGTATAAAAGAACAGATGATATTTTTAAATGAAAGAGTTACGAGATAAGATTCCCTTTCACATGATCATAACCGGACCTACAAACTGTGGAAAAACAAAGTACCTCATTGATCAGCTCAGAGGACCCTTTCGAAAGGTCTTTGAGTACATTGTTCTGATCTGCCCGACATATGCGAAGAACAGGACCTATCACGGGTTTGCCGAAGGCGATAAACGCTTCTTTGTCATCTCTCCGGATTCGAGTAACAGTGAAGAGATTAACGACCTTCTCATAACCCTATCAGAACTCTTCTCGGGAACAAACACCCTGTTAATTCTTGACGACTGCGCCGTCTCAAAAGACCTTAAGCATAGATCTAATAAATTCATCGACCTCGCTTTCTCCGGGAGACACGATGGATTGAGTGTATGGGTGTTGACACAGCAGTTGACATCGATCGCAAAACCCTTCCGAGAGAACGTCGCCTGCGTGGTAACTTTTCACAATCCCTCTCAGGTCGGAATGAAGACCCTGTTTGAGGATTATGGGGGAGATTTAGACACGGAGACGAAGAGACTCTTCAACAGAATGTTAAAGGAGGAGAGATACTCTAGACTCTGTCTCTGTCTCAGATATCCTTTTGAGTGTTATCTTGAGATACCTTCATAGAATTTCGTAAGAACCGGTTTAAAAGAAGTGTGAGATTAAGAATTTAAAGGTATCATAAATCATATTAACCTTCGGTATGGCGAACGTTGAAGATTATATTGAAGATGTACAGCCTGAGAAAATAGAAGAGCAGCCTGATAATGATGATCTGGAGACTCATAGAGAATCACTCGCTATTCTCGCTTCCCTCGGAACGACAGAGGAGTTTCTCGGTAAAGCGATGTCTCTAGGAGATATTAAGAGACTCTCTCCCAAACAGGTGGAGAAGTACTTCAATCGTTATAAGACGGTCATGGGTAAGAAGGTATCTACCGGTCTGGTGGAGTCAGCCATCTCTGCAGCATCCGTTCTTATCTCCTATGTGATTCCCGTGGATGATGTGGAGGCACTGAATGAAGATTTGAAGAACGATGATCTCGTCAAACGTGAACTGAGTAACTTCGCAGGTCTCTTGGTACTCAAGGGAGGAAGATTGGTAGCGTTAGCTAGCGGACTCTTTAAGGTCGCTAAGCACGTGAAGTTAAGACCGAGTGAGGAGAATTCAAACAAAAATCAAGAGAATGAAGAAGACTCTTAATAGGTTGTTAAGCTTGACTAAATCAACCGTTACAGTTGATTTAAACATTTCTTAATAGTTAATTAAAATGTCATTTGGAGTATATGAAGAGAAGTGCAGAAAGATTTTTCAAGAGTTATTCAAAAAAGAGTTCAGATCGGTGAGACCCGATTGGTTAAAGAATCCTTGGACTTACCAGAACCTCGAGTTGGACGGTTATAACCCTGACGTGGTAACTCATCTCGGTAAAGGTTTGGCATTCGAGTACGACGGTGCGCAGCACTCGAGGTTCACTCCCCTATTTCACTCATGTGTGGAAGATTTCGAGTATCAAGTTATGAAAGACTCTTTGAAGGATGAGATGTGCAGAGATGAAGGAGTTCTATTGATAAGAATCCCTCACTACGTTTGTTATTGGCATCTCAAGCCTTTCATTATCGGAAGATTGGTAATGAAGGGTGTGAAGATTGATTAATAAAGGTTCATCAGTATTAGAAAAATGATTTAAAGAATTCGCATCACTTATTAAATAAAATGTCTCAAGAGAATGTGCGTTACGAACATTTTAGAGTGAACATCCCTGAGGAACAGAGAGAAAAGTTGCTCTCTGCCATTTGTGATAGGGAAGCCGTCTCCATAAGATTTAGACATGAGGATCTTTCTGGAGGTGATGATCTCATCGCTTTCACTGAACAACAGTTCAAAATAATCACAATCGCTTTCGACAAAGGAAGGGAAGTGATAATAAATATGAGTAAGGATCAGGTACAGAAACACAGGGCTTTTATGGATGAGGATGATCTTATATTTTTACCAGTGTAAACTCTTAAGCTTAACTATCTAAACCTGTTTAAAGACATCTTCTGACATTACTAAAACATGTCAGAAGATGTTGAACAGATCACTAAGCCCCCCATTGAGAGTAACGTTAAAACAAAAGAGAAAGATCCCAAGAAGGTCGCCGCAGGAAAGAAACTCGCCGAGTATAATAAACGGGCGAAAGAGGCGTTAAAAGAGAAGATGAAACGTGAGGCTGAGAAGTCTCAGGAAGAGGAGAGAGAAACGGGTGAATCTGCTATCTCAGAGGGATGGATTCCTGAGATCTCTTTCACAACCGCGATCTCTCTTGTCGGTATCGGTTTGACTGCAGTGAATATGTTTATGAGTTAGAGAAAAGACACAAAGGTTGATCCTCCCTTAACGGAACCTCCCACTGTGATAGAAAGACCACAACAATCAAAGATTCCCGTACCCAAAATGGGGATGCACTGATTTTAAAGATATGCTATCACATGATAATGTCGAAAGAGAAGATCTTCAAGACTATATATGACGCCTCCGTTCTGTTAGGTATCTCCTCAGGTTTCGGATACTTTGTTAATCTGTACGATCCATCAGACAGCGTGATCGATTACCTTAAATGGGTAGGAATCCTGTCAGGAAGTATCTATTAAAAAGATTATATGCAGAGAGAAGAGATACTGAAGAGGATCGATTCCCTTAATTCGAAGAAGGATGATAACCTTAACTTAAAAAAAGACAATAAAAAGAATCTTGATCTTAAATCAAAGAGAATCGTAAACCTAGCCAATCCCGTCGGTGACAAAGACGGTGCAAACAAGAGTTACGTTGACAAGAAGGTTAACAGGAAGGGAGATCTCGATATGGGAAACGATTATATACATAACCTTAAGACACCTGAAACTAAAGATGTTGATTACGCAGCGAATGTCAATTATGTGAACAGAACCGTCGATGAGAGAGAGTCGATCACTCTGCAAAAGATTAGTGAGATAAGAAATTATGTCGATGAATCCGTTCCAAAAAAAGTCTTTTATAAAGGTTATCTTAAACACGACAATGATAGCTTCATCAGATTCTTTGCAAACGGAACAGAGGATCATACTCGGTACACCAGACAGAGTGATCCCTCCGATTTCATCGTGAATGAGGAGGACTATGAGAAAATAATAATCAAGAATCCGGGAGTCTACTCGATATCTCTGATCGATGGATTAAAGACTGAGTCAGAGGATGATAACGGAACTGTTCAGTTCATACTGAATCCCGCACCCTTTCTGAGTCTGAGCGATAATATTAACATCACGGTACCCAACACAGGCAGGGGTTGGAAAACGTATAATTTTATCTCCGTTTTAGATATATACAAAGACACAAAACTGTCTATACAGACCTCAGATGCAAGAACCATCTTTGACGGTTTGGGAGAGGGGTATAAAAAGTTCGGTATGATTCTTATAAACAAGATCGATTAAAGAGAATGTCATCTCAATTAAAATGTACTTCGAATTTGACTCTGTATTAAGTGACATAATCATCGCTTCACTCTTTGCCTTCAGTCTTTATATTACGTTTTGTTCACCGAAAAAACACTGCACCTGCGGAGTTAAGATACCTGAGGGAGGGGGAATGTGTGATTGTGGAGAGTATTATCACTGAATGATCATAAGGAGAGAACAAGAGTTAAAGAGAATCGAAGAGGAGAAGAGTAAAGGAAATTCTTACGATACCTTTCTGTGAGAACTGTTTAAAGATAATCTCTGAAGAGTAAAAATGTCAGAGAATAAACTTGTGAAGACCGTCACTGATGCATCCGTTTTGATAGGTCTCTCCGCAGGAGTCGGATACATTGCGAAGAAGGCTATGAAAGAATCATTCATAAACGACCCATCATCCAGCATTGTCAACTACGGTAAATGGGTCGCTGTTTTGTCAGGAAGTATGTACTTGAAAGAGTATTTGGAGAAACAGAAGATTCTTCCCTCTTAATAAGATAAAGGTTTATCTATTTATTAATAATAAATGGCGACCATTGCGTTAATGATAGGTGGAGCAGTTTTAAACGCGACCGCGTTCGTTGGGGGATCGTATTTGGCAAAGTATCTGAGCGGATCGAACACGGACACAGAGAGAATTCGACACGATAAAGCCTTGGAAAAGTACCAAAGAGATTACGCAGCTTACCAAGAGAAGAGACAGAGACTTTTAGATTGGTATAATCAACAGAGAGATGAGGAGCATCAGGCTAATTTAAATCTCTCGAACACTGATGAGGCTTTTAAACTCTACTCTCAGACACATCCTGATTACTCTCTTCAAGAACCCAAACTCTCTGATTACTACAGACCGAGTGATGACCAGAGAATTGGAGAGATGGCCTACGTCGGTGGAGGGATGTTGGCGTTGGGTTACGTTGCTAGTAAATTTTTGTAAAGCAATTTAAAAGATTCTTTACTTATCAAGTAAAGAATCATGGATGTTGACCCGACAGATATACCTGACAGAGATAATCCTTTTGACCCGGTTGATCCCGCCGGGTGACGACGATGAGGGAGAATCGATACCGATGACCTCTACATCGAGAAGAGGTTACGACAATCCCAACTACCGAGAGGAGACCTCTTTCATTGATAATTGGGATGAGAACACTCCTCTGATACGAAGAGAAGAGAGAAGAGATGACGCTTGGGAAAGGATTCGAGAGAAGTATCCGAAGGTCAATCCTGCCAACTCCTCTTTCACATCTGACATTGACGAGTATGATCGAGTGGTCGTGAGAATGAAAAGAAAGGGAGGTAAGAGTTACCCTCTTTTTAAACCGGATGGTGAACTGAATGAAAAATTACCGAAGACCATAAAAGAGAGTTTAGGGCCCTCTGCGGAGAAAGTTATCGAGACTAACGAGAATGAGATAACGAGACGAAGAGAGAAAGTCAAAGATCTCGAGTCTTCACGTAAAGATGCAAGAGATGATCAGAGAGAGAACATCGATCGTAACATTGATCAGCAGAGAGAGGAGATAGAGAATCTGGAGAGGGAGAACGAAGTGATAGAGGAGAGAATGTCACTCAGAGACAGAGTCAAAGCGATCTTTAAAAAGTGCGGATTCACAGCGTTCGCTGTTCTCTCTGCCGTGGGCGCTGTCATCGGTGTGATCGTATCTAATCTGAAGAGCGGTCTGTCGAGATTGGGTAAAGGCGTCGGTAACGGTCTGAAAGCTATAGGAAAAAAACTGGGGGAGATACTTCCTGGAATGGTGGGAGCGATCGCAAGTTTCATCTTTAAAACAGCGGGCGAGGCAATCGGTTTTCTCGCAAAGAATGCGTGGTTGTTGATAGTCGCTGTCGTTGTCTACTTCGTTGAGAAGGTTAAAAATAAGAAGAATAGAAAGTAAATGGATAGTTACAGAGAGATATACCCTCAGTTGCCGACTGATAACGGAGATAACTTCAGATTAAAACAGTGTTCAGATTGGCTATCCTGTCTAGAGAATGATCTGCAGGATTGTGAAAAAATATACAAAAAGTATAAGAGGGCAAGGAGTGCTCTTTTGAATCTGTCTACAGGCAGCGGAACTCTCTCTGTCGCTCTCTGCGGTGGAGGGTTGGGAACGGGACTTACCGGAGTCGGGCTTCCCGTATCGGTCGCATTAGGCGTTGTCGGAGGTGTCTGTGCCTTGACGAGCGTAGCGACAGCGAGTCTTGCAAAAGCTGTATCCGGGAAGGTGAGTAAGCATGAAAAGACCGTCTCTGTCTGCCAAGCGAAGATAAACACGATAAAGGACGTCGTTTCTAAATCGTTGACGGATAATAAAATAAGTCATGAAGAGTTCGTTCTGATAAAATCTGAGTATGAGAAGTATTATGAGATGAAGAGATCGATCAGAGAAAAAAACATAAAGCATACAACACCGCAGGTGGATGTAAAAAAGATGGAGGAAAATATTCGTGCAGAGATATTAAAAAAACTCGCCCATCCAGAGTGAGCTGTAACTGTATGATAGTTTTATCGAGAGATGAGACTATCAGAGATCCTCCCTATAATCCTTACTTCGTTTAAAAACATATGATTGATAAATAGATATGAGTAATGATGATAAACCTTTATGGAACAGATTTCTCGAACGGTATCCCCATGCCGTCCTGTCTAAATTCCTACGAGTATTTGAAAGATACGTAGAGAGAATAAAGAAGAGCATGTCAAATTCGTCGGAAGGGACGGTTCAGAGTATGAAGTCTTCGATAAGAGTAAATTTATGTACAGTCTGTACTTTCCCGACGAGATGAAGAAAGCGTTGGGTCTTCCCGTGGATTTTCCTTTAGAGTTGACACTGAATCCTCATCCCTCATTACCGATTCCTGCGATCGATTTCGGTGAGAACCGACCGTTGAGAGGTCTCAATTTGAGAGAGAAGTTGAAGAGACTCGATATATTCGCTACGCCCACAGACTCTTTCTCTGTACCCGTCAGAGACATATTCTCGAATACAACGATTAAACACACCTCTTCAAAAGAGTCACATGAGTGGTTGAACAGACCTAATATGCGGTATTGGCCGCAGCAGCTTAACTTCGCTGTCTGGTGTGCAACGACAGGTTGCGGGGTGAGCCTGCGTTCATTATTAGAGGAGAAGATTGGAGGAATCGACGTGACTGACCATGAACTCAAACTTCCTCCGCAGATACGAGCTATTCTCTGGTTTCACGTCTACTTCACCATAAGGAGAATCCTGTTTCAGATGGGGGGAATACAGAGTTCGATCGCTTTACCCGGTGATCCACCGTGAGGACATCTTTATAAGAGAATCTGTAAAGAGTTTAATGTTCCGACCGATAGTGACTTTCGCTGTCATAAAGGAGAGAATCACGGGTTGGGATCTGTTTACATTTGGGTCTCTTACGTAGGTCCGTCTAAGGCCGAATCTTCCTATCCCGGATTTTTTAAATTCAGCAAAGAGGGAGGTGAGGGATCGAAAGGTAATCTTCTACAGTACATATTGAATGATATAGATAATGGTTATGAGTACTTTCTCACTCGTGTATCTAACGGATTGACAAACGCCGGTCAGGCGAGATTGAATCAATCGATCGAAGCTTTAGTCTACTGCGTATTGGGTGCGCAGGTGAACGTTCGAAGCGGAATTCTCGGAGAGACGGGAAGTGCGCAGGAGGTTCGGCAAGAGTTTCTCGTGTTATTGGAGGATGCGATTAAACAGCCGGACATAAGTGAGAGTGTACAGAGATTTCAACTCGCTGTGCAGGAGGCAAAGGTTAAGCTCGATCTTGCCGTCTCTCCCGGTACGTGGTTGATGCCGTCGAGAATGGTGATCAGTACGGAGAGTACGATCGGTTATAACAATAGACTGAAACGTGTCGAACCGTCCATGAAATTAGGTGTCAATTTAGATGTTAATTTGAAGACTGTGCCTGTCGGAGTAAAACATAACCTCGGAGAGAGTAAGGTACTGTTACCTCACACTTCGGTTGTGAAGAGTAAGGTTAATGTTAAGAAGGCTGAGGAGGTGAAGAATGAGACTCCGTTGACTAAACCGTCGCCGGCTAAGCCAGAGACAACAAAACATGAGATTAATCTTGCGATGATTACGATTGTCGTAGGTGGATTGGCATGGTTTATGTTTCGATAAAGTTGGGGATGAGAATTTTCATAACTCGACCAAGTTATGAAAAGATAGAGCAGGGGTTCACTTGCATTCTTTACATCTTGACTTCTGTCTTCCGTGTGGACAGATCTGCGACCCTCCACAATCTTTACAGAAAGCTCTCTGTCTCTCGTGAGGACAGATGCCTTTTCCTCCACACTCTTTACAATCGTATCTCTTTCGATTATGTTGACAGATTTCACTTCCTTTGCAGTCTTTGCAATTAGATTTACGTCGACCATGAGGGCAGATTCCTTTTCCTTTACATTCTCTACATATGTACTTTACTCGATTATGCTCACAGATGGCGCTGCCTTTACACTCTTTGCAGTATTTTTTCAATCTTCCGTGAAGACACCCCATACAGTCTTTACAACTATAAATAACTCGATCATGAGGGCAGATCTGTGATCCTTTACAATCTCTGCATTTATGTTTATTTTTTCCGTGACTGCAGATCTGTGATCCTTTGCAATCCTTACAGTAAGGTTTAAATTTGCCATGAGTACAGATTCTCCAACCTCCACACTCTTTACATTGAGGTTTATCTTTTCCGTGAGGACATCTCGGAAAACCATTGTATGGGATTATATTCGGATCACTGCAACGGATAGCTGTATTTTCCGGCGAAAGGTACACTCAGATCACTTTCGATCTCTCTAATAACGAATATAGGTTCACTCTTATCATCGGTGATAGGTATCACACTCTTTACGGGCGCTGCCAAATCAGTGGCGGGATTCCTCATCTGCGTTACTCTCGATGGTGCGTAAATCGGGATATCAACCTCCGGTATAAATTGGTCATTCGCCGAGTAAAAAATCTCACTCTCCTCCTCTAACGCCTCGATCAGCTCTGCTTTACGCATTCTGTAATAACCTTTCATGCCTCGCTCTTTGGCAAGGGCCTTCAGCTGTTTTACGGTCTGGTTCTCCATTATTATTAATCATGAAAGATTCCTTTAAGCTGAAATTTCACTTTCACAAACAGAATTCATCGAGGGTTTTATCACGAGATGATGCGAGTATGTTTTATCGAGGAATTAAGGGAGAATTTGATTTTTCCTCGGGTAAAATTTAATGAAATGAGCCAGTACGCTCAATTCCCCTCTACTCCGGGAGACAGCAGTATCAGCGGCTCCATACAACTCTTGGGTAATTCTGCACAAGGAAAATGCTACTATAGCTGATGCTTTCTGCTCATGTCCAGCTGGGTATAGTTTTCACTTTTACTTTTAGTGAAATAGTATACAAATAACACACCTGAAAATAATTAATATCTGGCATAAACAATAAAAGGGAAACTTCCAGAATGTTTAAAATTTATGGAATTAAAAGAAATTTTAGTGACAATGTTTCCATATCACAACTGCCATTTAAAGTCATGTCATTTGTTTCTGATACTCCATATTAGTTGCTGACTTTGGTAAGCAGCACATGTATTTTAAACTAAGCTAAATAAAGACGCTCTCAGCCAATGATATGGAACAATTTCTCAGGAGGTAACACAGTACAGTAGATACTTATCAGTGTTTTTAATTAGGTTATAGATTATACCAACATATCAATAACTATCTTTGCAGAGTGAGAGGCAGTTGTAAGCATGTGGCAGCAATTTGCCATCATGTGATCACAAAAGTTGCAAGGGGAGAAAATGTGGCAGTGACCTCAAGAGAGCAGGTTTGGCATCAGCCCAGTCTTAAACATCATCATGAACTGACTTTCTCAGGAACATCAACATCAAAAAAGTTAAAGGTAGTATTGTCAATTTATGCTAATAAATGTTTTTTTTTTTGGCTTTTGAGAAATCTAGCAAAACATTGTTAAATTATATATTTATATCCTTTCAACTCTAATTAATTTTTTGTTAATCTCCAGTTTTGTTTTCTTAACCCATAGGCAACTGTCAATTCGAAAATGTGTCTCGCACAGCTAACAGATTTGATTTTGATCCAAGAGCTTTAGAAGACCGTAAAGCCAAGACAATTAAGGACCTTGATTTGATGGGCCTGCAGAGAGCATCTGATGGGAATGCTGCCATACTGAAATTTTTTCCACACAATTATTGTGCTATCTACCAAGAAGCTCCAGATTTAAGTGATGCTGCAGTTGTCCGGGAGGAGACATTGGTTTCCAAAGAGGAAAAACCAATGCCACTAACCTTGCTAGATATAGCTAGTAAGAGTAAATCAGCAGAGGAACTAATGAAGGCTGCATTGGTCCCCCTATCTTGTGATGACGTGACGCGAATAAGCGAAGCAACAACCCAACAACGTGATAACGAAGTTTGGTTTGCAGCTAGGGCTGGAAGGATAACAGCTAGTATTTTGAAAAAGTGCATTGATAAAGTTGATGCGAGTAACAATGTGATAGGAGGAACCACATCTTATGTGAAGCAGATAATGAACTATTATCCTAAAGCTCATTCCCCTGCCATCAACTGGGGTGTGTACAATGAGGCTGGCGCTATTTCAGATTTTCTTAAATCCCAGCGTTCCTTCCATAAGAACATGAAAGTAAGAGACTGTGGGCTGTATATCTGTGCACAATATCCTTACCTTGGAGCATCTCCTGATGCCATTGTTACATGTGACTGTTGTGGGAACAGGCCATTGGAAGTGAAGAACCCATTCAAATATAGACACATGGCTATTACAGAGTATGCTATGCAAAAAGACTCCTGCCTTGAAACCCACTCTGATGGCACAATTTCTTTGAAGTATGACCACCAATACTATAGCCAAGTCCAGCTTCAATTGCTTTCAGTTGGATCTGATGTTGGGTACTTTTGTGTCAAAACAGCTTGTCTTGAGAACAATTTTTTTTCTCAAGAAGTTTATATGCACACTGACTTCCTTGAAGAGGCAGTGGTAAAAGCACACTTTTTTTTCAAAGAGGTGGTTGTTCCAGAGTTGTTAACTGGCACTGTCAAGAAGAGTATGGCTATGACAGCAACATGCGATTCAGAGCCAGTCACGAGCAATTACATAGGCACAACAGAAAGTGTAATGGATTTTCCCTGCGGTAAGTGTGGTGCTGAGTGTCTTGAAGAGCCCAAGGAATCCAAAGAAATGAGCATTGGATGTGACTGCTGTGACAAGTGGTTCCACTGGCAGTGTGCAAACATAACAGGGAGTGAATGCTTCATCTTAGATAACTTAACATGGTTTTGCGATCCCTGTAAACAAAACACTTAAATTCCTAAGGACAATACTATTTATTCCAGCCCCGAGTAGCAAGCAAAGCAATCCTAGTAGTAATAGTAACCTTCATCAAGTATACCAACGTCACAAGAAGTGGTTTACAGAAGGGTCCTCAAATGAGATTAACTATGCTAAGAACAAAGGTTACACAGTGCTTTGTATGCCAACCTTGATCTGCTACTACTTGACTAATTACAGAGCCATCAGTCCTTTGCCTAGTTGTTCAAAGGATGGGTAATGCTTTACACTGGACAGCTCACTTACCAGTAGATAGTCAGCATCCTTACCCACTGGCTAGTGATCTATTTACTGTATAGCATTACCTATACTTTGAACAGGTAAATGGTAATCTCTTAAATCATATATAAGTTAAAATATCGTACTTAACAACACCTCTGCCACTTGAGATATTTTAGGGGCAGAGGTCTCACATATAAAAATAACAAATCCATTCACTTGGTTACACAATTTGTTTACCATGCTACTGTCACTGACAGTTTAGGGGTATTATTGGTTCTTGTAGGTTGATAAGCGCACATACAACTGTTGCAATGTGATCAAAAAGATCCACCATGTCCAAAGGTTGTTCACACTTAAGAATGTCATAATCTTTCAGACGACCAATCACACGTTCTATGTGAATTCTTGTGTTAGCTACTTGCTTAGTGCGGGTGTCATCCTCAATAGTGAACTGTGTCTCTTTCTTCAGGAAGGGGGGGATAACTAGCTTTACTTGATGAGGGAGAAGAAGCTCCTGAATGTTGAAACCCCTATCTGCTAGGACCGTATCTCCTGGCTCAAACTTTGAAATAATGCCACTTTCCTTTACAAGCCTCTTGTCACTCATAGCACCTCCTGCACTGTTTGAAATAAAAGAGACAGTTCCAACGGGGGTACAAGCAACAAGCAGTTTGCATGTAGGCCTACCTTTGTAGAAAGAGTAAATTTGCCCATTAGCGAGCGCTAATGATGGTCGTTGGATAGGCACTTCAGTGCAGTCAATGATCGCAATAACATTTTTGTATTTTTTGAAACAATCCAGGTAGTATCTTGCTGCTTCCTCGCGTGTGGGCCAGTGGATCAATGGTTTCAACTCCAGGGAAAGGAGAGGGAGCCATGTAGATATGATTGTAGTTACAAGGCTTGGTGAGACTCTAAACATGAACCCAAGAAACTGACTGTTTAAATTGAGACGGAGCTTCATCAATGTCAAAAGAAGTTCGTTTTCGGGTGACAAAATTCGCTCTGGGCCAGGCTTTTTACACTTTGTTACCTGATATCTTTTAACATTATGGGACTCCGAACCCTTATAATATTGCATGTATGGTACCTTGTCCTTCACCTGGTTGTAGATCCACTCAAAAACTTTGAAGTTATCAAGACCCGTGTGAAGCTTGACCAGATAGTCAGAATCTTTGATTTTGTCTATGGAAAAGTTGTCACTCGAGTTGTTTTGCCTGACACTGTCAAGGCTTTCCTTAAGTTTGGCATTTTCATTTCTTAGGTTTTCATTTTCTTCAATTATTTGCATCACCTTTCTTTTACATTTTACACAAAGCGCAAATTGACAGCTGCATTCATCACCTTCAGATATTTGAAAAGTGCAATCATTGAGATTGCAGTATGTGTGATCACTTTCCGCGGCTTGTGTTATAGATGATTGAGAAACAGCTTTCTTTTCATTGTCTAACCCTTTAGGCAGAACTTCAAGCTTTTTAGATTTCATACTACTTGTCTGGGTGTGCACTGCTTTTCTTTTAACGGCTCCTGTTCGAGTGGTCAAAAACACATCACTTTGCTCTTCAGCATCATTCCAGGACTCGATAATTCTTCGAACCTCATGATTATTAGTCTCCTTATCTGTTTCATATACTCTTAGCCAGAGCTCAGGATGTGGGTGTTCTCCTAGTGGCCTACCATGAACAAAATGATTACTGCAGACCCTTGTATTTGCTGTCACTTTAAAGTTCTTGCAGTTGATAAGTCGCTCCCATAATTTAAAGTGCTTTTTCTGGGGCTGATGCCACTTAATATAATGGACATGGGGTTTTATAACACACCTGCAATAACAAAGAGCATTTGCATCACCCATCAAAAGTTTCAATTTTCTAAAGGCGAGACTAATTGCCAGTCCCCAACTTCTCCTCAGCAGCATTTTAGTGCGCTATCATGGTAAGCTTATATATCATTTCATAAAACTTCTGTGGCATAACCGAATATTTATTTGAAAAGAAGAACTTCTACATTAAAATCATGGTATATGTTGATAACTACAATTTTGTAAGTGTGGGCGATTGATTAAAATTATGTTTAGAATTATATGTTACATTAGTCCTTGAAACTCACATACTTTTCTCGCTTTCTCCGGTCATTTGAACAGCCAAATACGGCACAGTGGTCACCTCCGCCCATAGATTAAGTGGAATTGTCGGACTCGGCAATAATAAACTCGAAATGAAAGCTCGCAATCTCCACTAGTTCACACCACGCTGTTTAAGAGCGTCGCACGACGCCATCTTGGAACTTTTGCCCCCTTATCGGCCCATAGTCCTTTGCGAAACTAATTTATTCAATATGGCGTCCAGTATCCGATGAGACGTGAGAGCTGAGGGGTTACCCAGGTACCAATAGTAAGCATATAACTATAGGCTCAATTTCAGCCGCTCATCTGCCTGCTCTATGCTCCTCCCAGAGCATGGGCTAACGTACATCCCCCCAATCCCGGGGGGGGTACTCCAATATATGGGCTATACGGGTATGTGCCGCTCAACAGGGTATGGTTTTTGCTTCTCTGACTCTGGAACAGGGTATAAAAATCGCCCTTTCTCTCTGGAACAGGGTATATTTTATTTCAGGTTTGACTCTGGAATAGTGTCGAATTTCCCCTAGAATCCTGATTAACCACGGTCTAGTATAGCTAACTCCGCTCCCCTCCGTCGCTTGCTTTGTGATATCTGCTGTTTCCCGTGGTGTATTCTGGATCACGTATGCATTAGTTGCTTTGCTTCGAGTCTGGAACAGGGTACCTTTTTTGCAATTTTTCTCTGGAACAGGTTCGCAAATTCATCATTTTTACTCTGGAACAGGTCAAGAGTCTCAGGGAGTCAGCGGCTCACCCCCGTAGTAAAATTAAAGGAGTACCCCCCCCGGGCCCCCAATATATAATGTTGAGGTGTTGTGACTCCAACTATGTAAGTGACAAAAAGTTGAAGTCACAGGTCACTGACAAATTATATAGCAAGATGAGTGTATCTGAAAGCTGATTCAATATTACCCTCTGATTATTGGTTTAGGAGTCGACATTGCACATATCATATTGACAAATCCCAGGAAATTTAATAAATGGCCATAATTTGAACAAGGCTTGTGGATGTTAGCCTGTGAATGCAGATGAATATTCTCCAGCTGGCTTGACTTTTTCTTCGGTGGAGATGGCGGGAAATAAGTCTGTGTTCACATGTACAGGGAAGCTGGTAGTATTGGAAGAAGGGGAGAGGTGGCAAAGTGCCTAACTTCCTCATACTATTAAACAAATACATGTCCCAAGGTGGAACTCAGTTTTGAACCTGAATTTTAATGAGAATTATTATACATTTGCAAAGTATGAGATTTACTCTTATCTTGCAATATCATCTGTCCAGTTATACTGTTACACCACTTTAGAATGGATCTTCTCCAGAATGAGGTCAGATGTCATTTACAAAGCAGAATAATAATCTTCTAGGAACACACAAGTCCTGGACCTTAGTCATCAAAACGCCAGATCATGTACAGTTCCTTGAACTTGTCAAATCCAGCCAATACACCAGCCCCAGCCATACCACGCAGGACATTGGCTCCAGCACCCTTCATCAGGGACATGAAGCCTTCATTCTTCAAGATTTGGACGGTGCAATCAATGGAACCCTTGTACTTCACTGCCTGGCCAGATGTCATCATCATACGTCGGCGGATGGTATCAATTGGGTAGGAGGCCAAACCTGAACTCACAGTCACTCCATAACCCAAAATGAAAGAGAGCACAAGAGAAGCATCATCACCCAACAGCATCGGCTTCAAGGTGTCGTACAAACCAAAGTAGAACCCACGGTACACAATGATGCCAACACAGGAAATGACAAAGCCTCGGTAGAGTCCAACAATGCCATCACTTGCAAGGGTCTTGCGGTAAACATCAATGAGGCCATTAAATTGGCGCTCAGAGCCTTTCCCAGCTGACTTAGCATCATTAGCCAGCCTGGTTCGAGCGTAATCGAGTGAGTAAACAAAGAATAATGACATGGCTCCCGCAGCTCCACCAGAGGCTATGTTCTTGCTGAACTTCGTGGCATAACTGTCCGTCTTCTTTGGCTTAAAAAGGGCTTTGATTTGATCTTTGAAGGCAAAGTTCAGAGCTTGAGTTGGAAAGTATCTGATACAGTTTGCCAGATTGCCTGAAATGGACGAAAACAAGCCACATTATTTAATATCCTAGCAACTAGCAGATCTTTCATTAATAAATTTCAAAGAGCCAAAAAATTGAAATTTCAAAAAACTATTTTTTATTCTCCATGTTGTGTATATTTACTAGAGTTTCAATAAAATTTAAAGTAGGCAGCTGGTATACAGGTTCCTTAGTAGGGCAAAGATCTGCCACTGGTGCCAACAATTAAGAGCCAGAGGTGATAGATAGGGGGCTGGGGGTATCCTCCCTCATCAAATTGTGAAAAATATTGGAGGCAGCGTGGCCTAGTGGTTAGGGCGCTGGACTTGTAATCTGGAGGTCCCGGGTTCAAATCCTCCTCCCTGCCACTAGATGGATTTGTGTTTGGTGGCCCCGAATTCAACTCCTCCACGCTTTGTAAATAGCCAGCTGGTCAGCCTCCTACCAGTTGGGATTTTTAACAAATTTCTGTTCTATTTGTAATATTTGTTTGTTTATTTACAGTGTCCACTATTAGTACGACAGTGCTAAATACTCTGACACTTAAATAAAGTGATTTATTTATTTATTTATTATTATTATTATTTAGGTTGACATGAAACCAGGCAGCAAAAAGCAAACAATTGACACTTTGGCTGAGGGTTTTACATCAATATAAATAAATTCAGCTTAGTTTCCCAAAATCTAACAAAAATGTGCCACCCATCATTGATGGACATTCTTATAAACAGATTTTTAGCCAGAGGTTTTTTTAGTCATCAATTGACAGTAAGCAAAGTTCCACAGCTGTTAGGGGAGGGGTGCAAGTTGTACCCCCTCCCTACAGGTCTGATGTGTGATCGAGAAACCTGACAATCACCTAGCAACAATGTAAAAATAAGTATAATAATTATAAATGCTAAATTATGAAGATCAGATGTTCTCATATTGCGATTAATTTGTACAAATTGGCAGCCATGCATTAACTACATTAAAAATTAAAGGCAACTAGATCTTACCCCTCCAAAATGACACAACTCCTTCTGCCTTGTACGTCCTGACAGTGCAATCAATGACACCTTTGTATGGTGTATCAAGTCGGCCAGCCTTGATCATTTCATCCTGGTTCTGAACAAGAAGCTTCACTCGTTCAATGGGGGCAGCTGCAGTCTTGGATATGATCGCTGCAGCACCACTCAAGCCAAAGTTTTCAACAAAGTGAAGTTGTTTCTTCTGTGCAACAGCCATCTAGAGAGAAGAAAACAAAACAAAGCAATGTTTCACCCATTTGTAATTTTATTATATACACTCTTCTTTATAATATAAGAACGTCTAATTTTGTTGCTGAGGCTGTGTTCTTGATTTTTTTACGATTTGAGGCTGAAAATGTAAAGACGTTCTTAAGTTACACGTCAAAAGTCTAAGTTGGGCTTAAAACTGAGATGTTCTTCATTCTCCGACTCGCAGCCTGGGGTATGTTCTTAAAATTTTGTTAAATCTCAGGCTCAACGTTTTTATAAAAAAAAGAGTGTAAGGTAATTATTCTTTAGAAACTGTTTTGAATAATATCTTGCAGGGCCCCCTGTACGCATGTCAAGTATTAGCGGTCATATCACTGCAGCATTTCCTCAAAAGCATCAGTGAATCTCCAGGTTTCAAAATAGAAATCCACCATTTTGTTTTTCTTGTAAAAATTGCCAGCTTTCCAATTCTATCAGCTTGGCGGTGGGTACAAAAACTGTTTCAATTGCGTCAAACAATAAAACTCATGTTGTGTTACTCTCCTGGAAAACTACTGAGAGACACGCCCCCATGATCTTGACCTCCAGATGCTCGGACAAATAAAATAGATTTAAAATAAAAAAAAAAACATTCTCTTTTCATTCTGAAGTATTCCGCAGAATGGATTTCGAAATCAACGCTCAGCATACAAGAGTGATAAACCTATCATTCCATCTTCCCAATGGTACGCAAATCGTGAAGGTTGCTCGATTATTTTCTCGGAATGTTTCGCTTCTTCAGGTCACCATATAAACAACGAAGTGTCATCAGCACATTTCTATTTTCGCTTTAGACAAAAAGACACTTGCAGAAACAAAAAAGTTCTAGCACTGCCTCGCGCGCGAAGTCATGCGATGTTCCGGGTATGTTGAGCGAGTCCACGAGCTGTAGTCCTGTCATCCACCGAAATTAAAATGTGTTCTGTTCGGGATATACAAAGATCGGCCTAAATTCTTTTACTAAAAACATCTAGGTCAAATAATCCACTTTTCAAGCAAGCCTACCTTTGCTATACTTACATTTGAGTCAAATCCGGTAAATTTATCGAGACAAAGCCTGTGCTCGAAACAACTCTGCGACAAGTTCAAATACTCCAAAATTACGCAATTACTGACGTCACGGAGGTAATTGCCCAATTAGCACAGAAATTACCCTAGTAAGGGAATCCCCCGCTGGAAAACAACTAATCATCGTGGTATTCTTCTAATAAACATTAATTTGGCATAAATTAATAATTTCCCATTGCTAGTTGCGTTCGAGGAACGAGAACGCCACCTAATCTCACGTGTCATCGACCTCTGTGTACATGTACAGCCAGGAAATTTTGAGATTTCGTGTGAAGTTTGTAAAAAGTCCACTCGGTTTTTTAAGGGGTACTCGTGGCCTCGTTTTCGCGTATCTCGTCTCGGCCGGAAACTGTTATTAATTTGTCGTAGTATACACAATGTTATTCAAAGTTCTTCCAGGTTGCATTGATCGAAGTCTCAGGAAAGTGTGTACGACTCCTGATATACTGAGCATTAAGCCGCAGCTCTGTGCTGTATTGCAGTTTGTGTTGTCAACCGCTTCCCCGAAGATCGCCTCGCTGTTGTACCTCAGTTGCGATGTGCATTGTGCCAAACAAACTCACCCTTTACGTGGTTTCAAAATTTAACCCACAAAATACCTCACCGAAGATGGACACATTGCAGACTCTCGAACGCACTCCCATAATCCATGATTACTTCTAGTCGTTAAATGGATAATTACGGGACTCTTTACGCAATCCAACGCACAGAAAAAGTTTTCCCGTGTGGCCAGGACGGCTTTTAAAATAACTTAAAAATGAAAATCGAAGAAACATCAGCAAGACAACTGACAACTCCACAACTACTTCCAGTTTTATTTAAATTCAACACTTATTAAATGCGTCATTTCATACAATGATCCTAATTAAACATTTTAGGCTTCTGTTAAAGCCGTCAAATTATAACATCGCAATATATTCTGAACATTGGCTAAAAAACATTTAGATTGAGAAGGGTTTGCTATTTGTTTGTTTAGGGCGTCACGCAACATTTTAGAGATGAGTTGTGTGACAATCAAAACGTCGCGACTCAAAATCACACGCTGCGACCTGCGCAACACAATGTGTCACGTGAAAAGCAGGACAGTAAACGAGCATTCCTTCCTCAAAAAGCGATGTACATAGAGTTTCATTTAGCCAAAGTTGCTCAATTTTCACATTATCTACAATACATTTTTAAATAAAAATCGATGCTAAATTGTTAAAAACAAGTATGTTCTACTTCAGGTAGGTGTTTTTGCAGGCTTTGACGTGTTAGAGGATTATGTAGCCTCCTGTGCAGACGTTCTTTGGGCTTGTCACGCAATCTTTTCTCGTTGGGGAGAAAACATTGCGTGACAAGCCAGAAGAACGTCTACATAGGAGGCTAAGGATTATGGGGAGTGAGAAAAAAGCGCCCCATGAGTGCCCAAAATAGGCAAAGGGGGGGGGGGGGGGGGGGGTAACTGTTGAGCAAAATCGAGAGCAGAAGTACATTACAACAGCAAACAGTATACTACGCTACAAAATATTCATACAATCACGAGCAGAGATGAAAAAAATTGCGAAAAGATTTGTTGGAAGTAATACAGGGGCAGCAGTGTTGATCGATGGCGTAGTGACCACGCCTTCGACTCAAAACTTATTTTCTTCCAGTGTCGGTTTATCTAACCATCTACAAACCAAATAGTCTGTGTATGCACGTAAGAAAGAAACTAGCAGATTATAAGTTCTCTAATTGTGTGTTTCTTGTACACTAAAAATATATTCACTAATCAGTGACGGGAAATTTATCAGGAAATAAGCCATCGCATGTTTCTTCCCCTCCTCATCATGCATTTCTTACATTTAAACAATTTTCGTGAAAAGCGAACAGTTGTCTTAGCTTCATAACTAAGCACTGGGTTTATCAATTTATTGAATTAATCCATCCTTGCTAGCTGTGTTTGAGTTTTAATCTAGAAGATTTTCGTGTTCCACGAAAACTTGCTTCCTCTTAGAATTTTTAATATTTTAGGTTTGCTACGCTTCTTCCACAACTATCTATTTTCACCGTCGCTTTGACGGGCCGCAACTATAGTTTTACCCAAACCTCAACGATCAAATTAATCCAGTTTCCATCGACTCCCATACTTTTAGTAGAAGTAAGTTCTAAATCACACAGAGGGAGATCTGTTGTTGTTGCCTGTTGTCGCTATTTTTGTTGGTTCTACTGTTCTGAACAGGGAACATGCACAGGACTCCCCACAAAGAAGCGGCCCAGTGTTCTAAAGCTCATAACTTCTTTAGTCTTTCTAAAATGTCCTGCGCTTCGTCTTCAAGTTCTTCTTCGGTCTTTTCACCTCCCCGTCGATCATCTTTTTTCCGTCTCGAAGGAGGGACGGGTTGACTACCATCATCGATTTGTATATCTACTGCGTTATTTTGCTGATCGATCGCGTTTTGCGCGTCCATTATTTTCTGTACTGGTATATTCGTGCGAGTCCGTGATCGGCGCAAGTCCACGGGTCGAGCTGAAAAAAACAAGGACAACGAGTCAGTCATTGTGAAAACGCGCGTGACAATTTGCGTGAATGATATATCGTGACATGCGTGACAAAATTGCGTAACGAACGTCATCTTACCTTTCTTGCCTCCTGCCTTCTTGCGTATAGGTCTGGAAGGATCCCTGAATGCAGATCCCGTGTTAAGCGCCTCCATGAGACCGTCTAACACTCCTTCTTGATCATCATCTGAAGAAACAAAACGGCACCAAATATAAGAAAATAAGATCTCAGTCGGAGCAAAAGAAACTCTTCCACGAATTCCACTTTGTGTGCGGGCACGCGAAAAAACTTGCTTTGCTATCAGTGTAGAAGACTGGTTTTACTGGTGACTTTCTCAAGCGTTATCGTTTCATAATTTCTAACAGCTGATTTAAAATTTATGGCAAAGACCTCTAATAGCGTCATAAACTAATACGAAATTGAAGAAAAAAGGTTTAACTGAGATCAAGCGCGGGAAAACACGTCAACTGCGCCAAACGAAGGAAAATATACTAGCGCGGGAAAACGTGCTAACTGTGCCGAGCGCGGGAAAATATGTTAACTGTGCCGAGCGCGGGAAAATATGCTAACTGTGCCAAGCGCGGAAAACTGCTAACTGTGCCAAGCGCGGGAAAATATGTTAACTGCGCCAAACGAAGGAAAATATACTAGCGCGGGAAAACGTGCTAACTGTGCCGAGCGCGGGAAAATATGTTAACTGTGCCGAGCGCGGGAAAATATGTTAACTGTGCCAAACGAAGGAAAATATACTAGCGCGGGAAACGTTCTAACTGTGCCGAGCGCGGGAAAATATGTTAACTGTGCCGAGCGCGGGAAAATATGTTAACTGTGCCAAGCGCGGGAAAATATGCTAACTGTGCCAAGCGCGGAAAACTGCTAACTGTGCCAAGCGCGGGAAAATATGTTAACTGTGCTAAAAGGGGAAAAATTAGTTACCGGTGCAAAGCGCGGGAAAACATGTAAGTGGCGCATAGCTGGGTAAACTAGTAATCGATGTCTAAGGCGCGTAAACATGAAACCTTTGCCAAGCGCGGGAAAAGACAACAGACAGTTCCCCAAACAGTTTTGTTAACTCTTTTTGGCTAAACAGTATCACAATTTGACTACAAACCCGCATTCATATCCACGACAGGCTTTCGTTTGGATTTCTCAGCTTCCATTCGCTTCTTTCTTTCTTTTTCTTTCTCCTGTAATTAAAGAAATTTTTTTTAATAAGCCTTCCTGAGAGCAATCTATGGAACTAAAATAATTGTATGTTAACTCTTACCGCTCTCTCTTTCGCTTTTCGATCTTTTTCTTCTCTTTCTTTCCGTTTGGCGTTGTCCTTTTTGGCTTTCTACAAAGACAACAAAAAGAACAGACTTAGATACAACCATACAAGTAGCATAACTAAAACACTTTAAAACGGCGTTTCATTGATAGGTTTACTGATAGATTCGATATTAATCACCTTCTTTTGATATATCAAGCAAAAACTACTGAGACCGACTGATCGATCGATCGATCGATCGAACGAACGAACGAACGAACGAACGAACGAACGAAGCCGATAAGAAATGCCCGTACATATTCTTCGACTATACCGAAAGAGCCAATCAACGACGACTATGCACCATTAAGCCAATCTGAAAAATTGATTCCGATAACGCAAGTTGAAATTCGCGCCATTTTCTATTTCCTCACTGAAATCCAATCAGCAAAAGCTTTCTACGCAATCAGAAACCTCTCTGCAACAGCCACCCTACAGCAAAATTAACGGGCCGTTTTGGAGAGAAGAGAGAGCGGGGAGGGAGGGGGGAGTTACTGGGGATTCGACTGTAAAAACGTACCTCAAAAAAGTCCAAGAAGGTTTTAATGTCACCAAAGAACTCTTCCATAGAGGTTTTCTTGATATCCAAACAGAAATACTCGACCAGTTCCTTGTACATGGTGGTCATATTCTTGTGCATTTCCACAAGAACGTCGACTTGGTCCTTGGCGCTGCTGTAAAAACTGTGAGCGTTGTCAAGGAGTTTTTATCACCATGCTTTCCTTATCACAATCGCGCCAAACATTTTTCCGCACTCACATTTTCTGCAGTAAGGTCATGTCTACCTCACGTCAAAAAAGCGGGAGATCGCCCATCCCGTTTACAGACAAATCTCATGGAAGATCAAGATTACTAGAAGCTTTCGTCTTTAAGCCGAAATACAAAATCTGAACAGTGTGATTTCAAGTCCAGGGCCCGGTTGCATAAAGCAACTTAAGATTACGTGGGATTTTCTACAACCATTCCTTGCGTTCTTGAAGTTCTCCTTGCACACTATTATTGGTAAATTAGCAGAAGGTGGATAAAAGAGTAGAGCAAGCACAATACAGGTGTGAAAAAATCCTTTGGGACACAGGGAACAGTTGCACAAAATCCCACTTAAACTTAAGTTGCTTTACGCAACCGGGCACAAAAGATGGATAACGCTGTCCATCGGATAAATTGCTATCCAGTGGACAAATGTCAACAAAACAAAGCTATCCAATGGATAGTGATTTATCTGCTGGATAGCGTTATCCACCCTTTGAACAACCAGGCCCGGGGTTAAAATTTCCTTGTTTCTTTCTCGACTCGCGCGCTTGACGCCAATCTCGTTCCCAGAGCCTGCGTCCCCCTTGACCCGCGGTCGGGAAGATTGACTTGACGCGTGAAGTTCAACACGAGATTGCGCGCGTAGAAAGCACGCACACACAAACAATTGTCGAGAACGTCTTTAAAAGTAATAAATTCGATAACATCACCAATCAGCGAGTCTATATCGTGCTCAATTCATACGCCGCCCAGTAGACGTCTCATCTCTCGAACGGCTGGTATTTAGTTTAGATCGTCAAAGAAAGTGTTGCGTGACGAACCTGGATAACGCCATGAAAGAAGACCAGTCTACAGGTTATTCAAAAGGATATTTTCATGACAGGCAGAAACTGGTCGTCCGGATCGTTAAGTGGTTTATAAATTTCCAGTTCTTTTTCAAGTTTCTTCAGATTTCCCTGCATCGTGTTAATTGACTTTTGTAGAAGTTCATCTGACACTAAAAATAAATGAAAAACAACAACAATAGAAAATGTTAGGATGAATAAGCATGTTTAGTCTTGCCTCGCATTATTGTTTACTTTGAAATGGAATAAATAAATAAAAAAAAAAAGAAGATTGCAACTAAGAAGCAATTATTAACTGGCGTGACACGTCTCCTTCGTGACACTCGGATTTCGTGACTACCGAAATGAGACTGCGTGACGGATTGAAAGCTGTTTACCTCTAGCAGCTTGCTCCACGTGAGTCAATTCATTTTCGAATCCTGAAATCTCTGGGTACTTCGTTTCTATGATGTCTTCAAGAAAATGAACCAAAGTCAACTGGCCGTCCATGGACTTTGTTGAACTCAGCTGCAACGAAAACAATGTTTGAGAAAATTTAGAAGATAAAGATAAAAGACTAATGTAGTCTCCTCTTATCTCGTTACAACACACGTCTTGTGGCTTAGCAAGGTCATTCACCGAACCAACGAAATGCTACTTGCACGATTAATGTCAGTTCAGCATGCCAAACAACAGAACAGGACGTTCGCAGAATACTTACTTTGGTGAGATAGTTCATTTCAAAACCCATTGAACCCTCGTTTCTTGAGCCAGCGTTCATGTAGTTGCCCATAAGGAGAACAAGCTCGAGGAACTTGGAGAATTTCGGGCTGGTTTTTACTTCTCTACACGCTGCAGTCGCATTTACAACGTTCTGAAAATTAAAAAAAAAATGTTATCCACGAATGTATAGTATGGCATGCCAGTCTGAAAAAGTGCAGAAGCACGCCCGCCTTTGATTGGTGAAGAAGCAAGGCGAAAAAGAATAAGCGTGACGGAAGTGAACTTCCCGCTTGCTCAGGTTACGCCTTTCCCGGTTTTCCGCGCTTGAGTCACCCTATCTTCCTTCGTTGTAGTTAATGGTTTCTCTTGCTTTTCTTCAATTTTATTACAAAAACAAGCTGGCCGGTACATCACTTGCTTGGAAAAACCTTTACTAGAAAGATAGAAACAAAATAATTTACATTATCAGGACTTACTGGTTTTATATCTTGCAGGTCTTCAGGAAACTTCATCTTGAACAGAATCATATTTAATCTCGGTTCCAACTTTTTAATGCCGCTCAACTGAAAGCATAAACACAGTCACAAAGAAGTTCATTAAACCGTCAATAATAGTCTTTGGTCACACTACAAACCATTTTTATTGCTTTTCAAAAGTTTGTGTTTGCTTTTGCTGAATTCCATCCGCGTGATTGGCTCATTCGACCCGCGCGCTACATGTAAGTGACGCGGGTTGTATGTTTTCCCGCGCTTGGTATGGGTTGCATGGTTCTGCCTCTAATGTGATTGCACTATTGAAATATTTGTGACTCAACCTCGAGCTGAACGAAGAAGACAAAAGACAAAAACTAGTTAAACGCACATTCCAAAACGCACTCTCATTGCTACTATAAGCACTGTCTGCCTAAACTAGTAGTTTCAGGCTTCCTTTGCAAGCAGGGATCTCTTTGAATTTTGACAACAAATTTAAGTGAAAATATTAAGAAAAATATTAGGAAAAATAGTAAGCACTGACTTACCAAGCAAGCAAACTGTTCTGGGTCACTGAGATCGTCAATGTTATCCTTCATATTCCCAAGCTGTTGCATCTGAAAAAGACGGGAAAATATCAAATTGGTAAAAATGAAATGTTCACAGAGTCCCTGACGGCAGATACCGGTTGGGTGATCAAAGGAATAAAGGAAATCAACAACGGAGTCTTGATGTCCCAACAAACTCTCACAATTATTTTGTATTTAATAAAGCTATTTAAAAAAATCTTACAGCTTAAGTTGAAAGAAATGTATGGGAATTAGAGCCGGGAGAATTGACGTTTAATCTCACCTGTTCTGGCGACGGAAGATACTTCAGCAAGGAGTTGATGGCACTTTCCGTCAAAACCACCTGGTCACATTTTAAAATCAACTTTTTAACCTCGCGGTGTGGCATTTTCAGCGAGCCAAGGAAAATTGCTGTGCGATAAATACAAAACAAACATGCTCAGTAATACGCACTGCTACACCTGACCAAAAAATGACTCTCCTTCTCGACAAAGCTAATTTTTAGGGGTTTCTTTTACGCCAGGTGTATACAGCTATTTCGAGAAATGTTGTCGGAAAAAAAAGCACCAAAGTGCACGCGACAAGACCGAAATGTGGTCTGGGTATTCACTCGAATTTTGCATATTGGCCAAGAGAAAGTTTACAAGTCTGTATTTTTGCCCGCGGAAAATTTGTTTTTCCTCTCAGGGGCCTACATCTGTAGCTTTACTTTTACTGTCGAATGTCTTTGAGTGAAGAAAATTCTTCTAAACTTCAGAGGGGCTAAACGTACCTTGTTTCTAAATGTCTGAAAAGAAAGAAAACCTGAAATTCGGGCTTATTTTGTTGTTATATCTCATTAGTATTCAACACGTGCAGTAGCTCTATACATCTACCCATACTACTTTTCGGGATTGGCTTGTGCAGTTTTGCGCTTTTTTTCGACGTTTCTCGAAATAGCTGTAAATGGGTACCTGCGAATGCGATGGACTAGCATCCCATCCAGGGAGGGATAGAAATACTCCTAGTCGCTTCACGCTACGGAAACCGGGACAAGCTCCAGCCTGATGGGCCAATAGGCTCGTATGCAGACTTTACCTACCTTACCTTTTACGCCGCCCCTTGAAAACAAGGCTGGTTTCCGACTGTTAATCCCAGTAATGAGGCCTGAACTTCGCCAAAACTGCATAAATAGTTTCTAAAACACTTGACACTTACATAAGTTTTGAGCGCTCTTGGGGTCAATGATCTTCAAATCTTTGCCTTTTTTCTTAGCAGCCGCTTTCTTTTCCAGTCCTTCTCCACTCTCTGTCTTCTTCGGAGCACTTTTCGCAGCGAATGTTTTCGACAGTTCATCAAATAATCCTGGTTTTTCCAATTTATCCTCCTTTGTTTTTGCCCAAAAAGTATTTTCAGTGAAGTTCTTCATGTTGATCTGTAAAACAGACGGTACCAACCGATTAGCACAAGCACTAAACAGAAAATAGAGCAGTTTTCTACTGAGTGTCGTTAAACCAAAACAAAAGCAATCACTCTGGCCAATCACAAAAGACACGGGCAATCCAGTGAACCAATCAAAACTCAAAGCAAAAACATGTAGCCGGCACGAAGCGCGGGAAAACACGTGTGTGCGAGTCACCATTGTTTTCCTTCTGATCGGTTGAAAAAATAGCGCGTTTATTAAACCAATCACTAAGCGTAGTTACGTAAACCAAGGCAACGCGACTTACTTTTATCACTCAAGTGCTCAAGTGAAAGTCGTTATATATTGACGTAATATTCTAAGAATTAGACCTTGGAAAGGTTAAAATCTCGCTACACGCCATAACATTAAGCAATTAGGGGTCTTAATACCCCCCACCCACCCTAACCCCTCAGCATTTTTGTCAAGTCTCCGTACTAATTCGCCAGTACCCATTCATGCCCCTAGCACTTGGAGAGTTAGGTGTTCTGCCCAAGAATACAACGTGAAGACTACGCCAAGGGCTTGACTCGAAGCCTAAGCCTCTTGATCCATTGAGAGATAGAGTGAAGTTAACAAACTTGTCAGGTCATCTAAATAGGCTGATAAGATAAGGGGATATTAGATTCCAATAGCACAAACCTTATTCCAGTTAGCTCTCTTCAACTGCACTTCCTGTTTATACTTCTTCTTTGGCATAACACCAGGGGGTAAAACAGGCACAGGGGACCCAAATGGAGGTCGAGGCCCCATGCCAGGGAATGCTGGTGGAGGGGGTGCACCCCCTGGGGGTGGAGGTGGTGGAGGAGGACCACCACCAGGAGGGGGTGGTGGAGGAGGTGGTGCTCCACCTGGGAATGGTGGTGGGGGAGGTGGGGGAGGACCTCCACCTGGGAATGGTGGTGGGGGAGGTGGTGGTGGGCCTCCACCTGGGAATGGTGGTGGTGGTGGGGGTGGGGGTGGTGCTGGACCACCTGGTGGGGGTGGTGGTGGGGGCGGACCACCTGAAAAGCAAAGAAATATTGCAGTTCAAGTTCCTAGCTTGACTGACTGACATGACTGCATTGTGAACGTTGGACAACGCTGAAAAAAACTCATATACTACTGGCATATTTTAAATGAAATGGTGATGTTGCTATACATATAGTTACACTTTCACCGTGTTAAAAATTTAAAAACACATTTAGTCTGCAATGTAAAAAGCCTAGCAGAAAACTATTTAGAGAAACCTATTTACCAAAAAAGTGGACTTTGGTAAGGTTTAAAAGTTATTACGTTCAATTTATACAACTCTTTATCGACCTATAGTTTTCAATTTACAGGTGGAGTCATGCACTTTTATTTTAGTATTAAACTTTTTTCATCACAGGGCGGTCATTAGCTTTGATGATGGTGCTACACAACAAAGGTACGCAGCAGTTATAATTTCAAACTAGCCACCCCCGGGTGTTGCCTTTTACAAAGTTATAGCTTTGTAAAGGAGCTGCTGTGCTGAGTAGGGGGAGGGGAGGGGGGGCTTAATCGATTATCAACTGAAAGCTAATAAGGTAAATAAACTGCCATGGCAAAATTTTAAAAAGTGACGATTCAAGCATAAGCCCATGTCAGAGCAGACTTTGCTCGAGGGCTTTAAATCTTGAGATGTCAGTTTATCTACCATTATCGACTTCCAGTTGATAACTAATTAAGTTTTGCCTTTTAGTTGCTTTGTCAAATGCTGAGTAGCCAGCCATTTTCACTGCAGTGAACAGTCATGATATCCCATTGCCAGCTACTAATGACAGCCCTGGGTACATTACACAAGGCTGCAAATAATTTTTTTCACTTGATCGGACAAAGCAAAAGTGAGGCTGGATGTCATACTAAAGTACTGCTTGATATGCAACATTTTGTCCGACCACAGTTGGGATTTAATTGGACATTTGCAAAGTTTGGTCGGCCATTGTCCGATGTCCGACTGTTATTTGCAGCCCTGTAACATCATCTGAGTTTTTATTTAATTTTGTTTTTTAAAGGTAATTTTTTAGTATGTTTAGTTTTAACCTGGTCAGATGCCTCTCTTCATCCACTCAGTTTTACCCTTGCTTGAAAGGCATTTGAAAATTAATCTGGAAAATTCCCTTCTGATGACACATATGTAGTTCAACAGAGATCTGTGTTGTGTCTTGGGTTGGTTCCTGCTTGGTTAAGACTGGTTTTCACTAGAGATGGAGTCAGAGTTTAGGAGTTGCAATCACAAGTGCAGAGCATTATAATCTAGTGAAAATCAAACTGATGGAGTCGCAAGCACAGCTTCCGATTCCGCTTGTGATTCTGTTGCTTATGATCCAGTGGATGCTAAATATTTATTGTCATAGTCGCAAGGAAAAAGGTTAGTACTCAGAGGGCCTGACAGCTAGCATTACGATTGGTTTGTTCTTCTGCTTGTGACTCCTTCAATCTAGTTTTCACTGGATGTAAGCAGAATCAGAAGAAAATGTTCTGAATCTTCTGCAAGCTTATGACAATGCTTACAACTCTGATTTTCAATTTTTCACGAGGTCGTAAGCACTCTTACAACTCCAATTAGGATGCCAGCTCTTACTCAGTCACTAGTGAAAGCAAGTCTTAATGAATTTACACAGATAAGGAAAAACCAATCACGGAAACTACATGCATCTTCTGTAGAGCTATGTCATTATTACCAAACGTTTTGGCTGAATCTCAGATGTCCCTTTGCAACATGTGCAGGACAAACTGAGTGTACAAAGAGAGACTTTTTGTACGTATGCTAGTTTAGCATGCAAGCATTTTATGTGTCATATTACTCACTTGTAGGTGCGAAGGACATTGGAGGTGGAGGAGGAGGAGGTGGAGGTGGTGGTGGTGGAAGCGGAGGAGGGGGTGCAGAAGATGGAGAGGGGATAAAGCAAATTCGAGAGCGTGGTGGAGCTACACCTTCAGTTCTCGGCTGTGATTGGTTGACTGATGGGAAGAGATGGTAGCACCAGTTATAAATCACAATAAAAGATTTACTGCAATCAAAGTTTTATGGTTATAGAACAAAATATTATAAGGTTACCATTTAAAAAGTAGTTAAGTCAGCATTAATTTTTTTACAGTGCAGGTTAACAAATTTACAACTATTAAAATTAATGGAAAAATCTGCATTAATTTTTGTTGCAGTTGTACTAGAACACTTCACAGTATCAAAATTTACAACTAGAGCAAGTTAAAGAAACATTTAAATCACAATATTATTTCTGTTTAACATTATTTGCCTTTTTAATATTTTAGAAGTAAAAGTTTATTTGGTTAATTTTGGTTTGTTAGTTTATTTACATTATGCCTAAGTTCCTGTTAGGAAGTTCTGTAATTCAATGACTGGGTTTCCAACGATAGTTTGGGCGTAATTTATGATAATATTTATGGATTAGGGTAAGGATTAACAATGAAATTTAATTTGATGGAGAAAACAGCTCATTATAAAACGATTAGAATTAATGATCTAAAGCAAAACCACCAAATATTTATATAATTACTCATAAATACAAGGGATATTACCTTGTGGCACAAAGATATGAATTTCCTTTTGGGTGATACAAATGATATTTTGATGAATGAACACAGCAAAGGAGTAAAGAAGTGCTCTTAGAGTGCAAAAAATAATAATTATTCATATCTTCAAACCACAGTATAGTTTCATTTTTTATGTAAAGACTAAAACAACAAGTTGAGTGACAGTCAAAAGATGCAACCATGCAAAAAGGGGATATGACCTCGTCAACATCTTCACTAACAAGGATATTGAAGATATGCCACCAGGGTATTGGAAATAGTTTTGTATTAATTTCTAAGTGGTCTTATGTTTCTGTAGTAAAATACTTGCGTCTACATAATTATAACAAACTTCTATAAATGTGATTTCTTTTCACAGGATCAATTGAGTGTAGCACAAGAAGTCTAAACTCTGTGCAAAAAATGATATTTTGAAATTTTGTTCAAAAAGCATACTCTACAGGTAAATTGCATTAAAAGACTCCTTACCTCCTCCTCCGCCACCACCTCCTCTTTTGGCCTGTAGGAAAATCAAATCATTCACGTCAATTAGAAAGTGTTGACCAATGTTACTTTTAAAAATGTGTTGGTAGGTTAAAAAAACTGTAAATAATGCAATTCAAGGGAACATCCAAGCCCAAGCAAGAAAGCCTTGCCACACAAAGTACCACTTCTTGCGAAGTCACACTCAATGGTTTTACATAATAATTTACTCACAGACAATTTACATATTTCTTGTGTTTTGCAAAAACTCGCAAAATCTCTACCATTGAATTTAGTGTAATTATATGGCAGTTTGATTCAGTTTTGTTTCATTTTTAACCTGGCCAGACTGACTTACTTTTTGCACCACAAATACTGAACATTGCTTACCATTTCTTTTGCTTCTGCCAGCTCCTTTTCCAGGCTAGCTATCTTAGCTTCATAATTTGTTGAGGTCAAGGTTAGTTTAGCTTCGCATTCTTGCCGCATTGTTGTTTCAAGTTCCAGCTAAAATCAAGAAACGTACAATGTACAATGAGAAGGAGAACACTGCGGCAGACTTCAATCTTTACAGTGTAGCTGCTATAACCACTGCATACCTTGGTTTCAAGTTGTATAGATTTTTCTGCTGCTTCCTCATACTGGGCTTTCTCAACCAGTGTTTCTACAAAAAAAAATATTATTATTATTGTTTTGTTGCTGACCAGTTGAAAAGGAGACTAACGGTACAAGATTGGTGTGAAATGTGATAACCAAAAGCATAAGTGCTAGATTTGAAAAATTGTACTCCTATCTGAAGATCCTACTGACTCTTTGAAAGAATCTTTCTTTAATTACTTCAATTTAGGCAAAAAAAGTAGACGACTTCTCTGAGTGAAGTAGAGCAAACTAGCTGATACTTTTTTGTCATCCATCAGTGTCTATTGAAAGCACTATACACATGTACATACTTATTCTACAATGTGATCCTTTCAATCTGTTGTCTAAGTAGTCCTGGTTTCAGAAGTCGAATAAGCAACACACAAAGCAGACAAGAGCACTTTAGCCCACAAAAAAGTAATGTACATAAAACAAAACTCACCAATGAGAGGTTCTACATCAATTTCAATTCTTTTTAAAGCAAAGTCAGGATCAATTCCACCTCGGTGAAGTACAATTTGTGATATGCATTCCTCAATTAATTTGTAGTACTGAGGTCTGTGGAAAAAAACAAACACACTTGTACTGAGAATCCCATTGAAAGGTTTGTCCTTGCGTTGTGTCCTGGATTATCTAGGATGAAAAGTGTGCAGCTTGCCCCCATGCTAACTTTATGGTACTTTGTGATGTTACAGTACTGTGTTGCCAGGGTCTAAGTTATGCAGTAAATCATGGAAGATGATTTTGCGGTAGAACCATACATATTAGTAGACTGGAATACGCATTACAGACAGTTGTTAAGGTGTATATGACATAAAAAATATTTTTTGCTTATTTGAAAGACCTTTTGAAATACAGAAGAATGGCGTTTTTCTTTTCAAAATATCGTTTTTTGTTCCAGAGATGTTGACACTTTTGTATTATGCAAATTAGATTTGTAACTAAAAAGTGGTAAAATACGGAATAAAAAATATCTCTGGAAATATTGAAGCAGTGTTCTTGAAACTTGGCACCACAAATGTGCATCACAAAAGGAACAAAATGACACTGTTAGTATTGTTGCCATAGTAACTCTTTCAGCTCCAGTCTCTCTCTGTCAAAAAACCAACTATCCCCGCTTGTAACTTCTAAAGTGAGACAAAGGGTCCTGCTTGGAACAGACATAGTTCCCATATTGTCTTAATTCCCATCATCGGATCGACAATGCTAGATGGTTCTTGGTTTAAGACAAAAACTGGGAATTTCAGTTTTTATTGATACAGCACCAACGGCAAAACTGTTGTCATGGCAACATCCCAAAGGATGTCATTTTGTTTCTTTGGGTGCCAAGTTTCAAGACCACTGCTTTAATAGTTTTAGAGATATTGTTTGTTCAGTATT
Source organism: Meandrina meandrites (assembly GCA_963693305.1). Taxonomy (NCBI): domain Eukaryota; kingdom Metazoa; phylum Cnidaria; class Anthozoa; order Scleractinia; family Meandrinidae; genus Meandrina; species Meandrina meandrites. Next base: position 28,150,222 of record OY855910.1, read on the forward strand.
TTACCAGTTTTTAGTTGCAAATCTTATGACGTCATCACTGACCTAATTTGCATAATAGAAAAATGTCAATATCTCTGGAACGTAAAAAGATATTTCAAAAAGAAAAATGCCATTCTACTGAACTTTGAAAGGTCTTTCAAATAAGCAGGAAATATTTTTCATGTCATATACACTTTAACAACAGACGTATAATTATATCTAAATCGAAGCAATACAGCCTTTTCAAAATGCCCAACCATGCACTTACACGTATATCATAACCCCCTATCTTTACAAAAGAAACATGACGACATGGAACTAAATGTTCAGTATTCAAACTAGATATAAAAATTGTCAACTTTAAACTTTTACACAAACTTTTGAACAAAGCTGTTTTTAGCCAAGATTCCCTCTACACCTTCCCATCTTGTTTTTTTTTTAACCTGAGTAGCACCCTGCCCTATTTCATGGGACATACAATGTAATGCTATAAGATAAGCAGTAACTTTTTACAATACCTGGCACAAACATCATCTCTGATAAGCAACAAGTGCTGGAGAATGGAAAGGAACATAGGTTCTGAAGGAGTGTCTTGAATGAGGTTGGTTATAATCTGGTAGATCTCACTTCGATCCCTGATAGGCTGTTAAGGTCATTATTATCACACTTAAATCACAGGGTTACCAACAGTGTTTAATGTAGGCACTGCATGTTAAATAATCTCGCCGAAGAATGCAACACAATGACCTGAGGCAGACTTTAACAATGGCTGCTTGATTCAGGTTAGCAGACTTACCATTAGGACACCACACCCCCACAGTATACTTTTTATTCCAAGCAAGCTTTGGTGAAAACGCTTTCAAATACTTTATCCATGTTCTGCTACCATGGCATATAATTATTATAATTGTTTGGAAAAACATTTTATGTCACATTCTGAAGGATACTCAAAATTTATTTTAATATCGGTAAATCTCTGTTGGAACTCAGTTGTATCATCATCTCGGTGTTCTTCAAAGATGTCCAGCTGAACATTTAAATCATCATTCTCCAATTCTCTAAGATCCTACAAGAAACAAATATACCACTAATATTATTAGCTTATTCTCCTTCAAGACAATCATTTGCTGTTAGTGTGCTTTTTAAAACTGGACAGAGACAGGCAGCAAGACAGATCAAAAGACTAACTGACTAACTGATAGACAGACAGACAGACATATAGAGACAAAGATGTCCATTTTGAATAATGACAGTAAAAGCTGCTGATAAGAAGAACTTCTGCATGTCACATTTCATGATACTAGAACTGCTGTAGTGATGCAGATGCAGTCTTATTGTTTTGGAGGTAAACATTTAATGTTCACAGAGACTATTGGCTGGAAACAGTTTTATTGTTGGAAGTCATGTGACCTAGAAATAGCCAATGATAACATGCATTGCTGTGAAAGACTTCCAGCTGTATAACTTAGCAATATTGTTTACCTGCAAAGGATCATTCAAGCCTTCTCTGACAAATTCATTTCTCAGATGCAACCTAAAATCCAAGTCATCAGGAGTACTGACAAGAGCATTGATGAGCTGGACACAAGCCACCTGACAAACAAGAAACAAAAAGAACAATTCAATGCTGCGATATTTAGTTATAGTTAATAAGAGTCCTGCAGATGGGTGAAAATTTAGCCAATATACAATCTTCATTGTTGTATGGGACAGTGTAACAAAAACAGACCCGAAACATTTGTTTGTTTTTTTTTGTGTGTGTTATTTGTTCTAAGGATTTTGGTCTTGCTATTTAACAAATACAGGGATGTGAATGATAGGCAGAAGGCAGAAAAAAATAGCTGCCTGGGCTCCTGGCTGGAGTTTTCTTGACTTCTCTTGCTGGAAGACAATGTCTGGTTAACTCTTCCTCTTTAATGTGACCCATATTTTCCATCTGCGATTAACAAAATTTTACCTGTTGGAAATCTTAGCTGCCTCCCAGATTTAACTTGTAAATATTATTTGTGTAAAATTGCTGCATTGCAAAGATGAGGCCCAAATGCACAAATCTCACCTTCAGATTGGTGTGATCATCGTCCAATGCTTCCACTATCTTACTGAATCTCCCCCTTTCTTCAAACTCTCCACAAGCAGTGATTGCTTCAAGAGCCTTGTCATGACTATTATTAGAAGAGAGTAATTAAAATTACTTTAAAGGGAAAATATTACTTATTTCTGCTCACAAGTACATGTACATGTACAATGTTGAACCACCAATCAGGGAACGCCTGCGGCACCACACAAGACGACTACATGAGACAAGTAGATTTTCAAGTTTGCCAAAAACTTTTTCATTTTCTCTTGACGGATGGTTAAGGTTGTAGGCAAGCTATCTGCCGACTAAGTTATGATTTTACAACAAAAAAATTAGACACTATCTTGTGGTTCAAATTTATCTTTGGTTTGATTTTAAGAGAAATTATTTCTCTGTTTTAGATTATGATAATCATTACGAGACAATGACAACTGAAAAGCAATTGACAGAATATAATTAACCCACAATAAATTCATGAATATGTAACTGCCCTGAACAAGCAAAATTTGAGAGGCTGTAATTCAGGTTTTTTGTTCAAACACTTTCAAACCCTGTGCTCTATAATCAGTGATTTTCGTCATTCTCGTCACCCGTCTGCTTCATGATGCATTTGACATTGCAGAGAGAAACAAGATTTGTATCATTCTTGAAAATATAGGGTTAACTCACTTCACAAGGCACACGGCTGCCATGAGCTTGACGACATCTGCCATCATACTTGAATAATTAGGATCCATTGACCTCGCCAGCAAAGTCAAGCCATCCTCGCTTTTTAACATCATATTGAGACCATACTGAGAACCAAAATAATAATCAACACATCGACAAAGACCATATGACATCAATTGCTACCTGTACATGTATATTTCTTACAGCAAAGGTGATGAAAAACATTTTATTAGTAAAGTTTATATTGAGTAAAGAAGATTAGTGGGGTACATGCATATGAAAGAATCAGCTTGGTTTAGCTAAACAGTTTGGTACTGCAAACAACATTGGGTTCAACAGATGCTTTTGGATAACTCAATTCAGAGTGGCAACTGAACCACATAGTGATCTTCTCATGTGTCAAACTAACAGTATCTTATTTTTCATTTTGTTTTATTTTTTCAATATTATTATTTTTTTGTTTGAAATAGTTTTTGGTTCCAAAAATCTCGTTTGCCATCTGATAAGCTGTTGCTCCAACGTTGCACTTATTAAATCTATTAGGCCCAGAGAAGGAGCGTGTTTTCAACCAGAACTGAAGGGAAACCTCAAGGGACTTTGGTTGCCATAGTAACTGACTACTTCTGAATCAGTGTTACGCCAGCCATTATTTAGGTGTAGAGCACCTCTCATGGGAAACATGTAACTAACAATTAATAACAAAAGATTCCTTTAACTCAAAAAATTTTCCAAGCATGTTGACATTACCTTGTTGTTCATGAAAGCCTTCAAACATCTCACACATTCATGTTGTATTCGTTTATCAACATTCCCTCGCTTTGAACAGGAATCTCGCAAGTGCTTAATTAAGCACTGGAGACCTTCTTCACCAAACTCTTGGATCCAACTGAAAGTGTATGACAAGCACTTTGTCAAATGAACATGTTTATAGCATGGTTCACTATTATACATACATGTACAAACAAAAAAACATTCACTCAATTAGCCCCTCTTTGTTGATTGACAGACACCTGACCACCAACAACAAAGAGACAACGGGTGACTTTTGAAGTCATTTTTTTATCGCTTGTTGCACTCCAAAAAGGGAATGCAGTGTATCTGTTGTACATTCATTTCAAAACGGAAGCTATCTGACAGCACAACCAACCCACCTGAGCGGTCTCCCTGTCAGAGACACTCGCACAGACTGTAATGATTTTAGGAGATGTTCAGGAGACACATCTGTTCTGTTCAGTTCCTTTACATAATCATCAGGGGATGTCAGGCCTTCATGTGTTTTCTTGTCACATAATGGAGGAAAAAAATAATATTGTTAATAAGTTTTTGTAAAACAATGTTCTACACAACATTCAGTAGACTTAAGCATTATCTTGCAGGCACCTGAGAGTTGATTTACATTGTAGGTAATAAGGTTAAGTCAGCGTTTGAGCCTAGTGGCCCATCAGGCCAAAGCTTATCCTGGTTCCCATGGCATGAAGTGACTGGGAGTATGTCTACTCCCCTGTGGATGAGACGCCAGTCCACTTCAGGGCTACCCCAAGTAATCATTAAATTTGAAGGTACCCATTTAGACACCTGGGTGGAGAGAGGCACTGTGAGGGTAAAATGTCTTGCCTAAGAACACAACACAGGACTTGACCTCGGCAGGGCTCCAACCCGAACCACTCTACCCAGAGTCCAATGCACTAACAATTTGGCCACCATGCTACAACTGTGCCATCAGCGTTGAGTCAATTTACCTTTACCAACTTCAGGTTGAATATTGGCTCAGTATGTTGCTTGCACTGGGAGGCGCGTCGCCTAATGGTTAGTGCACTGGACTCCAGATTGAACGGTCTGGGTTTGAGGCCTGGCCAGGGCACTGTGTTGTGTTCTTGGGCAAGACACTTCACTCTCATAGTGTTTCTCTCCATCCAAGTGTATAAATGGGTACCGGCAAATTTACTGCTGAGGGAAACCCTGCGATGGACTAGCATCCCATCCAGGGGGGGAGTAGAAATACTCCTAGTCGCTTCATACTACGGACACTGGGATAAGCTCCGGCCTGATGGGCCACTGGGCTCATATGCAGACTATTTTACTTGCACACTGATACAGCACAACCTTCAATTACCTGAGAAACCATTTGTCTTCTTTTAAAACTACACAACATGTCCACTTTTGTTGCCATGTCTCTGTTACGAATGGGCTCTCGCAGATTTTCTGACAAATTCATATCTTCCTGCATAACAAAAGAAAGGAATAACAAGGTTAATAAATAAGCACCATCAAACAAACGTTACTTTATAGTCACTGTAAGTTTCCGAGATTAAAACAACTTGTACATTTAGTACTACTCAAAGTTACCACCCACTCATGACAAAAGGATTTTCATCTCGCATGATGCAATCGTTATGCTAAGTCTCAAATGTGGAACTTTATAGTAATCAGTATGGGTTTTTTGGGCGAAATCTTAAGGTTACCGTATACCTTCAAGGGTAGATTTTTTTCAAAATTTTTTTTTTACGGCCAAATTAAACATTACTAGTCTCCCTTCATTTTCTAAAAAAAATTATTTCAAAATCTTGAAACGCGCGCGAGTAATCAACAAAAATGTTTTTTCAAATGAAACTCTATTACCCGCCAGAGAGTTATAAGCCAATTAAAATGTGTCAGCGTCATGACTTCCTGGGACGTTTTTCGCGGCAAAAGATCGGGGTATTTCATTTCATGTGGCGTCCCTTCCTATTGTTTACGCTTGCAATTTGCGATTTATTCACACCAAGTTTTTGCTTGTGTTGGTCTTTACTTGACCTGTATGTACAAAAAAAGAAAGAAAAAAGTCCCTGGTTGAAAGTAAAGAAGAAAACCGGTCCTAAGAAAAAGAAGAAGAAGGTTTTCGATGACGAATGGCGAAAAACTCTTGCCGATAGTTACATTCCAGATAGAAATAATATACTTCGACATACTCCAGCGACTGCATTGCTGCCTGAAGCTGCTCTTTTGGATCGATAGATGCAGACGTCGCCACCGTCAAAGCCACTGCAGTTATTCCTTTCTTTGAACTTTTTCTCTTGCCCGGCATTTTGGAAACAAATCGGAGAAATTCAAATCAAACGAGCTGTGGTCACGCGTGCAACTACTTTCCCGCGAGATGCTAGTCGACACCAGTAGTCTCGTGGGACGTCCTGACATGCTATTGGCTGTCGGCATTGGGAGTATCCAAAGTGTTGACATATGGCGCAGCAAGGGCGTGAAATGTTTGTAATCCTTTGGAAGCGAAAAAAAACCTATTTCGTTTTTACGCGAGTGCGCTCGCTTTAAACGAATTTATAGGGTACGTAAATTTGACGGATTGCCTTGAAATTTGGCCCGAAGTTGCCCAAGACATCGAACAGAAAAACCGTGTGAGGGATTTCCGTTTTTCGTAATTGATCTCCCGCAATGGCCTTCGTAGTAAAAGGCTTCGGTAAGTTTTTGATCATCAAAATTGACAGAGAAATTGCGAAGCAACCAATAGGAACATTGACAAAGCCTCACACGGTTTTCAAGATTGATGCCTTGTGATTGATATAATGCAGTAGGTTTGATTGTGCGGTCTAATTCAATACCCGATAAATTCGCTCAAGTAGACGTCAGTCGTTTTGGGCTTTTGGGACGCACTCTCCTTACGATTAGAAAAAATCAAAGAAAAATAATTTTTACCGAATAGTGCATTTCATTAGCTTTGTACTGATATATAGTTTGTGGTGGTTGCGTTTAAGATAGTGCGCAAATATTTTTTTTCGCGAAAGACACCCGCAAAGGTATACGGTAACCTTAAACGTGTACTGAGTGAGAAAAATAACCAAGTTCTTTAGCCCAGACCACACAATGCTTGGCCATTACTATGACCCAAATACATGTGACTCCAGCCCTCCTATTAATTCTCATGATAATCTACTACTACATGTACACTTATCAGTTGAGTATGCAACAAGGGGAGGTTTCACGCCTAAGTTTTACTGATAAAACTCAGTTATTGACGTCATTAGTCCTGTGCACGCAAAAGGAGAGTCAGAAGTATGGAGATTTTGCACCCACAACAGACTGATGACGTCAGTAGCATGAGAGGTTTCCAATGGAAACTAGCTCTGTCACCCCTGACAACAGCAGAGCTTTAATGGTAAAACTTGGGCACGAAACCTCCTTCGCTGCATACTCAACTAATAAGCATAGTATTTGTGTAAACTTGTTCAACCAAGAGATTTTTTTTCAAACAACAGTAGCTAGAACATTATTGTTACAGCTATCACCACACTTGTAAATAAAATTATTATGTTAAAGTTCATTAAGACCCTTAACTCTCAGAAAACGTTTTGAAACTTATTTATAGTCTGATTGGAAAATGAGATAATGTAAGACATAAAAGCTTTTTGTTGCACAGATTATTTTAATGGCATATATTGCTCATAAGTACCGGCCGACAGGGTTAACACGTATAGGTATTGTGGTTAATACCTCCTCGAAGAAAGGTCATTAATGAGAAAGATTACAGAAAAATATAAAATACAAAGGTCATTTGAAGCAGCGACAAAATATTCAAAAATGTCCAATAAACATTCTCATTTCTGTTATTGAAATCCACCCCTTTGAATTTACCACACCTCTGATCATTTCGCAAAATAGTTGTTTACACCGCGAACAAAGTAACTGAAAAGGGGGGGAATTAAATGCGACTCAAACTTATATTAGTACAGTGATCTGTTTATTCTTTCCCTGCAGTGACACTGAATAAAAAGAAATATTTATTAAGTAATTTATCTCAAATATTGAAATTGGCTCAATGTCAGCAAATATCAACTTTTTTAGCAGGGATCGATAATTGGGCAACATTTGTAATTCCGCGTGTAGAAATGATGAGCGTACGTAAAAGTTGATTTTTTATCCAAGGTTTTTCACCACTTGACAAAATGGGCTTAACAAGAATCTGACACATTTTACGCAAATGTCGTAAAATCAAATTGTTCCTGTTCCAAACAAGTTGAGTCACATAAAAAATAACACCAGAAATTTCGAAAACAAAATTTGAGAATTTCATGCATACATTTTCATAACACAGCGCCCGAAGGCCTAATAATTGTGCACTTTATCGCCATCAAGATCACAGCTCGAAGCTTTGTGAAAGGTTCTAACTTAAATACGATCTCCATATTACATACCAGCATTTTTTCAAACATTTTGCTAAACTCCTCGGCTGGTAAATGTTTAATCCGTTCGATCTCATCCTCCATGTCTTGGTCAAATAGTGGTTCCTCTTGTGTGCTCCGTAATCGCTCTTTTGCTTTGTGCCCGTTGACATCCTTGTCTTTGTTCTTTTTCGTCTGTTTTCTCATGGATGTTATGCGATTCAGCTAGAAACAACCAGACACCTCACTTATTATAGCAGCGTTTGGAGCACATTTGTTTTTAGTGAACCCGAAAGTCATAATTGACGAGCAGTTATAGCGAAACACAAACAACATCAGGTGTTTCAATACTTACGATTCCACCGCCTTCCTTCGGGGCTGGATTTAGCTTGTCACCCATGTTGCTTCCACGGGTTACGACAATGTGAACAAAAAAAACAATTCCTCCAAAATAATAGTTATTACATCTCTTGTCAGGGACAAAACATCACTGCTTGCAAGGAGTGAAATTTGTGGGAATAACGACCACAATTCACGCATGCGTAGACTTTCGCTTTTAGCTCCCGTGAATCACTTCGGGTGCGCAATTCTTATTTACGTGACTCGAAATTCCGTCTAAGTTACTTTGTATTCCAAAGAAAAATAAGTTTAAATTTGTCGAAATACCTGCCAAGTAAGATTTTTCAATTGTTTTCATTCAAAGCTGTCTGCACTGTTTTGCGTTCGCTAGTTTTGCGAAAGATAACTTTCAGCTGGTCACGCAACGTTGAATTCTGATTTGCGTGACTTAGCCACAAATAATTATAAATAGTCTGCTTTTGTGAAGGACAAAAGAACAAAAGGCTGGAACAAGAAAGGAAAGCTCTCGACCAGTGTTGAAAAGTCAATATCTCGTGGTCTTCGAAAGTCAATACTTTCATCTAAAAACATTATTTTTATTTAAAAAAAAAATATATTTTTTAAAGCCATTCACTCTGACTCGTGAATCTGAAAGAATTAAATCGTGATGTAATGACGTCATAATTTCCTGTTGAGGACATGTATTCAATTTAAATATTTCCTGTATCGCTTTTTGCACGCTTGAATTACTGGAACGTTCATTTGGCATACACGCTTTGTTTCAGCACGCTTTGTTTCAGCAAATTAAACGTGGTTGATAATGGCCGTTTTTATACTAGAGACGCGTTACCCGTCTGGACGAGCTTCGGCAAACATTTTGTAATTCGTCCGGTTATCCGTCGCTAGTATAAAGACGGGCACAAGACGCGTTACCCGTCTAGACGAGCTACTTTTCGAAACGCGTCTTGAACGACGGATTTCGAAAAGTAGCTCATCTGGACGGGTAACGCGTCTTTTGCCCGTCTTTATACTAGAGACGGATAACCGGACGAATTACAAAATTTTTGCCGAAGCTCGTCCAGACGGGTAACGCGTCTCTAGTATAAAAACGGCCATTTACAGCCTAGAACATTCAGCGTTCTTCGCAGGGTAGACAGTGTAATAAGAAAAACATCCAGTGATTTTTTTAATGGGAACATTCCAGGGAAAAATTTTGAAGTTTTCTGACGATTACACGCGCTTTTTTGCGGTCTACGAATACTTGGTTACTGACTAATGATATATTTTGGGTGTCTCCGTCAAATTGGCCGTTTTTATACTAGAGACGCGTTACCCGTCTGGACGAGCTTCGGCAAAAATTTTGTAATTCGTCCGGTTATCCGTCTCTAGTATAAAGACGGGCACAAGACGCGTTACCCGTCCAGATGAGCTACTTTTCGAAATCCGTCGTTCAAGACGCGTTTCGAAAAGTAGCTCGTCTAGACGGGTAACGCGTCTTGTGCCCGTCTTTATACCAGAGACGGATAACCGGACGAATTACAAAATTTTTGCCGAAGCTCGTCCAGACGGGTAACGCGTCTCTAGTATAAAAACGGCCATTTTGGTTGTGGCCCGTCGCGTGCTATGCATTCGTGCGTGTCACTTGTAATGTATTTTTTATATATATTTTATTACATAGCAGACTGGTAAAAATGGACAATTCTGATTGGTGCTCTGAAAAAACCGTCCGAATTTTGAAATACCAATCGTTTAGGTGATCTGGTTTTTTTTTTTAACATTTGCTAAACGGTTGTACCACACAACAAATTTGGTTAATCTTCTGAAAACTGGCGTTTATCAGTATGGAATTTTCTCGAGCAATTAGCTCTAGTTTGGCTCGGTCTCTCTGCCGAGAGGAACAATCACGGTAATTTAGTATAGACTGGCGGCATCAAAGACCCGGGGGGGGGGGGGTTACTTAAAAAAGTTTTATACGGGGAGGCTCCGTCCCGAGGTCCAACCCCTTACCCTTTTATATACTATTTTTTTCAAAAAAGGCACCCCTTTCGTATACCTTTTATTGGAAAAAGGCACCCCTTTCATATACCTTCTTAAGAAGACTGTTTTCCTTTTTCTAAACGCCTGGAATGAACTTTATTCCGACTGAATGTAATTCGAACCTAACTACTGTAGTTTAATTTGTAACCACTCTCACTGGCCCGCCTTATGAATAAATCGTTAAAACAGGAAGTCTTCTTGTCATTTTTTTCACGTAGCGCGTAATAAATTAAAATGAAACAGTCATAAGTTGCGTCTGCTTGATCTGTTTTAATTCAAGGCCCTTTTTAAAACCCGAACGAAGATTTTCCTACCCTTTCATATACCTAAACTTGTGAAATCCCTAACCTTTTATATACCTGAAGACTGAAAAAGGTACCCCTTTCGGGCGGAGCCTCCCCGTATAGGCCATTATAGGGAGTACCCCCCCCCCCCCCCCGGGATCAAAGATAAGGATAAGTGGTCATAAGTTTCATTTAATTTCCTATGAGATGTTCTTTGCGAAGGTTGTCAACAAACAGGGCTCAGTACGTTACGGGGTACAAAAAAGCACCAAGTATCAATCAGTTGTTGAGTTGATGATTTCTGATCCCGTTGAAATCGATGCTTCATCTTTTTTTAATGGGATTGGTAAGGCAATACTGAAATCCGTACTTATTGAAGCACTTTTTATTACACAAGTGAACTCTGGCGATATTTGAACTTTTCTTGGTACCGTAAATCCTCCATCTAGTATTTCCTTTTCATATTTAGCCACTCACTTCCTACAACAATCACAGGGGAATTTTGTGACCTTCGTTGGCCTAAGTAAAACGAAGTCAGAGCCGCATTTCTTTGTCCGCTGAATTCTTTGCGTTTTACATGTTTTAGCCTGCGAACGCAGACGTATTTCCGGCTGTCGCATGGAGACAAGCGAAAGCCAGAAATACGTCTGCGTTCGCAGGCTATAGAGACGTTTGAGATTCGGCGTGAAAAATTCCTTCCCAATGATTGACATGACTCAGGTTTACAAAAAGCTATGTTGTGTCTCCGATCAGGACAACTCGCATTAATATTAATCTTAATGATTATTATAATCCAGTAATGGATTATTATAATCCAGTAATGGATTATTATAATCCGGTAATAGATTATTATAATCTATTACTGAGGTTTGAGCCGTGCCTTAATCTATTAGGATTAATATAAATCTTTTGTAAGATTAATATTAATCTGATTAATATTAATATTAATTCTACTTAAATATTAATATTAATATTAATCCTGATATATATTAATCCTACATAAGATTGCTATAAAAGTCGTACGTAGTATTTATATTATTCCTATCTAGGGTTAATCTTTGTCCGGAGCTTCCGAAGATTGGCATTATTTAACCCGGGGTATCCAATCGATGAAATCGATAATCGATGACAATCGATATCAATCGATGCCAATCGATATCAATTAATCGATTGATATTGATAATCGATGACCAATCGATGGCGAAGATTCTTGTGGTTATCGATTGGTATCGATTTTCAATAACAACCGATAGATTAATTGATATCGATTGGTATCGATTGGTTGCAGATTTCGTCACGTTTCAAATTCTGAAAGCTGACGGAATCGGCACATAAATATGACGTCTTTGTACGCGGTAATTTTAATGCTTTCAACGTTAACAGGAGAACAATACTCTCAGAACCAGAAACGTTTGAAGTTTAAAAACGTTACCCAAAGTGGTAAACCATTAAATACGTGCGGACATGGGTCAATACTACAGACTTAGTAGGTGGTCGAGTTGTCCACGATGGTTAACTACTTTAAAAGCGTTTCCGCGTTCTCCCCTCTTCCTGTTAGCAGTAAACACTTCACCGACATTCACCTCAAAACGGCAAAGATGATAGCCTTTGACGACGCATCTTATATTCAGTAGAGCCTCTTCCCGGAATTCTTGCGTAGACATAATGAAACGGAAAGTTTGAGTACATGTGCAGCGGTGTTTGTTCTTTGTGTTGAAAAGACTAGGTCGGAATTTTTTACCAATTTCGTCACCAGGGCTTCCTAAAAATGGCAGTTGATCGGACAGGTAGCGTGCGTGACGTCTGTTCCAGTTTAATGTGCCAATCGATACCAATCGATGAACGGTTTTTGTGTGGTTATCGATTGATCATCGATTGACCGATGCCAATCGATACCAATTAACTAATTTTATCGATTGACATTGATTGATCGATTGGTTTTCCGATCATCGATTTTCATCGATTGGATACCCCGGGAATTTAAAGATCAAAGAGGTGCTTGCTCCTATTCATTTACTTCTAGGGTCAACATCGTGGTATCTACCAGCTCTAGCATATGCAAGTGATCGTCATGTGACTGATGTGGTCAGTGTTATGTCTGCAGTGTGTCTGTCATTGGAGCTGTATATCAGTATCTCCGAACATTCACGGGAATTTTATCTCGATTATAATAGAGATTAATATTAATCTGGATTATATTATTAATAATAATCTAATCCTTCCAATTTTTTGCCGTGCCTTAATCTATTACCAGATTAGAATAATCTATTACTGGATTATAATAATCTATTACTGGATTATAATAATCTATTACTGGATTATAATAATCTATTACTGGATTATAATAATCTATTACCGGATTATAATAAGCCTATTATAATCTATTATTATTAGAATCCACGGATTAATATTAATCCGAGTTGTCCTGTCCGATTGGTGGCATTCTTGTTCCAGAGTTTTTTTAGCTTTTTAAAACGAGCCGCTATTTTTGGGTCGCTCACTACCTCTCGGAACGAGTTATTTCATTGGTTCCTAAAACAATACATAACAGGCTATAACAATGCCCCTATCCCTGAATAACAGTAGAGGTAGTGTTTACAGCGGGCGAAAGAAAATAGAGGTTTCAGAGAGATAGTGTCCTACTGCTATTTTTAAAATCGTCGCGGAAAGGCCCTGGGGACGAGTCGGTTGCAGTTGTTGTTCTGTTTTCAAGTTTCGCGCCAAAGTAACCACCAATCAGAACACTACAGGCGGATCTCAGTACACCTACGTCATCAGTGTGGAATTTCAGACGGGCCTTGGGCGAGGAAAGAATAGAACGCTAGAAGATAGATGATAATAGAGGGCAGATGCTCCGCCGATCTCCTTCGAAGCCGTTTTTGGGATGTCACGCAACGCTTCCTGGGCCCTAGGGGCAGTGTTACGTGACATACCAAAAATGGTTACGAATTTTGGGGGGACGTTGGGTGACATCCGAAGAAGACTACTATGCACTGCGGCTTTAGTTTGATACATCAGTGCAAAATCAGAAAATTTATGATGTAGTTCATATCTAGATGTGGAGTTTTATTTAATTTAAAATGATTAATAAAACCGTTTAACGGCTGCGATACTGACACAAGTGTGACTGTAAATACCTGATTTTAATAACTATATATCTTTAAACTCAAATTCATTTATATAATATATCTTTTAATAAAAAAAAACAATCCTTTACTGTTGTAGTCGGGAGAACAAGTGCAATTTTTCGCAAATCTCAGAATAAAAACTCCAGGAGTTTCCGATTACAATGGAAAACAAGCGCGAATACTCACGACTGCTCCAGTGACGTCAATCAGAAAACGTCTTGTTGCAAAACAACTTTGACTAGGAAACTGCAGGCTCGGCCAATTCTCGGGGGCGAATTTTACTGTCAACTGGTACTCGTTTTTCAGGCTAATTCAAGCTCTTGCAACAACCGAAATATATGGAACCTCGCACTGAGGCTGTTTAGTTTTTGATCAGCAAGGAGTGGGGTGGGGGGGGGGGGGGGGATGGGGAAGAAAAAGTACGGCAAGACTGGAAACGCGATCGCGAATGCTACTGCGAGAGAACAAGGCCAATAACCTGTAAATGTTGTGTCTAACTAAGGATATATGGTTTCCTAATATACTTTGTGTTTTGTTTTCTTATTGCTTAAAAAGAATACATGCATCGAATATGGGGGTTGGAGACTCGTTTCACTTGCAACAGAGAATAACAGAATAGAATAGGTTGACCTAAACCCTTCAAGAGCTACAATCGAGATTAACAACAATCTTTGGGGAACTATTGAAGGTCGCCATCATCATCGTCTTTGTCATCGTCAACGTCATTAGGATCACAGGAATCCAAGATTCCTTTAAATTCACCTATCTCCTTGTGGTTGCCATAAGACGATGGTCCTGGCTTCCTCTCCTCGCGTCCAGGAATGTGCAATCTCAGCGTCTGGACCGTAACGCTGGCGGGTGCTGCATAGACGATCTGATCACCAAGAGGGTAAACTACAGACGGGTTTGTGTCCACGGTAAACGTGGTGAGCTTTTTTCCCTTGATCAGGTCAAACGCCTCAAAAGAGCTGGGTTGGTACCCTTTGGAATCTGTGGTTATTGCAATGGTCCCGTCGTGGTTGAGGTAAATTTTGTCGATGTCAGTGGAGACGAGGTCGTGAAGAAGCTTTCCACTCTGGATCTCCCACGCTTTAAGGCTCTCGTGACTTGTCACAGCAAGCATGCTCTTCGACGAAATCGCGACCATGTTGCTTCCACAGGAACCTTCGCCCAAGGTATGCATCAGTTTTCCCGTTTCTGTGTCCCATATCGCACTTATCTCCTCATTTCTCAGCTGCAAGATGAAGTATTTACCATCTTCTGCAATGGCGGAACCATCCAACGTTAACTGTTCGTCTTCAATGGCTTCCAGTGCCTTGTGTTCATGCGTCTTGGTCTTAAAGACTACTAGTGGAACTGTTGTGTCTTCTTGCTCGACATAGAAGCTGGCTTGGGAACAAATCACCGTGCTTCCATCTTTACTGATAAGAATTCCTTCCAGACGATACTTCTGACCAAGTTTGTACTGTCCAACAACCTGTAAGGCAAAGCAGACGATTTTTCATAACTGATAACCAACATAAGGCGTTCGTTTTCATAATCAGTTTTTAAGTAAATGGCTAAAAAGAAACGCCTTAATTTCATGTGGGTAGAATTGGCGGTGCTTTGGCCTCATATTGGCCAAGCCCGTTTAAAGAAGAATTCCGGTTTCAGTAGCATGAAGCGACTAAGAGAATTTCTACTCCCCCCTGGATGGGATGCTAGTCCATCGCAGGATGGACACCTGTTTGGAGAGAGGCACTGTGAGAGTAAAGTGTCTTGCCCAAGAAAACAACGCTGTTACCCCGACCAGGGCTAGAACCCGGACCACTCGATCCGGATTAGGCCACCACGCCTCACACCCCTTAAAAGTAGTGCTATAAAATTGAAAGCATCGGTGATTACGGGAGTGAGACAAATCAGACTAATGAACCTATGACGAGGCGCAGAGATGAGCCGTCCAAAAGAGACCAGAAAAGGGACTGGTCAATAAGCAGAGGAGAGGGGGAGCAACTGGAAAAGTGGCGGCTGGAAATTATGTGACCCACACCTTCCTGCTGCCTCACAACTGACTGACCCACCCCTAATCAAGGGTTGAAAATTAACATGGCCCATCCCCTTTGTACAATCATTACAAAGAGACCAGTCACTCTGCTGATTTGATATCAGCCGATAAATCGCAATCCCAATCATACATCACCCTAATTGTCCCTAATGGACACTGCGATTCCACGTCTTACATCTTCTTCGGCTTCTTAGCACATCAAATAATGACGAATTTCTGACTGCTTATACTAGATTTATGAAGGTCCACATATTTGTGTCTTAAATCAATGTTTGCAAAGTGTTTGAGAAAGGGTTTACTGGTGAAAGCCTAAAGCCCAGAGTGTATCTACACAGGCTGCAGAGAGAGGTTAAAACCGATGTTATGAGCAGAAGCGATTTAGGGGGGGTCTGCGGGCATGTTCCCCCGGAAAATGTTTATATTTGGGCATTCTGAAATCTGCTCACATCAAAGAATTTACCAATTCATACTGATGAATCCCACTGAGGATTTTCTTGTACCTACAGTGTATAAATGAGATGGCCAACCTTCTATGTGTAGATCAAAACAACATAACCAACCCCTTTTTGAGGGCTCAAAAACTGATGACCCACCCTCTTTCCACTCCGACCTAGCCCCCCCTTCCCCCTCCACAACTCTACTTATTGACCAGATTGTTTATGAACAGAAATTTACGTCTTGCTGTGAAGAAAGAAATATAAACAAATAAAGTCAACCTTTTTATTACCTTGCCAGTATCGACGTTCCACAGCTTCAAGTTCCGTCTGCCGCGTGACAACCCGATGACGTTCTTCTTGTCAATAAGCCCAACGGCCTCAATTCTTTTGCTGGACTTTCCTTGCAGGACACGGAGAGATTTTGCTTGGTCAAAGTCCATTAGCTTGTAGTGATCAAAGCTATCTTTCTTTTGCTCTGCCACTGCAATTCGCCCAACACCAACCTTGTCGCTCAGCATGCGCAAGGGCTGCGGATAGTTTATTGCTTTGATAGAACGGACTTTGGCCCCAGCAAGTGCATCCCACACTGCAATCTCAGGCATGTACTTAACGGTGCAACTTGCGATCACATGTCGATTGTCTGCTGCAACCGTGAGCATCCATATTGAATCAGCAAAGCCCTCCGTGGTGGAACTAACATCCGTCTCATCATCGTCAACGCTTTCTCTCGCGTCGTAAACTCGAAGAACTCCATCCGATCCGGCAGTTGCTATAACATCTCCTCTGCGCCCATAAACACCATACGCTGGTTGTAACCTTGCAACGATAGTGGCGTCACCTGTTTCGAGGTCCCATTTTACCAGTTCGTGGTCATTTCTGACAGCGATCACCGTCTTTGCATCCTCTGAGACAACAAGGCGGTTGCCTTGGCCAATGCCGAACTCTGGAATATCCCTGATGTGCTTGCCAGTTGTAGCGTCATACACCTTAAGCTGATCTATAATATATCCGTCTGACACCACAAGCAACTGCTTTCTAGAAGTAAGGTGGATTTGGGTTACTTCTGTCTCTTTCATCTCGCCTAGGATTTCTTCCTTTTTCAAGTCCACATTTATCTGAATAACATAGTTAGGAAAAATTGAAAATGCATATGTATTATAGGACACACAACGTTACTGATTACATTTGAAGTATGATTTTTACCTGAACACTTTTAAACGTTAAATCATATCATAAAGGCCTTAATTTAATCTCACAAATATACGATAAAAAGTGGGAGGATCGTTGTACTGAGTATCTTAGCTTAGACATTATACTTAAGCGATATATTTTTTCTCCTAAAGAGTATAAACGGATACGCCAACTGTTGCGCTATCCTGGTAAAACACTGGAGGCGGAGGATTGCTAGTTGGATGAGGTAGGAACATTCTTTAAAGCTCCATACTACAAAAAACTAGAGTTAAGAGCACTGATGTACTAATCCGACTACCCCATCCCCAAAGATTAGAACGGAATAAGGTACATTAAAACTGTCTACCCATGCCAGCGTATGAGCCAAATCTAGACGAGAGATGATTTATGGATTTTAACCCACCTTACACACTTCCTTTCCAGTTTTAACATTGAGAACGTGAACCGTTTTCTTGTTGTGTAGGCAGTAGACAGCAAGGTCTCCTGTCGCGTCCAAATGACCAAATTCTTCCTCAACGTTAATGCCCTTGACAGAAATGTCATGAAGAAGCTTCCCACTTTCGGTCTCCCAGATTCGCACACCGGCGTCGCCGAGGGCCACTACCAGCTCGTCATCATCTGCAAACGCAACGGAAGGAAAACGTCTGAACCATTTTCCATCATCCTTCATCGGCTTATACTCCATTAAGACTTTGTTCGTCCTCGCGTTAATGAGGTACATGTTTGACGAAGAACCCGATGCCACGAAGACGTCATCGTTCTTTTTGCTGATCATCGCACACCAGCACGAATTCACATCCGTTTCCCGTTCGTCGAAGCAAACCTTTCGCTGCCTCCGTCCACTTTTAATATCCAGGTACAACAGGCATAAGCCTTCTGAACCGCGATTGCTGGTCACGACTGTCTTAGAATCACTTGTGAAATTCACGTACTCGATTCCACCATGGAACTCTTCAGATGATAGTGAATTTATCAGAGATCCTCCAGCCGGTGTAAGGCATTGCTGACTGGGAATAAAAGCGGGAACAGACGGGTTGTGTGCAGCTTCCAACACCTTCTTCAGAAATGGAAATTCTTTTTTCTTCATGTACTTGTGTAGACGGCCAATCAGCTGCACTGGCAGTTGACGAGGATCCTGCCTGAGTGCATGTGCAGACAGGTTAAGGCACTTGTTGAGGAGATCAAACTCTCTGTCATCTGGATGAATGGCAAGAGCAGCATTAAAATCTTGTAGCAGGCCCTCCACAGAACTTGCTTGGACCTTCGTCAGGAGAAATTCAAAGTTGCACAGAGTTTCTTCCTTGAGCTTTTCCACTTGGCTGGAGAGGAGAAGGTGATGAGGGAGTTCGCTCAGCATGCGCCGATTAAAAATGGGTTTGTCGTCGTTCACGTCGAACTTGAGCGGTTGTTTTGGTACCAGTCGGTCCATGGACATTTCTTTTCCACTCTTGTCCACAAACGACTTCTTCACTCCACTTGACCATTTGCCGAAGAAGTAGTCACTCATGTTGGAATGAATACCCACTACTTGCTCTGTTCCAAGATAGCGCTCACGGGCAGTTTCGATGAACTGTCGATGATACCAGTTAATAACTCGAGCACCATCGGCTCCTCGTTCAATAAGGTAGTCTCCAATATCGGACCGGATGCGGACCCACAACAGTGGAGGCAACCGTCGAATGGGTGGTGTCCAGTACTGATAGACGTCATTAAGCACTACGTCATCCAGTGATAAGATGTCTTCCAGCTCAGGTTCAGTCAAGCCATTTCTGGAAGCAGTAATGTAGGCTAAAGCATGGCTCACAAGAGCCTTTCCATGGAGTCTCTCTACACGGTCAAGTAGGTCATGGATGATCCCTTTTATTGTTGGTGCCAGCTTGGTATCGTTAGGTGACGTGTAGGATTTCCATCGAGAGGCTTCGTCAAAAGATAACTTTAGGTACAATGGCAATGGACACTTTTCAAAGGCTTCTAGAACAATCTTCTCCTGTTCACTTTGCAACTGTCGCCTGGAGGATTTGAGCCAACTATCCAGTATTTGTTTTGCAGTGTCGACAGGCATGTTCGGTACTTCCAGGAGGACAGTGTCTTTGTATTTTTCCTGATAAATGAACATTATTTATAGTGTTAGTTTAAGTGCCATGAAGACAGGGTTAAGTATTTTGCACTTAAAGAATCTGATGTCACTTGCTGTGAGCAGAAGACACTTCAAACAAGAGGAAACCCGGTTCGAAGTCATTCCGTGATGAAGTGATGCACAATAGAATGTCCAATTAAATGGTTACATTTCAAAAAAATAAAAAGGTTAATTACCTGAAGCCTCGGAAAGCAATTGTACTCCTTTCCAGGGAGTGTCGATAAAATAACAAAGACATTGCCTGGTAGCTTCTTGGGTATCCAGTCCAATTCCCTGCCCCCGTCGTCATCCGACAGTTGATCCAGCGAATCAAGGACCAACACTACAGGATTAGAAGACGATGCATGCTTCTCCAAACAAGTCGGAAAATACTCGAGGAGTGATCGAATATCCTGTAAAGATATACAATGACGTGTGTGAAAACAGAGCAAAGTATACCCTGAGCCAGTGCAAAGTTTTGTTCATGATACACGAGTTGCACAAGACGAGTTATATTTTCACATAGAGCACTCTGCCAGCCAGCGGAAGTGTAAAATAGCTCATGTAACTCTTCACCCACGGCTAACACCTTCCTACATGGACATGACAGAAATGACCACGAAAAAGACCAATGGCTATCTCGTGTAGTATAAGAGTGCTATGCAACTGTCTTATGCTCATACAGTTTGTTCTACCAAGAAAAAGCGTATGGCGCAGGCACGCGTAGATAGAAAAAAGGCGCGTAGAGCCACAATGTAATGGCATAAATGTCTTTAAAATCTATCTAGCTGGCAACTTTCTGTGCACTATACCATACTTTGTATTGCGAAACTGAGAGAAATTTCCTATCCATTTATGAAATTATTCACCTGTGGCACTGTTTCATCGCCCTCATTCATCCTACAAATCTGTTGACAGATACTGCGCATCAAGCCTCTTACATCTGACGAATCTGGAGTTGTTCCGATAAATCGAGTTACAACTGCTGCTGAATCTGAATCGAGCCATTTCTTCACTTCCATGGCAACTTTGGCCATCAAGGAAGTCTTTCCACATCCTGATTCTCCATACAACACAGCAATTCGATCTTTCTTAACGGTCTCTTTCACGGTTGACAAAAACTCGTCACGGCCATGAAATAACTCGCACTTCCTTTTGCAGAAAGACCCATGTTGGAATATTTCTTCAGTCAGCGCGTCCTCTCTGTTGGTTGACTGGTCTTCCTCCATTCCTCGGTTGATTCTGTCGGTTAACGTGTCATAAAAATCTGTACAAAGCTTTTCGATGTACTGGGCATGTTCTTGTGAAGTACTTGGATCTATACCATTGCTATGCCATTTGACGTCATACTGAATGACATTTCTGTTGGCCAGCGCTACGGGGAGGTCTTTTTCTCGAAGCTGGTTCAGCAGTTGCTGTGCAGGCTTGTCTACAGAGGAAGGGTTTCCCCAGGTTTTGTCGATGAATTTTCCAGCGTTGGAGTCTGCTATCTTGTCATCAATGTCGGTGATGACCCTTTTGAACCAGAAACAATGTTTGTCTTGCTCCGTAGCGTTGATGATACCTCTACGGATTTCATCTTCTGTCACTAGAGAAAAACGTTCGAGCATAATTGTGAAATTGAAATTAATCTGTATGCACTCAAACTCCCACGCTGGAGCAAGGAACTAGAAACAAGTTATTTGTAAATTTTGTCTTGTTCTGTCATCAAGGGGATGGACGCGGGGGTAATCAAATGGACAATTATTGCGCATGGCTCTATGTGGAGCGATCCGGGTTCGAGTCCTGGCCAGGGTCACTGTGTTGTGTTCTTCGTCAAGACACTCCTCTCCACCCAGGTATATATGGGTACCACCTAATTCAATGCTAGGGGGTGACCCTGCAGTGGATAAGCATCCTAATTAGGGAGAAGCAGAAATATTCCTAGTCGCTTATTGCTGCAGAACCCGATGGCCCGAAGCAGGCTACCTTACATAAGACAGGATAAAGAAAATAGACATTGTGGACTGTTTCGATAAAAGCTTGGACAATGAACTTGTTTATCCTCACCTGACATGTAGTACTTATGCCGTTCACTCTCATCCAAAGCCTTGTCAGCGGCCATCCGCAGAACAACTTGCATCCTCTCAAAAGCCGTCCACCATTCACCAGACGCTTTTTTACGTAACTTCTCGTTGGCATAGTCACGGTAGTGAGGCAGCAGTGATGTGATTGGCTGCAACAGATATTGGGAGGGAACTGAGTTGTCATCTCGCCAGAACCAGTTTTTCAGCAGTTGGATGTCGTCTTGGTTGTCAACTGCTCCAAGGAGCTTCTCAAATTCAGACGCGGCGATCTTGACCGGAAAGGGGCGGTAGCCATATTTTTGGCCCAAAAAGGTCTGAAAGTAAAATTATGGTTTGAGTTGTCAGTATTCATAAAATAAAGAAGATACAGACGAACCTTCAAATATCAAGCCCATGTGGTCGTTGTCGCGAGGTCGAACCACAGGTTGACTTAATTTTGATTCATAGCCTGTAGTCGTTTTTGAGGCACAGATGTATTCGAAAGCGTAAAGAACCCATCCAGCAATTCGAAAAGCAATTCGATTTCATAATAGGGTTGTAAGGCGTCGTTTTACCTAATTGGCGCCCGTGGCTGGTGAGAATGGGTCAAGTAAAGCTGTCGCTTAGCGAAGGGTGTTAAAAGCCTGTAGAAATTTCAAACCATCAGCCGTAAAGTAAGGTTATTATTAGTTTCTAAAGAAACTCTTCTGCTGCATCGTGGTCACTAATGAAAATGGTCTTAATATTTGCTATTTTTAAAAGTGGCTGCTTACTAGTGGTGGTCACATGAGAGGGTCGGACTGTACTGTGCTTGAAAAACTAAACTTACAATGAAGTTGGGTCCAGTTGAGAGCTTCTGACATGCGCGTAGCTCCCTCATGCAGAGCTCAGTAGTCATGTGATCATCAGTCGACTCGTCCCGGACTCCCCATCTCATGTCGACCACTTGAAAGTCATAGCCTCTCTCTTGACAGTAGGACTTGAGTCGGGGGTAAACTCTTTCCATCAATGTGTTACGTTCCACGGATGTGTCTTAGGAAAAAATACGTACAAGAAAAGTAAAAATTAATAATTGGGAGGTGGAGACCTTAATAACAGCTTTGGTGTTCACCGTCTCACAGGGAGTAGGGGCAGCATAGCATTGTGGAGAGAGCGCTCGCCTCCTACATAACTCTAAAATATTTTAACCGGCTTAAAAAGAAAGTCTTCAACTGCCGTGCAACAATCTTTGTGCCATAGACTCATGTACCCCTCGCGTAACTATTCTTCTCCATCCACAGTGGGACTTGAGTCGGGGATACACTTTTTGAATCAATGTGTTACGTTCCATGAAAAGCTGATTTCCAGCCTGCACTGCGCGGTGTCTAGGTTTGTTTTCATTTGTGTTTTGAATTCTTTGATACGTCACACTTCGGTAATGGGGTACATGAGGTTTTTAAGTCCGACATTGCGGGTCCTTTCGTTCAGGAGTGCTCGGTGAGCTGAAACGTGGGTTTGGAAAAACGTCGAGGTTCTTGAAGAAAAAGACACTCACATAACGATTTCAGTCAGATATTGTGCAGTTTGGACTGGAAATCACCTTTAAGTTGTTTCATTTACCCTAAATGAATCTAAACGAATCACACAGACGAGACTCCAAACCTATAAACCTAGATTCAGTTAAATGAATGATAATTTACCTGTAAATGTAGAGCTGGTAAATATCCTGACAATCTTTGCCTTTTCTGGATAATGAAAATCCATGTCACCAGTCAAGGCTTTTTTCACTTTCTCTTCGTAACTCAAGTTATCTTCAACATCATCCAAGACAATCTCCTGCACACTTTTCTCTTTCTGTTCCTCCACCTTTTCTTGTTCTTCGTCCTCTTCTTTTGATGACTCGCTTTTCTTGCTGCTCGCTGAAGAACTGCTTCTGCTCTTCTTATCTGCGTCGTCATCATTATCACTTTCTTCTTTGTCAGAATCACTTTTGTTTTCTTCTTCGTTATCGGAACTCTTTTTTGATTCTGTTTCGTCGTCCTCGTTTCGTTCAACTGAGTTGTCTCGTTCCTCTTCCTGGTCAATGTGGTGAGGACTCTCATCCTGTTGAACTGGAGTGACCTGTTAAAAAGTATGGAAGTAAAAACAATTAACATTTGAAAATTTTTTCTTTCTTTTTCTTTGACTGAGAGCCCACCACGTGACCTTTGAATGACTGCCTACAAATAACTACTGTCATAAAATAATTTTGCTGCAAATATAATTCTTCCCGTGCGTAGTTGTGTATGGCTTCTCCTCTGAGGTGTGTTCCGTTCTAGCTAACGACTGCAAAGGAAACTTACTTTTAATAACTAGCGCAAATCATCAGTACCTGGAAGCTTTGCCGTTTTTTGTTTTTCTTCCTGGAGAGTATTACTCCCATTGCAATCAACAGCCAATCATGCGTTGAGCAGACACGTGACCTGCAAAAGAAAATGGTTTTAGAAAGAAAGAGCAACTCAACAGTGGGAAATTAATGTATAAGCACTGCTTCACGTTGTCTTCAGTTTTGCCGTGAAATTTCCGAAGTATTTCTTTGGGGTGCCCCAAAGTAGGTTTTGTAGTAGTAGGGCTTGCCAGTAAGTTTGACCAGTTTCAGCGAAAGTTGCATAAATTGTCCCAGCTACTAGTACGGATAATAGAAAATCGGCAAATTTACGACCGAGTTTGATATCATCAACAAGTTTTAAATAAAGTGTCCGCGAACTGTTCGGACTCAATTTAGGCCAGATTATATAGTTCGAAGACTGTTCTTTCGAGGACCGGGAGTTCTTATATACGAAAGCGAGTCGGGCAAAAATATTTTTTCCCCGAATACATACCAGAGACGGTACCCGATTCGTGGATGTGGAAGGTGCACACCTTAACTTGAGTAAATATTTACACGGGCCAAAAACTTAAACTCATAGAACTGCTCTCGCACCCTTCAAATCGGCCAAAAAACTGCATAAAAACAAACTTAAACATTGCGAAAATATTTCTTTTTTATTTTATTGCAAATACACAGCAGCAAAAGCCGATCTTAGGAAGCTTTTAAAAATATTTACAATAGCGATTAGTGAGGGAATATGAATATTTATTATGTGGCATGCTGTGACCTCACAAACATAAGCCTGTGGATGACATTTTGGAATTTCTGCTACTCGAACCTCCTCGCTATCGTGTAATATTCTCTGTATTCGTTATTACCCAGTTCCTTTACCGTGTAAGATCCTTTACAGTTTTTATCCTCTATTTTGGTTTTATTAAATATTATTTGAAGTATGTTAGTTTTAAATTTGTAAGTAGCACCAAAAAGGTGTGAAACATGGGACGTAGATCTATTTGCAATTATTTCAAACAACTTGAATAATAAGAACTAGGATATTTCAAGAAATAAAACATAAAGTTGTTTACTCAGCTTAAATCCTTGGCCTTTGATTTCACGACCCTCTTATATTCCAGTTTGTTGACTACAACTACAAGAACCATGGAACAGTCGTCAATCCGTTTCTCCACAAAATGTCGCGAACATATGTCAACTGCTTGACAAGAATACGAGCTTTGTACGAGCCCGACAACTGACGAACGAAACATTCGCGCTTACCGAGTTTTTCCGATGTTTCCGACACCTGCGCCACGCCATTTAGTCCGGATGTAATCAATCGATAAAACACTGAATAAGAAATATTCAGTACGCGGGAAATCTGGCAAAAACTTGTTACATTCGATAGCATACATTCGACAAACACTCTTAAGAGGCTCAGTCAAATATATTTACATACATCTCTAAAGAACAAGTCATTAAAAATAAGCTTATTATGATGATGTTTCTCACGGTTACTAACACAAAATCCCGGACACCCTGGACACAAAGCCCAATGGCTAGTTGAAACATTAGTTAATTGATCTACAACCTTTTTCGGTTTAAGGTTTCTTTCTCTCGCTTTCTATAGAAATCATGGTAACCATTTTGGGAACTAAATGATTAATCCCTTCCGTACAGTAAATTTCATGGCAATCATATTGATTTCATAGTATACATGTTCCCAAGAGCGTGCCCTTTAAAAATAAACTCTAACTCATTCAAATTTGCCTCTTTGCAAAATTTTCTTTAGATTATTCAGTTTAGAATCTCCGAGTACTCGTATATACATGTAAATGCAATAAAAGTAAGCTGTTTTGAAAAATTGTTGGTTGATTTGTCACGAAATTGTTGTTCGAAGCGAGGTTGGTTCGAAGAACAAGCTAATGAATTTCCATATGGTTGTCACAACACAGCTTGGGTTAACAGTTCCTGAAGACCGCTAGAAACGCTTACATTTAATGTCTCAAAAACAAGGACATAAACCTACCTTGTGTATTGCTCTTGTTCCTGCAATCCACGCTCGAAGTAACTTACATGTACATCTTGTAGTTTCTCATGCGTTTAATACAATTGTACCTGACGATTTGAATACCATATTAAAATTCATACAGAGAGGTTTTTAAAATACACACGAAAAATGTCACAAAAGATAGAGATCATCAAAGCGTTACGGGCTAAAACCTTTAGTTTGTAATCTGAAAGAAAAATATAAGAGTTTTGCAGCACCCTGTCAACACGTTTTTGACGCAGCATGTAAGTTGGAACTGTAGCCTCCACTGGAGAACTTTGTGTTAAAAATAGCCCCGATAGCTCTGTTCTTACTGGCAGATCGAATAAATAGATTGAAAAGGCAGTGGGTGTTTCGGTCGAAGGATTATAATTACTGATCATAAGTTCGTTTTGCTTACTTGAATTTTTAAGGCGCCTAGTCACTTAAACTGGAAAGCACTGTACAGGAAGTTAACTATTACATAACAAGCTAACTCACTTTATAAGTATCGGTTATCTGTTACCCCAGCACTAAACAAGGTTACATCGAAAGCATGTTTTTATTTGTACTACATACACACGGCGCTTCAGAGTTGATTCATTTCCAGTTCATACCGGAACAAGCAATTTTGAAATGGTTGATCAGTTATTTTATTGAGAATTGTTCAACAAGCATATGCGTCATACGGATCCTTCAGTCCACAAAGGGAAAACTTTCAAAGAACGCGGAATGAAGACCAACGCCTTCTGTGGGGCCCGTAATTTTTAAGATCAAGAATAAAGAAAGAATTTGTTTTGCCCAGCTGTTAAATTTTAATATAAACTAAAGAATTTTCGGCATATGAAACATTGGGGGAAAATATTTATTCATTTACATCATTGCAATTTTTTAACTCGCGTTAAGTCCCCCATCCCCATTATTCCAGACAAAAACGTAAATGTTTCTGTCTTAAATACGCGAATGAAACTGCCATGCTCAACGCAATGCGCATGCCTGCGTGGCCGCTCAGTAGTTCTCTTCTTCCTGCCCCAGACGTAAGACCCTGGGAGCGAGGCTTGTTTGGAACGAGTTGTTTTACAACACTCCCAACATCGTCCCCACAGTCCATAGAACATAAAGAGGCTTAATGAATGGAGATTGGACGTCACTTCAAGAAGTCTTGGATTCAAATTCTCAGCTTTTAATTCCTTAGCAGGGTTAATTACTGGTACGAATTTAAAAGGCTAACGCTCATATATATATATCAACTTAAAGGGGCACTGTCACGGACATTTTTTGGCAGGAAATGCTCCTAGAACTGAAAGGGAAGGATACCTAGCAAATTGTTTAAAGAAGATGGTGACCGTAAATAGTTTTAATCAATTTTTCCAAACCACAAGGACAGAACTTGAAAAAGTCAGGCTGACTTTTTCAAGTTGAGATCAAAAGCTCCCGATGGTATCACAGTGATATCACTCTCTGATTTAGCTTCAGTGCACTGATAAAGCAATTTTAAGAATACTTGACCACTGTTAATAGGTTTCCAATGGTGTCAACATGTTTTTGGGCTGTTGCATTTTTGAAGTTATGCTCGTGACAGTATCCCTTTAATTTACCCCAACGAGTATAATGTAATAAAGTTTCACTGACTTATGCGGATAGTTAATGCTGTGTTAGCAGTCAGCATCAGCCGTGTGTGTGAGGGTGAATAGCAGCGGGTGGGAAAGGACTTTTCCGAGATCCGTGAAAGGCCCCCTTTGTTCTTCGTGAATCTGGAAATGGCCTTATTTTTTTCTCTCACAAAGTTATTTGGTTACATAGCTTTGAACCTTGAATCGACTTTCTTTGATGAAAATTGCGAAATGACCGTTGCTTTCTCGTGAAATGTCACTGTAAACCGTGATTGTTTCTTCCTTAGGGACGGACCATTAGAAAAGTGATGGGTGGGGGCGGGGGAGGATTTTTAGCTTGCAAGAATTTTTTTGGGCCCATTGCCTGTGCAAGAGGTTTTTCTTGGCTACAGCCCTATGCACAATTTTTTTTAGAAAATGTAATTTATGCACAATTTTGCTATTAAATTTATTAAAAACAATGCTACTCTGTTTTATCAAATACATAACTTATCCTTTAACTTTGACATGAAATGTTTTAATACAATGGCAATCACCAAAATGGCGCTCAAAAATATTAACCCCTCCCCCAAACAAAGTGGCCTTCCCCCGCCCCGCCGCTAAATAATGACCAGTCCCTTATATAATATATATTTCACGAATAAAAAACAAATATTAAAATAAAAACTCGAAGAGTTTCCGATTATGATGAAAAACTAGCGCGAACACTCACGAGTGTTCCAAAAACAGTGACGTCAGTGTGACGCAATCAGAAAACGTCTTGTTGGGAAACAACGTTGGAGACGAAAACCGCATGCTCTGCCCATGCTCTGTCAATTCCTGGGGGCGAATTACGGCAAGACAGGGAACGCAATCGCGAAAGCTACTGCGAGAGAGCAAGGGCAATAACTTGTGATTGGTGTGTCTAGGTAAGGATTATGGCTTTCTAATATACTTTGTGTTTTGTATTCTTGTTGCTTTAAAATACTACATGCATCGAATATGGGGGTTGGAGT
Organism: Meandrina meandrites; assembly: GCA_963693305.1. NCBI lineage: Eukaryota > Metazoa > Cnidaria > Anthozoa > Scleractinia > Meandrinidae > Meandrina > Meandrina meandrites. The sequence goes on from OY855910.1 coordinate 28,178,675, forward strand.
CTCGTTTCACTTGCAACAGAGAATAACAGAATAGAATAGGTTGACCTAAACCCTTCACGAGCTATAATCGAGATTAACAACAATCATTGGACGGCTATCGAAGGTCGCCATCATCATCGTCTTTGTCATCGTCAACGTCATTAGGATCACAAGGATCCAACATTCCTTTAAATTCACCTATCTCCTTGTGGTTGCCATAAGACGATGGTCCTGGCTTCTTCTCCTCGCGTCCAGGAATGTACAATCTCAGCGTCTGGACCGTAACGCTGGCGGGTGCTGCGAAGACGATCTGATCACCAAGAGGGTAAACTACAAACGGGTTTGTGTCCACGGTAAACATTGTCAGCTTTTTTCCCTTGATCAGGTCCCATGCCTCAAAAGAGCTGGGTTGGTACCCTTTCATGTCTGTGGTTATTGCAATGGTCCCGTCGTGGTTGAGGTAGATCTTGTCGATGTCAGTGGAGACGAGGTCGTGAAGAAGTTTTCCACTCTGGATCTCCCAAACTTTAAGGCTCTCGTGACTTGTCACAGCAAGCATGCTCTTCGATGAAATCGCGACCATGTTCCTTCCACTGGAACCTTCACTCAAGGTATGCATCAGTTTTCCCGTGTCTGTGTCCCATATCGCGCTTATCTGCTCATTTCTCAGCTGCAAGATGAAGTATTTACCATCTTCTGTAATGGCGGAACCATCCAAACCCAACTGCTCGTCTTTAATGGCATCCAGTACCTTGTGTTCGTGCGTCTTGGTGTTAAAAACTAGTAGCGGAACTGTTGTGTCTTCTTGCTGGACAAAGAAGCTGGCTTGGGAGCAAATCACCGTGCTACCATCTTTACTGATAAGAATTCCTTCCAAACGATACTTCTGGCCAAGTTTGTACTGTCCAACGACCTGCCGGAAAAGTAAACGGATTTTCATAACTGACACTCAAGGCACCTAATCTATGACATCCGCTTCATAATTAGCTTTTAAATAAATGGCTTTAAAGAAACACTTTAATTTCATGTAGTTTCCTTTGCCTCATATTGGCCAAGGCCGTGCAAAGGAGGAGACATGGACACGGGTCAAGAAACTCCACCCGTTAAAGTAGTGCTATAGAAAATAAATGGAGATAAATCACACAAATGACTAACATCGGCGATTAAGGGAGTTAGACAAACCAGACAACGGAATCTATGACGACTAAAGACAAAAACAACGACGAGGCTCAGAAATGAGGCCGTCCAAAAGAGACCAGACAAGGATGATGCATGACTAGTGAGAAATGGCAAAAATTCTAGAACGTTTATGAACAGCACAAACTACACCATAATGATCACATGTGACCATAACACAACCATCATTCCTGTTGCTGTTCATCGAACCTCCTTAAGTTAATTTAAGAACCTTTTCATTACCTTGCCAGTATCGACGTTCCACACCTTCAAGTTCCGTCTGCCACGTGACAACCCGATGACGTTCTTCTTGTCAATAAGCCCAACGGCCTCGATTCTTTTGCTGGACTTTCCTTGCAGTACACGGAGAGATTTTGCTTGGTCAAAGTCCATTAGTTTGTAGTGATCAAAGCTATCTTTCTTTTGCTCTGCCACTGCAATTCGCCCAACACCAACCTTGTCGCTCAGCATGCGCAAGGGCTGCGGATAGTTCATTGCTTTGATAGAACGAATTTTGACCCCAGCAAGTGCATCCCACACTGCAATCTCAGGCATGTACTTAACGGTGCAACATGCGATCACATGCCGATTGTCTGCTGCAACTGTAAGCATCCATATTGTATCAGCAAAGCCCTGCGTGGTGGCACTAACATCCGTCTCATCCTCGTCAACGCTTTCTCTTGCGTCGTAAATTCGAAGAACTCCATCCGATCCGGCAGTTGCTATAACATCTCCTCTGCGCCCGTAAACACCAAAGGCTGGTTGTAATCTTGCAACGACAGTGGCGTCACCTGTTTCAAGGTCCCATTTTACCAGCTCGTAGTTGTTTCTGACAGCGACCACTGTCTTGGCATCCTCTGAGACTACAAGGCGGTTGTGTTGGCCTATGCCGAACTCTGGAATATCCCTGATGTGTTTGCCAGTTGTAGCGTCATACACTTTCAGCTGATCTATAATATATCCGTCTGACACCACAAGCAACTGCTTCCTGGAAGTAAGGTGGATTTGGGTCACTTCTGTCTCTTTCATCTCGCCTCGGATATCTTCCTTTTTCAAGTCCACATTTATCTGAATAACATAGTTAGAAAATATTCAAAATGCATATGTTTTATAGCATACACAACGTTACTGATTACATTTGAAGTATGATTTTCACCCAAAGACTTTTAAACATTACATCATAAGGTCCTTATTTCTCCTTGAGCAATATCAATGTATTCCCACACACGTAGGATATAAGAGTCAACGAAAATATAGAAGATAGGACCTCAAGTTTCGAATGACTTCAAAATTCTGGGAACATAATAGAAATCTGTTAGGAGAGATAATGCTTAAATCTCATAAATACACAGTAAAGAGTGGGACTATTTAGCATAAGCAAGCTTTAGCCCGACCAGAGCCGTTGTTTTGAGTTCTAAGCTTAGACATTTAACTTAAACAATATATTTCTTCTCCTAGGAGTATAAACGGATACGCCAACTGTTGCAATATCCTAGTTGGAGGCGGGGGATTGCAAGTTGAATGAGGAAGGAACATTCTTTGAAGCTACATACTACGAAAAACATGGGTAGGAGTAATCTGACGTGTTATTCGACTAGCCCATCCCCAAAGATTAGTAACGAGCATTAAAACTGTCTATCCATGCCACCATGTGAGCAGAATCTAAACGAGAGATGATTTAAGGATTTTAACCCACCTTACAGACTTCCTTTCCAGTTTTAACATTGAGAACGTGAACTGTTTTCTTGTTGTGTAGGCAGTAGACAGCAAGGTCTCCTGTCGCGTCCAAATGACCAAATTCTTCCTCAACATTAATGCCCTTTACAGAAATGTCGTGAAGAAGCTTCCCACTTTCGGTCTCCCAGATTCGTACACCGGCGTCGCCTAGGGCCACCAACAGCTCGTCATCATCTGCAAACGCAACGGAAGGAAAACGTCTGAACCAGTTTCCATCATCCTTCATCGGCTTATACTCCATTAAGACTTTGTTTGTCCTGGCATTGATGAGGTACATGTTTGACGAAGAACCCGATGCCACGAAGACGTCATCGTTCTTTTGGCTGATCATCGCACACCAACACGAATTCACATCCGTTTCCCGTTCGTCGAAGCAAACCTTTCGCTGCCTCCGTCCACTCTTAATATCCAGGTACAACAGGCATAAGCCTTCTGAACCGCGATTGCTGGTCACGACTGTCTTGGAATCACTTGTGAAATTCACGTACTCGATTCCACCATGGAACTCTTCAGATGATAGTGAATTTATCAGAGATCCTCCAGCCGGTGTAAGGCATTGCTGACTGGGAATAAAAGCGGCAACAGACGGGTTGTGTGCAGCTTCCAACACCTTCTTCAGAAATGAAAATTCTTTTTTCTTCATGTACTTGTGTAGACGGCCAATCAGCTGCACTGGCAGTTGACGAGGATCCTGCCTGAGAGCATGTGCAGACAGGGCAAGGCACTTGTTGAGGAGATCAAACTCTCTGTCATCTGCATGAATGGAAAGAGCAGCATTAAAATCTTGTAGCAGCCCCTCCACAGAACTGGCTTGGACCTTCGTCAGGAGAAATTCAAAGTTGCACAGAGTATCTTGCTTGAGCTTTTCCACTTGGTTGGAGAGGAGAAGGTGATGAGGGAGTTCGCTCAGCATGCGCCGATTAAAAATGGGTTTATCGTCGTTACCGTCGAACTTAAGCGGTTGTTTGGGCACCAGTCGGTCCATCGACATTTCTTTTCCATTCTTGTCCACAAACGACTTCTTCACTCCACCTGACCATTTGCCGAAGAAGTAGTCACTCATGTTGGAATGAATACCCACTACTTGCTCTGTTCCAAGATAGCGCTCACGGGCAGTTTCGATGAACTGACGATGATACCAGTTAATAACCCGAGCACCATCGGCTCCTCGTTCAATAAGGTAGTCTCCAATATCGGACCGAATGCGGACCCACAACAGTGGAGGCAACCGTCGAATGGGTGGTGTCCAGTACTGATAGACGTCATTAAGCACTACGTCATCCAGTGATAAGATGTCTTCCAGCTCAGATTCAGTCAAGCCATTTCTGGAAGCAGTAATGTAGGCTAAAGCATGGCTCACAAGAGCCTTTCCATGGAGTCTCTCTACACGGTCAAGTAGGTCATGGATGATCCCTTTTATTGTTGATGCCAGCTTGGTATCGTTAGGTGACGTGTAGGATTTCCATCGAGAGGCTTCGTCAAAAGATAACTTTAGGTACAGTGGCAATGGACACTTTTCAAAGGCTTCTAAAACAATCTTCTCCTGTTCACTTTGTAACTGCCGCCTGGAGGATTTGAGCCAACTATCCAGTATTTGTTTTGCAGTGTCGATAGGCATGTTCGGTACTTGCAGGAGGACAGTGTCTTCGTACTTTTCCTGTTAAATGAAGACCATTCACAGTGTTAGTTTTAGTGCCACGAAGACAGGGTTAAAGAATCTGATGCCACTTGCTGTGAGCAGGAGACACTTCAAACAAGAGGAAGCCCTTCTCCAGTTTTTGTATGTCATACGCTATCCTTTGTCGGTTGGAAGTCATTCCGCGATGAAGTGATGCACAATACAATAATCCAATAATGGTTACATTTTGAAGTAACAAAAAGGTTAATTACCTGGAGCCTCGGGAAGCAATTGTACTCCTTTCCTGGGAGTGTCGATAAGATAACATAGACGTTGCCTGGTAGCTTCTTGGGTACCCAATCCAATTCCCTGCCTCCGTCATCATCCGACAGCTGATCCAGCGAATCAAGGACCAACACTACAGGATGAGAAGACGAAGCATGCTTCTCCAAACAGGTCGGAAAATACTCGAGGAGTGATCGAATATCCTGTAAAAATATACAATGAGATGTGTAAAAAGCAGAGGAAAGCATACCCTGACCCAGTACAAAGTTTTGTTCATGACATACGAGTTGCAGAAGGCAAGATATATTTCCACCTTTAGCACTCTGCCAGCCAGCGGAAGTGTAAAATAGGTCATGTAGCTCTTCACCAACAGCCAACACCTTCCTACATGGACTGACAGAAATGTAGACGAAAGAGGCCAATGGCTATCTCGCGGAGTATATCAGAGTGCTATGCATATCTCTTGTGCAGGTGCAATTTGCGCCACCAAGAATAAGCGTATGACGCAGGCACGAGTTGATAGATAAAAAGGGGCGTAGAGCCACAATGTGATTGCATAAGTGACTTTAAAATCTATCTAGCTGACAACTTAGCCAATAAGTGAGTGAGGTTACTGGCATTAACTACCACTCTCCTATAGCTTCATTCCACTGTCTTCCGTGATATCTTTCTGTGCGCTATACCATACTTTGTATTGCACTGACTGAGAGCTATTTCCTGAGCATTCATAAAATTATTTACCTGTGGCACTGATTCATCGCCCTGATTCACCCTACAAATCTGTTGACAGATACTGCGCATCAAGCCTCTTACATCTGACGAATCTGGAGTTGTTCCGATAAATCGAGTTACAACTGTTGCTGAATCTGTACCGAGCCATTTCTTTACTTCCATGGCAACTTTGGCCATCAAGGAAGTCTTTCCACATCCTGATTCTCCATACAACACAGCAATTCGATCTTTCTTAACGGTCTCCTTCACGGTTGACAAAAACTCGTCACGACCATGAAATAACTCGCACTTCCTTTTGCAGAAAGACCCATGTTGGAATATTTCTTCAGTCAGCTCGTCCTCTCTGTTGGTTGACTGGTCTTCCTCCATTCCTCGGTTGATTCTGTCTGTTAACGTGTCATAAAAATCTGTGCAAAGCTTTTCGATGTAGTGGGCATGTTCTTGTGACGTACTTGGATCTATACCGTTGCTATGCCACTTGACGTCATATTGAATGATATTTCTGCTGGCCAGCGCTTCGGGAAGGTCTTTTTCGCGAAGCTCGTTTAGCAGTTGCTGTGCAGGCTTGTCTACCGAGGAAGGATTTCCCCAGGTTTTGTCGATAAATTTCCCAGCGTTGGAGTCTGCTATATTGTCATCGATGTCGGTGATGAACCTTTTGAACCAGAAACAATGTTTGTCTTGCTCGGTAGCGTTGATGATACCTCTACGGATTTCATCTTCTGTCACTAAAGAAAACGATTCGAGCATAATGGTGAGATTAAAAGAAGTAATCTGAATCCAACACTCAACCTGGATAAAAGAATTTAAAACAAGTAATTTGTAAATTTCATGTCTTGCTATGTGGTCAAGGGGATGGAAGCGCAGTGACCAAATGGTGAATTAGTGAGCAGGAGTCTGTATCGAGCGATACAGACTGTGATAAGCTTCAGTGGTATGAAACCCATGGCGCGAAGCAGGCTACCTTATCTAAGGCGAGATAAATAAAATGGACATTGCGACAGTTTCCATAAACGCTTGGATAATGAACTTGTTAATCCATACTGATCCATACCTGACATGTAGTACTTGTGCCGTTCACTCTCATCCAAAGCCTTGTCAGCGGCCATCCGCAGAACAACTTGCATCCTCTCAAACGCCGTCCACCATTCACCAGACGCTTTCTTACGTAACTCCTCGTTGGCATAGTCACGGTAGTGAGGCAGCAGTGATGTGATTGGTTGCAGCAGATATTGGGCGGGAACTGAGTTGTCATCTCGCCAGAACCAGTTTTTTAGCAGTCGGAGGTCGTCTTGGTTGTCAACTGCTCCAAGGAGCTTCTCAAATTCAGACGCGGCGATCTTGACCGGGAAGGGGCGGTAGCCATATTTTTGGCCCAAAAAGGTCTGCAAGACAAATTATGGTTTGAGCTGTCGGCATTCATAAAATAAAGAAGATAGAGACGAACCTTCAAATATTAAGCCCATCTGGTCGTTGTCGCGAGGTCGAACCACAAGCAGACTCAATTTTGATTCATAGACTGTAGTCGTTTTTTGAGGCACAGATGTTTTCGTAAGCGCAAAGAACACATCCAGTTATTCGAAAAGATTTCATTTCGTCCGGTTATAATGCCAACGTAATCGCGAACATTGGATATGACAAATGAACTGTTCTAACACAAGGAGAATCGTCTCACAGTAACAGGGTTGTAAGGCATCTCTTTCCCTACAATGTAATTGGCGCCCGTAGCTAGTGATTTGGGTCATGTAAAGTTGTCGCCTCACGGAGTTTGTTAAAAGCCTTAGAAATTTCCCATCAGCCTTTAACATGAATAAAGTAAGTTTCTAAAGAGGCAGTTATGCTGCGTCGTACGTGGTCACTTACAAAAGGTTTCAACCTTTTGGAATTTTTAAAAGTGGCCACTTATGGGGGGAGTGGTTGCTTACGACTGGTGGTCACATAAGGAGGCTGGATTGTACTGCGCTTGACAAACTAAACTTACAATGAAGTTGGGTCCAGTTGAGAGCTTCTGACATGCGCGTAGCTCCCTCATGCAGAGCTCAGTAGTCATGTGATCATCAGTGGACTCGTCCCGGACTCCCCATCTCATGTCGACAACTTGAAAGTCATAGCCTCTCTCTTGACAGTAGGACTTGAGTCGGGGGTACACTCTTTCCATCAATGTGTTACGTTCCACGGATGTGTCTTAGGACAAAATACGTACAAGGAAAGAAAAAAATGAATTATTCGGGGGATGGGACCTTAATAACAGCTTTGCTGTTCACAGTCTCACAGGGGGTACAATCAGCACAGCAAAGTAGTGAGAACACTCGCCTTCTACATAACTCTAAAATATTTCAACCGGCCTAAAAAGAAAGCCTTCAACTGCCGCGCAGCAATCTTTGTGCCACTAACTCATGTACCCTTCGGGTAACTATTCTTCTCCCTCCACAGTGGGACTTGCATCGGGGATACACCTTTTAAATCAATGTGTTACGTTCCACAGAAGTATTTAAACAACTACACAGTCTCGGGGTTTATTTTCATTTCGTTCTGGAGTGCTTGGTGAGTAAGGATATCGGTCGTTACAATTAAGAAAAAGACACACATGAACATTGCAGTCGGAGATTGCGCAGTACGGACTGGAAATCACCTTTAAGTCGATATTTACCTTACATGAAACTGAAATACGATTAGCCGAGGGGAAGGGAGAACGGAGAAGCAAAAGGGGCCTGGAAAATGAGGCTGATACAAAACATACACCTCACTGACTGACCGACTATCTGCTGCCTGCCCCTGCCTGCCTGTCTGCCTGACTGACTGACTGACTGACTGACTGACTGACTGACTGACTGACTGACTGACTGACTGACTTACTGACTGACTGACTGACTGACTGACTGACTGACGGACGGACCGTCCGACCGACCGAGTAACGACTGGCTGACTGACTGGCTGACTGACTGATTAACTGACTGACTGATCTACGACCTACGACCGACGCTTGATTGATTGATTGATTGATTGATTGATTGATTGATTGATTGATTGATTGATTGATTGATTGATTGATTGATTGATGGATCGATGGACGGACGAATAACGTATTTCATAAATTACCTGTGAATGTGGAGCTGGTAAATATCCTGACAATCTTTGCTTTTTCTGGATAATGAAAATCCATGTCACCAGTAAACGCTTTTTTCACTTTCTCTTCGTAACTCAAGTTATCTTCACCATCATCCAAGATGACCTCCTGCACACTTTTCTCTTTCTGTTCCTCCACCTTTTCTTGTTCTTCATCCTCTTCTTTTGATGACTCGCTTTTCTTGCTGCTCGCTGAAGAACTGCTTCTGCTCCTGTTATCTTCCTTGTTATCATTATCACTTTCTTCCTTTTCATCATTATCACTTTCTTCCTTGTCAGAATCACTTTTGTTTTCTTCTTCATCATCGGAACTCTTTTTTGATTCTGTTTCGTCGTCCTCGTTTCGTTCAACGGAGTTGTCGCGTTCCTCTTCCTCGTCAATCTGGTGGGGAGTCTCTGGAGTCACCTAGCGATAAGTATGGAAGTAGAGAACCATTAACATTTGATGCTTTTTCCTTCTTTTTCATTGAAAGAGGGCCCACCACATGACCTTCAAATAATTGCCTACGTCTACAAATAATGGGCATTACCGTCTTAAAGTGATTTTGCTACAATCCTGCTCATGCGTAGTTGTGTACACTTGTGCGCTTGTGCGCCTGTGGTAGCTTGTTTTCCAGAGTTGTCGGAGTGCGATTTAAAATTTCTACTAGGCCATAAACAACTTAGCGATTGAATGATTAGTTATTACACATCTCTACTCGGTATAGTGTTACATATGGTCCTGTTAGTTCTTTTGGCAGCACAAAACGTAAAAGAGGTTCCAGAAGTTTAAAGATAGGTTTTCTGAATAAAAACGTTGGTGATATATCTCTCATTAAACATTTTAGTGGGTAGCATAGCTGTACATTTTCACTGGTGCTACTCGGGTCGTCAAGTATTGCTTCTCCATGCACGGAGGCGTGTTGCGCTCCAGCTAACGACTGCAAAAGAAGTTACTTTTAATAACTAGCGCAAGTCATCAATACCTGGAAGCTTTGCCGTTTATTGTTTTTATTCCTGGAGAGTATTACTCCCATAGCTATCGACAGCCAATCATGCGTTGAGCAGACACGTGACCTGCAAAAGAAATCAGTTAGGAAGAAAGACCAACTCACGCAAACAGCATACAAAGACTTATTATTAACGACAGTTGCTAATAAGATATGTTTCAGTAGAATCACTGAAAATAGACCACTGATAAAATTCATACGAAATTACATCCAGGGCTGTAGTGGCGAGTTTTCCACATCCTCACTAGTGAGGATATCGATGGCGTCATTTCGCGCCATTGCACGGCTGCCAAACCTTACCAAACGCCGGTTGATTAATTTCACTGAAACCGACATAAAATCGTTCACAAAAGAGCAAGAAAATAGAAACATGAAGAAGGAAACTTCATATGACTTACAATAATTCAAGGAGTTTCTTGTTCGAAGATACGAATTTCATGTTCTCGTGGCAAAAAGAATTTGCCATTCGTTCGCTTCGCCCACTCGTCAGGTATTGTTGTTAGTAGTCTTATGCGCCCCTCTAGACAACTTTACCTCGCTTTCATGTTGCATACATAATGAGCGAATCTAGACTCGCTTGAAACAACAGCCTCACGTGCGTTAAACAAAACAGGGCTAATAAAGTACGTTGTGGAAGACAAAATCGAATACTTTTTGTAATGGATAAAAAGAACCGCCCCTTTGTAAAACCGTGTAAGAGGAAAGAAATTATTAGTAAAACGAAGTGCAAGACATTTAATTTAGCGTCGCGTTTTGTCTTGTGAACAGAAAGCCAACGCGATGTTGTAAAAGTCAAGTCAAGTTTTTTGAACCCGGTAAAAGGAACTGCTCTTTTGAAACAACAGCTTCACGTGCGTTAAACAAAACAGGGCTAATAAAGTGCGATGTGCGATGCATAAACAAAAGGAAGACAAAATCGAATACTTTTTGTAATGGATAAAAAGAACCGCCCCTTTGTAAAACCGTGTAAGAGGAAAGAAATTATTAGTAAAACGAAGTGCAAGACATTTAATTTAGCGTCGCGTTTTGTCTTGTGAACAGAAAGCCAACGCGATGTTGTAAAAGTCAAGTCAAGTTTTTTGAACCCGGTAAAAAGAACTGCTCTTTTGAAACAACAGCTTCAGGTGCGTTAAACAAAACAGGGTTAATAAAGTGCGATGCGCGATGCATAAACAAGCGGCAAGACAAAATCGAATACTTTTTGTAATGGATAAAAAGAACCGCCTCTTTGTAAAACCGAGTAAGAGGAAAGAAATAATTAGTAAAACTCGTTAATTTAGCTTTGCATGCTCTTTGTCCAAAGCAGGACTAAATGAAATATGATGCTGAAGAAGTTATGAACGTTGACCCGATAGAACGTTGTCAGAAAAGAAGAATAACTAATGGACCTTGAGTATGTAATTAACGAGATTCAAAATAAGTTCTATTTTTAACACAATAAAGTGTGTTCATGAGATGATTTTAAGTCAGTGTGTGTTTGTCTCTATTCGAGTTAACATGGGTCTAACGCTCTCTATGCTTCGAATCGATTTTTTCTGGTATCGCCTTAAGGACGTTCGCGCGAAAATTTTCTAGTCGATAGATTTTTCTAAAATTTTTACTGAGGACGGATAATGAGTTACTTGTGTCAGAAATACAAAAAAAAGTGGGGGTCACCGACTTCGTTTCAGAGATAAAGTCTGTAGAAAACTACCCTGATTTTGAAAAATTGGCGCACGTAATTTCGCACGGCTTTCAAGGTTTGTAGTTTAAATTATCGATGATGAGAAAACGGAGGCAAACGATCTTGGTGATATTTTGAAGAAGTGCGTCTGTTGCGTAAATTATTTTAAGTGTTGCCATCTTTTATGCAAAACTTAGCCCTGCAAGAGGCATTTGAACCCGTCGTACGGCAAAACGAAAAGATCAAAAAGCGGAATTCGAACGTGCGTGGGGCAAACAAAATCAACCTTTTAATCGATAGATTTTTTTCATTTTCTCACAAAACGTAGATAATCGTTAACAAAAGTGATCTGTTAAGAAAAAAGTAGGGGTCACCGACCATGTAAGCCAGCAAACTGCAAGCGAAGTTAACGCAACGGCTACTCACCCTTTATGTGGTTGGAAAGTTTCCTCAGCGCGCGCGCTCGATGCATGACGTGGCGTAGCGTTGCGACAGGAATTACGTGCGCAGTAGGGATGCGCACAAACAATTAGCGCGAACGTCCTTAAAGCGAGAAATCTAACTATACCTTCAAATGAAATAACTTCTCTTAGAGAGAAATTTTGTGAACTCCCAGGATCGATGCTTGACAAGTTAAAAGCTCTCCATTCAGAAGTATTTTCAAAAGTTAATTGGGGGCGATTAGTGGTCTTTTTAAGTTTTGCGGAGACATTAGGTTTGACCAAGGAAGAATGGGTACAATTGTTTGATTTCCTCGTTCCCACCCTATCTCAGATTCGAGAGTAGCTATATAAATGAAAGATCATGGGAAAAAAATTCATTCGAGCTTCTTCCTTGGTAGTAAACACAAGTGATGGGTTGTTGCCCGCCTTCGTTCTGTGTATTAGCCTGTTGCGGCGGTAAAATCGTCGTGAAAAACTCCAAGTTTTGTGATGGAGAAAACACTCGAAAGCATATACCTGGATCCAAGTCATCCCGCAAGTTTCGGTGGTTTAGATGCTGTATACCGAGCCGTCAAAGAGAAGGGAAAAAGTAAAATTTCTCGCAAACAAGTCCAAGATTGGTTGAGTCAACAAGATGTTTATACGTTGCACAAACCTGCCCGAAGAAATTACAAACGGAGTAGAGTGATTGTTCCTGGCATAGATGCACAATTTCAAGCAGATTTGGTCGATGTTCAAAATCTCAGTCGCTACAACAAAGGTTATAAATACTTACTGACTTGTATTGATATCTTCAGCAAGAATGCCTGGGTGTTGCCTTTAAAGACGAAGCAAGGCCAAGAACTAGTGAAGGCCTTTCAGACCATTCTTGCCTTTGGGCGAAAACCATCAAAGCTTCAAACAGATCAGGGCACTGAATTTTTGAATCGTGTGTTTCAGAAATTCCTACGTGAAAATAACATTGGGTTTTTCACAGTCAATTCCGGACTTAAAGCATCGGTGGTAGAGAGATTTAATCGGACATTTAAAAACAAGATGTATAAATATTTTACAGCCAAAAATACTCTTACTTACATCGATGTGTTACCTAAGTTGGTAAAGTCTTACAATAACACTTACCATCGGAGCATTAAAATGAAACCGAGTCAGGTGACTAAAGCCAATGAAGCTAAGGTGTGGGACACACTGTATGGCGGTGATGTACAGAAACGAGTTCGCTTCAAATTTCAAGTGGGAGATCGCGTAAGGATCAGTAAGGCTAAGCGGATCTTTGAAAAATCTTACTCACCTAATTTTACGGAAGAAATGTTTACGATCTACAAACGATTTGCTCGTCAAGTACCGGTCTATAAACTGAAAGATGATGCTGGAGAGATCCTAGATGGAACATTCTACGAACCTGAACTACAAAAAGTAACCAAGAACGATGATGTCTATCGCGTTGAAAAAGTTTTGCGTAACCGAAAGCGCAACGGAGTGGTGGAATATCTTCTGCGATGGAAAGGCTACGAAGATCCAAAATTCGATTCCTGGGTCCCAGAAAGTGATATTTCAAAATTGTAAATATTTCTTTGTGTACTTAATAAAAGAATGTGAAATTAAAAAATTGTTGTTGCGTCGTTTCTCTTAAATTCAAAGTACCTACAGTAAAACGTTCATTTTATCACAAGATACGATGGAGGTTACACAGTTCTACTTGCATCTTCCTAGCAATGCCAGCCTCGATAAATTTCCAAAGAATACGTTAACAGAGTACCGGGTTTGTTTACCTCAGACAATCAGCTTGACCGGGGACTGGGAGGTAGCGCTAACAGAAATCCATTATCCCCACAGCTGGAATAATGTACAAGGAAATTTTGAGAATCGATTTTATCTCCGTAATCAAGAACTACACGGTGTGTGGGAGGCTTTGATAGTTCCACCGGGACATTACTCCTCGATCGCCGATGTTCTAACTAAGATGAACGAAGTTGTCGGTGCGAATGATCGATTCAAAGATGATGTGAAATTATCCCTTGATACTCTGAACCGAAAAGTGACCGTACACTTACAAAATAAGGCCGAAGTGTATTTTTCTGACATCGGGCAAATACTAGGATTTTCTCCGAATAAAGTTATTTCCAAAACCTCTACCGCCGAAAGAGAAGCGGACTTAGAACACAGTTTTCACGATCTTTACGTTTATTGTGATATTATACAATCACAATATGTCGGAGATGCCTTAGTACCTTTGCTTCGAATCGTCCCCGTGGAAGGGAAGGATGGACAACGGATCAGTAAATCCTTTGTGCGCCCGCAATACGTACCTGTCAGCAGAAAGCAATTCGAAAGTATTGAAGTCAATATAAAGAGGGACACAGGAGAAACTGTGCCATTCGAGTTTGGGAGAGTGTTGCTTACACTTCATTTTCGACAGAGTAGACCCGTGAACTTTTAAAGAGTGACATGAAGAAAATTCACACTCCAAATCACAAGTTGTACGAACAGTACTATGTTGATCAAGCCAAGCAAAAAGGTGGAAATCTACCCGCTTTTCACGGTTCTCCATTTCAGCGGGGGTATGGATTAGGTTCCATGCTTAGAGGCCTTTTCCGTTGGGCGATGCCTCACCTCCAACAGGGTGCTAAAACGCTTGGTAAAAAAGCTCTTCAAACGGGTGTCAATGTTGCACAAGATGTATTAGCTGGAGAAAACTTGAAAACCTCGACAACAAAGCGTGCTAAACAAGCTCTGGGCCTTCCTTATCAGAATTCTCCGCAGTCAGGTGCGGGTAAAAAAGGTACAAAAAGGAAAGCGCAATCGACAAAAAACAGTTCGCCTCCAGGCAAGAAACAGAAAACATCTCCGCAGCGGAAGAAACCTAAAACCATTTTTGACAAAGAATAAAGTGGCTTTTGTTCATCACGAATCTCAAGAATGTACGAAATCGGAACTCGATCTCTTTACGATTCCGGCTACACAAACATCTATCACCAAGGGGCAATGGATTGAATATCACCCTCTCAGTAACATTACAGACAGCGGTCCTATAGAAATTAACGTCTCTGGAACTGGAGAAGAATATCTAGACCTGGCAAGAACCCAGCTGTTTCTTAAAGCAAAGATCACCAAAGCAAATGGCGTTGCTTTAGACGAGAACGAGGAGGTGGGACCCGTGAATCTTTTTCTACATTCCCTATTTTCGCAAGTGGATGTTTCTTTGAACGAGCGGCTTATTTCCCCGTCGACTAATACTTATCCATATCGCGCGATGATTGAAACATTGCTAAACTATGGAGAAGATGCAAAATCGAGTCAACTTACAATGGCTATGTTTTACAAGGACACCCCCGGGAAGATGGATGCCGTAAATCCTGTGGCTGAAGATGACGATGCTAACATGGGTTTAAAAGCTCGCTATGCGTTTACAAAACAAAGTCACACGGTGGATATGATAGGACCCATCCACAGCGATATTTTATTTCAAGACCGTTTAATTTTAAACGGGGTTAATCTAAGGCTAAAGCTTAACAGAGCCAAAAATTCTTTCTGCCTAGTCTCATCAGCTGTCGGAGCTAATCACAAGGTGGTTATTACAGAAGCAATTCTATACGTTCGCAAAGTCAAAGTGGCCTCTTCTATCACACTGGGACACGCAGCTGCACTTAAGCAAGCGACTGCCAAGTACCCTATCCGCCGAGTTGATTGTAAAGTTCTCTCCATCCCAAACGGATTCAGTAGCTTTACCCCAGATAACCTTTTCCTGGGCCATATTCCAAAGCGCCTAGTCTTAGTACTGGTAGATACAACAGCTTATAACGGGACATACACCTCCAACCCATTTAACTTCAAGCACCATAACCTAACTCAAGTGGGTGTGTACGTGGACGGTGAACAAATTCCCCGAAAACCTTTGTTCCTGAATTTTGACGATGCTGGGGGTCAAAATGTTATAGCGGGATTTCAAAGCCTTTTTTCGGGCACTGGAAAGCTTTCTCATGATGCAGGCAACCAAATAAATAGAGGTGACTTTGGCTCTGGCTACACAGCTTTCTGTTTTGACTTGTCCCCAGACCACTGCTCGGGTGAGCATTTTGAGCTTATAAAACAAGGCAACCTTCGTGTCGAGCTTCATTTTCAACAAGCGCTCGCCAACACAGTAAACCTTATCATCTACGCCGAGTTTCAAAACGTGGTTGAGATTGACGCAAGCCGAAACGTTCTGTACGACTACACAAACTAGAATGGATACCATACAGCTGATCCTTGTTCTGAGAAAAGATAAACATACGCGAGGTGTGTTTCAAGGAGTGTATCCTTCAGATAAACTACCCAAGAGTGTTTCATCCTTCCCAGCCCTGTTCATCGCCAATGTGGATACAAGTGAAAAGCCTGGATCTCACTGGGTTGCGTTTTATTTCACCAAAGACCGCGAGGGAGATTTTTTTGATTCTTACGGATTACCTCCAAGCAATTATACTGGAACATTTACTCGTTTTTTAAAGAACAATTCTAGCAGCTGGACCTTTAACTCTGTGACATTGCAGAGCATGAACAGCAAAGTGTGTGGACATTATTGTCTGTATTTTGCCTTATTTCGCTCTCGTCGAGTTAGTATGAATACTATTGTAAATCGTTTTTCTAGCAATAAAAGACGGAACGATTTTCTTGTGAAAAGGTTTATCGAAAAACATTTCCCTCTAAGTTTAAAATATTATCATACCCATGTAAACAAACAAGGAGTGAAAGCACAGTTCAATAAAGACACCATGTAATTTAACTTTTAACGTATTTTATTGTCATGACTTATAAGCGTAACCAGCGAGCAGCTTGTGGGCCTGGACTGGGCATTCTTGATCTTTGCTTTTTCACGGGAGCTGATGTAGAGGGTGGGGTAGGAAGCCAACGAGAGGGGCTATTTGGCGTTTCGTCTCTAACTCTTGCTTTAAATTCTCGGATGGCGCTCTGGCGTTGTGGATTTCGCACCAGGTTCTCGGGGACATTCATTCGTGCCAGGCCTCTTGCAAACACTGACCATCCAACCGGTTCAAATCCTTTTCGGTGACGCAATATGTCATTCACTAAATCCACCACATGAGATCCTGGAATCGATTTGTTTTCATACATCAATTCCCCTTTTTCGTTCCAATGCAACAGATCTCGATTTTCTTTAATTTTATCCAACAGTTGCCTTGCTCCAGTCTTGTAAAGCTTTGGTACATTTTTCATTACTTCTTGTTCTACTGCTGTTGGTATGGTTTCTAATTCGGAGGAATCTTTACTGGTCTCTTTTTCTTTACTCTCTTCTGGTTTAGGCGTTTCCATGGGCTTAGGTGTTGTTAATTTCACGTGAAGTGGTTGACCTTTTCGCTGGTCATAATAAGTCAGGTAGCGCTGTAAGACTTGATTGTAAAGTTTTGCTTTCTCTTCATCGTCTAGTTGTTTACTGGATAAAATCTCAGTCATTTCACTATCCAGGTTATTCAAAGTTTGTGTCACAGGTGGTGTTAATATCTGCTGACGTTGCTGTAAGCGTTCTAGTGTATTTTCGGGAACAAGAACCATACGCTTTGTGTGATTCATTTTAGGTAAGAATCGAACTTAACACACGGAGCACGGGTGGTAACAAAACACTTAAAAAATTCCCTTCGTGTTGAACTAAAAGTTTCTTTTTCTTGTGGAGCGGTGTACTTTTCTCGGCGAGAGCGATCAAAGATTTCTTGTGAGGCAAAAGCTTTTTCTTAGCTGGCTTACTGACAGGCACTGTTCCTTTAAGCACGTTTAAAACACACTCACAAATGGTTCTCACTAAAGCGTCGTCGGCTACTTTTAGAATTGCTTTATGCTGAGCTGGGGTACACTTGGCTAGGAGTTTTAAAAAATCGTGGTTCTTTCTTAGTCGCTGGGCCATGCTCAACTGAAGAAATTTCATGTGGTACACGCTTTTTATACTTTTCTGACGTAAGCGACCTGAGTTTCCCCGGGGAAAATATTGGTCCTTAACCGGAAGTCGGAAGGCGTTTCTGGTTTAAGATCGCACAACAAATACCCGTAAGGGCTACTGGTCGCATCTTGGAATGATTCTTGCATGTATTTCACGTGGCCGGGAAACATTTGCTTTGCTAAATGGGTTACTTGACTGGTGTCGCGTGGAGATTTAAACATAACCAAATAGTGACAGTTCAAACTCATATCTCTTAGTTCTTTTCCGCGGTGAAAGATATTTTGCAAAATGAATATGACACTCAAGTTTCGATGATGACATCCTTTCGTGAAAAGATTGGTAATTCGCTGATCATTAGCCAGTTCTCGCATCAAATCGTCGATCACAACGAGATTTCTGATGGAGGGGTTAATCATGGATTCTAAATCACCGGGAACTCCTTCCACAAACTGAATGTTGGGAATATTCCTTTGCATCTCATCATAAGCGGGTTGATAAATACCATAACACCAGATGATATTTTCAGGCGCACCATCAATCATGTGTTCGCCCGATTCTAGTAATCGTTTCACAAAATTGCTTTTTCCGCTAGAGGTCGGCCCAGCTACGAGCGCAGGGAAAGGATGTTTCCACCTTGGATCCATGATGACAACTGATTGTTTGGACTGTGTGCACTCTCGTTTATAGAAAACTTGTTTTAGGTTCAGCCTCTTTGTCATACACGCGAATCATGTTAGTGTTTTGTAATTTAGCAAATTGCAGCCAATACTTTCGCTCTATCTCTGATAATTCGTGCACTTGTGCCAGATGATTTGCCAATCGAACTAAAAATTTTGAAGCACAACCAGGAATGGGACAGTGTTTACATTTCCTCTTCATGTTCACGGTGTGAAAGGTTGATTCCAGCTGAACAAAATGATTTAGAAAACGAAATTCATCGGGCCATTCAGGCCAGGAGGGCCAAGAAGGCCAATTTTAGCGCTGTTTTTTCCCCAAGGGTGCGCGTGGGAACTCGCGTGGAACACGCGCGCGTAATTGATAAGAATTCTCTTACAACGAGCCTACACTTTATCCATCAATGCGTAACCATTTTCACACGTCTTGTGTGATTACGCCGGAAGAACGCCTCAAGTATATTTTTCGTTGTATCTCAAAACCAAAATTTTGAAGAGTGTGGCACACATTTTAAGTTCGTCTTCAATGAGTTTTAAACCTTTTTCGCTGAAATTTGACACGAACGTCGCCCGATAATTGGCTGTGTCGGGGAACTTTTTTATTTTTTTTTTCATCTTTCAAAAGTTATGGCTATTTGGAGGCTATTTTAACAAAGGAAATGGTTGTTTTCTAAACTCTCGCAATTCAACTGCATGTTAAAAACAAACCAGACAAGTAATCAATATTCCCCGACATAGTTTTTTAGAGGAAGGTGTGAAACACACATAGCGATGTTGATCGCTTTCCCCCGTTCAAATCCGATCGGAAACGAACTCGATTTGTGAACCTCGGTACTCTTGGAAGTTAAGCGCTCTATTCGTATAACAATATTTTTTCAACTTCAAATGAATATGTCTTCGTAATCTTCAGTTCTTAAGCTTCCAAAAGATATATACTTTGCTGGGGTTTGCTTTAAACGCGGGGTGGTAAAGCAGTTCCAACGACAGATGGTCATTTGGGCTATACTGATAACTTAAACCTTGTTTATTTACAAACAACTTTTAACAAAACGAAGCTATTTACAAACAACTATTTATAAACAACCAGGGAAAGCTATTTACAAACACAAACTAAAATGTTCAAAGATATTCCTTACAGTGCGGTAGCGTCAAAGATGACTTCCTCTTCGTCAGAAGTTTCCAAATTGAAAGAAATCATTTCGAAGGAGTTCATTACACCTCGTTGTCTCCTGCGCCTCTTGATAAGCAGTTTTACTACAATCCTTAGACAAATGATGATGAACGGGATTAAAATAATACTGGTAATTAAAGTGGTCAAATAAACACTGGAAGTAAGGTTGGGCTCTGTATAGGCTGAAGTCGTAGTGTTGATGTTCAAAGGTTGCGTCTGGTTGTGAAAGAGATATTGCTCGGTCGTAGAAGAAATCGGTGCAGTTGGCCTTTGACCCTTTGTCGGCCTCAACGCATCAAAAGGTTCACCGCCTTCGACTCCCTCACAATGAATGGGGTTGTCTCTGATATCCACAGTTTTGACATCTGGAAATTGTTCCACTATCAAAGTAAAATTTACTTCCCACAATAGATTGTGCCGTAAAGAGAGATGTGTATAATTCACCATTCTTTTCTTTGTTTGAGGCGTTGACTCAAAAGCCGCTCGGGAGCAATCAACGATGCTAATTTCCTCAATACAAAGACATCTTTTCCCGATACATTTAAACGTAAAACATTTGGGGACCATAGCTAAAACAAACATAACGTACACAAGAGCGCTTTGGAGTGCGAAAACCATCTTGCTTCGAAGTCAATCTCGAGAACGATCCATGTGGAAGACAAGAAATTTGAGAACCCATCACGGAGTAGATAATTGACAATAGTAATAACTCCTGGGAGTATTGAACATGCGGTGTTGGTGTTAGTTCATTAGTTCGTTTTGTATAACCTTTCCAAGCGCCGTCATTTACCGCCGTGTGTATTTAAGAATCGATTATTCTTAGGACCGCTTCGTGCGTGGAACTTGAGTCTTCAATTTGTAAGTAACGATTATTTAAATTTTTTTTAACCCTACTCTCGAATATGGCTGTAGCTTTTCAGACGTCGGATATGATCGGCTCTCCAAGGAACAGGCCGCAAAATATGGACAATGTATTTTTAAAATGTAAAGGAATCGAAAAACTAATACAAGAACTCTGAAAACTATTTCCAAACAAAACTTAAATATACGATCGATAAATAAGTTCTTATCATAAACAAAACGAAAACAAGTTGAAATGCTTTAAAAATTCGTGGGAAAGCAGCATTTGATTTGCTGTAAAGCTCCATCCGCCATTTTGGATTAACCAGTCTTAGCTCGGTCAGGTATAAAGGAGATTTGATTCATTCATCAAAGATCATAAAGAGAGTTGACTGATCCATGTTTCCAGTTTACATCAAAGCGAGGTTTGCTCATTCAACGCAAAAGCGAGGCAGATTCGCTCATTATATATACAACATGAAAACGAGTCTAGATTCGCTCATTAAAGAGCACGCAAAGCTAAATTAATGAGTTTTACTAATAATTTCTTTCCTCTTACACGGTTTTACAAAGGGGCGGTTCTTTTTATCCATTACAAAAAGTATTCGATTATGTCTTGCCGTTTGTTTATGCATCACGCATCGTACTTTATTAGCCCTGTTTTGTTTAACGCACGTCAAGCTGTTGTTTCAAAAGAGCAGTTCTTTTTACCGGGTTCAAAAAACTTGACTTTTACAACATCGCGTTGGCTTTCTGTTCACAAGACAAAACGCGACGCTAAATTAAATGTCTTGTACTTCGTTTTACTAATTATTTCTTTCCTCTTACTCGGTTTTACAAAGGGGCGGTTCTTTTTATCCATTACAAAAAGTATTCGATTTTGTCTTCCTTTTGTTTATGCATCGCGCATCGTACTTTATTAGCCCTGTTTTGTTTAATGCACGTGAAGCTGTTGTTTCAAAAGAGCAGTTCCTTTTACCGGGTTCAAAAAACTTGACTTGACTGTTACAACATCGCGTTGGCTTTCTGTTCACAAGACAAAACGCGACGCTAAATTAAATGTCTTGTACTTCGTTTTACTAATAATTTCTTTCCTCTTACACGGTTTTACAAAGGGGCGGTTCTTTTTATCCATTACAAAAAGTATTCGATTTTGTCTTCCTTTTGTTTATGCATCGCACATCGTACTTTATTAGCCCTGTTTTGTTTAACGCACGTGAGGCTGTTGTTTCAAGCGAGTCTAGATTCGCTCATTATGTATGCAACATGAAAGCGAGGTAAAGTTGTCTAGAGGGGCGCATAAGACTACTGTTGTTGGCACTCGAGCATAAACACTCATATTTCCTCTCCATCGTGTAATATCCTTTAGTAGAATTCTACTAGTACACTAATGCAAATGCTGCAATGTGATTGGCTGAGCTATTGAACACTATCAGCCATTAGTAGAATTCTACCAGTACACTAATGCAAATGCTGCAATGTGATTGGCTGAGCTATTGCACACTATCAGCCATTAATTAGTGTGCAGTTGCCGAAGGTCGTCCACAAAATGCGACGTTTTTATCGTTTTTCCGAAGTTTTGGAAGGAAGTTTAAATGTAAATGGATAATAAAATTCCCGAGAAGACTAAAAGAAGGACATTAGCGGTTTCTTGACTTTAAAAGCTTGAAATTATTGAAAAACGGGTGCACGCGCGTAAACAACTGCAAATTTACCAAGGACAATTCAATGCGTGCGATTTTGTTAAAACGTTAAGTTCGATAATGCGTAGGAAAATAATTAGAAACCATTATTTGCGTTTATTTCAGTCAGAATTCTACTAAAACAATTAGATTATTCGCTCTCAATTTCTATGAGGTGATAGTTGATTCGGCCTGCGGCCTCATCAACTATCACCTCATAGAAATCTCGAGCTCATAATCTAATTGTTAATTAGTGTGCAGTTGCCAAAGGTCGTCCACAAAATGCGACGTTTTTATCGTTTTTCCGAAGTTTTGGAAGGAAGTTTAGATGTAAATGGATAAAAAATTCCCGAGAAGACTAAAAGAAGGACATTAGCGGTTTCTTGACTTTAAAAGCTTGAAATTATTGAAAAACGGGTGCACGTGCGTAAACAACTGCAAATTTACCAAGGACAATTCAATGCGTGCGATTTTGTTAAAACGTTAAGTTCGATAATGCGTAGGAAAATAATTAGAAACCATTATTTGCGTTTATTTCAGTCAGAATTCTACTAAAACAATTAGATTATTCGCTCTCAATTTCTATGAGGTGATAGTTGATTCGGCCTGCGGCCTCATCAACCATCACCTCATAGAAATCTCGAGCTCATAATCTAATTGTTAAATAGTTTCATTATTTATCCTTTTCCGTGTGATATTCTTTATTTTTATCCTATATTTTGGTTTTATTAGATTTTGAAGTGTCAGTTTAGTATTTAAAGAAGAAATTTGAAATTCGCACCAAAAAGGTGTGAAACATAGGACGTAGATCTATTTGCAATTATTTCAGTGCTCCCTGTAGTTTACAAAAATACCCAAACAACTTGAATAATAAGAAATCGGATATTTCAAGAAATAAAACATAAAGTTGTTTATTCAGCTTACATGCATGGCCTTTGATTTCACGACCCTCTTATAAATGTTACAATTCAGTTCCAGTTTCTTAACTATGCCTACGTGAAACAGGAATAGTCGTATATCAGCTTCTCCACAAAATGTCGCGAACATATGTCAACTGCTTGACTAAAGTGCGAGTCTCGCACGAGCCCGACAAGTGCCGAACGAAGCATTCGCGCTTTCCGACTTTCTCCGATGTTTCCACACCTGCGCCACGCCAGTCTGGGTATAATCGATCGATAAAATAATGAATAACAAATATTCATTACGCTGGAAATCTGGCAAAAACTTGTCACTTCGATACTATACATTCGACAAACAGTCTAAAGAGGTTCGGTCAAAGTGTAATTTCATTCATATCTCTAAAGAACAAGTCATTAAAAATAAGCTTATTGTGATGACGTTTCTCAGGGTTACTGACACAAAATCCCGGACACAAAGCCCACCGGCTAGTTGAAACATTAGTTAATTGATCTACAACCTTTTTCGGTTTAAGGTTTCTTTCTCCGCTCGCTTTCTATAGAAATCATGTTGCTCGAAGGCTAAATGGTAACCATTTTGGGAACTAAATTATTTATCCCTTCCGGACAGTAAATTTCATGGCAATCACGAATATTCAAAACAAACATGTTCCCAAGAGCGTGCCCTTTAAAAATAAACACTAACCCATTTAAATTTGTCTCTATGCAAAACTTTCTTTAGATTAATAGTCTGTTTAGAATCTCAGAGTACTCGTTTTTCGGTTTATACATCTAGTTGCGTAAAGGTGTTTTGAAAAATTGTTGGTTGATTAATGTCACGAAATTGTTGATCGAAGCGAGGTTGTTTCGAAGGACTTGCTAATAAATTTCTATGTGGTTGTCACAACACAGCTTGGGTTAACAGTTCGTGAAGGGCTCTGGAAACGCTTCCATTTAATGTCTCAAAAACAAGGACTTAAACCTACCTTGTGTAATGCTTTGCTTGTTCCTACCACGCTCGCCGTAACTTATATCTTGCAGTATATGTCAAGCGTTAATACAACTGTACCTGACAATGTTGAAAGGGAAATTTGAATACCATATTAAAATTCATAAAGAGAGTTGTCAAAATACACAAGAAAATGTCACGAAAGAGAGGGATCATGAAAGCGTCACGGTTTCAAACCTTGACAACCTTTAGTTTGTAATCTGCAAGAAAAATTAAAGAGTTTCTGCACCACCTTGTCAATACGCCTTTGTTGTAGCGTGCTAGCCTCCACTGGAGAACTTTGTGTTAAAAATATCCCCCAAAGCTCTATTTTTACTGGCAGATCGAATCAAAAGATTGAAAAGGCAGTGGGTGTTTCGGTCGAATAATTAAAATTAATGATCATAAATGAGAATATTTTAGGCGCCAAGTCACTTTAACTGGGGAGCACTATACAGGAAGTTAACTGTTACATAACAAGCTAACTCACTTTATAATCAGCGGTTATCTGTTACCCCAGCACAAAGCATGGTTACATCCAAAGCATGTTTTTATTTGTACGCCATACACACGGCAGTTCGGCGATGATTCATTTCCAGTTCGTACCGGAACAAGCAATTTTGAAATGGTTGATCAGTTATTTTATTGAGAATTGTTTAGTACAACAAACATATGCGTCATACGGATCCTTTCCACAAAGGGAAAACTTTCAAAGAACGCGGAATGAAGACCAACGCCTTCTGTGAGACCGATTGTTTTTAAGACTACATTAACATCAACTTAAAAAATTTGGGCGTATGAAAGACAAGTCTCAGTGGAAAATGATTATTTCCATCATTGTAATTTTATTAATTAATTCCAGACAAAACGAGAACTGCCATACTCAACACAGTGCGCATGCCAACGTGCCTACTAAGTATTCCCTCTTCTTCCCCCACCAGAGGAACGAAGAAGAGAGACCCTGGAAACGAGGTTGTTTTGAACGAGTTGTTTACAACACTCCAAAAGATCACTGTTTTTGAAGTGACTTCCTTCAATGCACCACTGACGAACTAATAGTTAAGAGGCTATTTTTGCACAGTCCATAGAACACAAAAAAGCTTTAGCAATGGAGATTGCACTTAGCGGGGCGAAGTTTTACTAAAAGCAAAGCAGGGTCTAGTTGCAGTGAAAGAAAACCTTGCCTTCTCGATAAGAACTCAAAGCACAAAATACAAGCGCTAGGATGTGTGCGGTACCGTGTTCGCTTTTCCGTCATGTGTCTGTGAGTTTTCGAGCGAAATTTCATTTACATGAAGTCTTCGCGTCCCTTTAAGTTCACCACCACTGGGATTTTTTGGCAGGTATTTTATGTTTGCAGGCATCGAATATTTCAGAAATCAAATTTTTGTGGAAATTGTTTGGCTTCTCGACAGATTTGTTTGTAATAGACAAGGACAACGCAAACGAGATCGGTCACACAATTTATTTAGTTCCATGCTGTCACGTGCAAAACTGACTAGAAAAACCTGAAAGCAAGAAACAATCCTCTCTTGTGTGAACCCTGAAGAAACATTTTTCAGATTTAAAGATAATTCTTTTCTTAAACAGCACCTAAGACCATCACAAGATATAGAAAAACAAAAGGCATAGTTCTAAGAGGAACTCAAGCTGTCGTTTTATCAACGAATGCTTGACGTTGTCTCTTGTGTTGAGTTTTTCCTAGCAAAATTGGTACTACGGAAATAAATCTTCGTAACATGCAGTTGTTATGTTCACTTGTTTATCAATGCACGGTCCCAATAGTTTTAAAAACATTAGCTTGTACTGAAAAGAACTGCAAAAGTATTGCTTTTAAAAAGCGAAAAGCTTTAGTCTCTTAATAGTGGCATGTCGTCAAGATTCCACAGTTCATCTTAAGGATGAAATAGAACTACGTGCTAAGCTAGATTCAGAAACATTAGAGAGGTTAAGCATGACGTTTACGGCAAACGGCAAACGGCAAAAATAATTCTGATTTTGCTCACGTTTTCTTTAGCACTTAAATAAAGCCAGTCGAAAAATAGGAAAAAAATCCCTTAATCACAGTAAATGCAAACAATTTCCCTAAATTGTACAAACGGCTAAAATCAGACACCAAAAGTTCGACTTTTGCCGTCTTCCGTTTGCCGTAAACGTCATGCTTAACCTCTCTATTGTCAATCATAAAATGGTGTTTAAGACGGAATCCGCCAGGACTTCGAGTAGTTGTTGGACAAAATTATGTACCAAAATTATTTACACCTTATTGCAAGCTTTTGTGTTACTGCTTCAAATATCGCTTATCAAAAGAAATCTTTTCTAACAACACCAAACATCGAAAACCAATCTCGAAGTTCCGCTGAATTCCACTAAATCGCTTAAAAGACGCGAGCTTTTGCCTATAGCTTGTGAACACTAAATTTCATTTTCTCAGGCTCTGATAAGAAATTGTTGTACCAAAATTATTTACACCTTATTGCAAACTTTTGTGTTACTGCTTCAAATATCTTATCAAAAGAAATCTTTTCTAACAACACCAAACACCGAAAACAAATTTTGAAATTTCACTGAATTCCACTGAATCGCTTATTAAAGACGATTTTACAAAATGGCTGCACGTGAGAATTTCCCTATAGCTTGTGAACTTTGAAATTCATTTTCTAAGACTCTGATAAGAAATTGTTGTTGGTGTTATCAATGATAATTACTTACATCTTTACCTTTTATTTAGGGTAGAAAATAACGCAATAGGATTTAAATTATTCTGGTACTCGATTTTGTCCAACGTAAATAAATATTACTCGACTTCCTGGTGGATTCCGTCTTAAGCTTTCCATTCTTCTGACTGATTACACAGGCCTAAGCTACATCACTCTTATCGTCATCCTTGTCAGTATCCATGCCGTCTTCAGCAGAAGGCTTCTCTAATTGGGAGTTCTCAATAGTTGCTTCAATGGGTAAACCATCGTATGGAGACTGTAAATCTTCTTTCTGTACTTTGCCTTTCTTTCCGGGACGGTGTAAATGGAGAATCATTAGATCTACATTTTCTCCCAGCCCCAGAGCGAGCCTATCTCCAATAGTTGTCACGTGAGTTGGGTCACCATCTGCCATGAAGGAAGCCAGATTCTTTCCAGTCTTTGTGTCCCATGCGTCAAAGCTGTTTTTCTCCTCAGATCTGGAGATGATCACCTCGCCATCTTGTGAAACATAAACCTCGGATAGCGGTGGAGAAGGGATGGTACGCAAAACTTGGCCACTTTCGATACTCCAGATTTTAATACCTTTGTTGGCTGTTCCAGTTATGGCTGTCATCGACGCTCCAGAAATTGCGACAGTGTTAGCTGCTTCGTATTCTTCTGGATCAAACAGCTTTCGTATGAGCTGGCCGCTGTGTAGATCCCAAAGAAGCGGCTGTGATGAATCTTGAACTAAATTAACCAGATATTTGCCATCATCGGATATGCGTGCATTGTCCAGGATCAACTGCTCGCCTTTGTACTTCACAATCTTGTGGCTGAATGTGGTTGTGTCGATGGCAATTAAAGGTAGTTCTTTGTCTTTATGCTTGGTCATTCTGCTTGCAAGCGAACACACAGCCATCTTGCCATTTCTGCTAATAAGTAACTCTTCAAATCTCTGCTTTTCTTTGAACTGCACCACTTTAAATACTTTTCCACTCTCAAGATTCCACACCTTGACAAATCGTCTCCCTCGTGAAAACGACATCATGCTCTTCTCGTCGATGAATCCGAAAGCATTCATCCGTTTGCATGCCTTTCCTTCCAAATTCCTCTCTATCTTTCCCTCCGCAAAGTTGAAAACTTTGTAGTGTGGAACGACCTGGTCGTTGATGAAGCCGACACCACGGGTGGCGGTGAACATGCGAACTGGTTTGGGGAATATCAGGTTCATCAGACGGCGCACTTTTTTACCACTCAGCGCGTCCCACACGTCCATCGCGCTTTTAAGTTCAACAACCGCTGAAGCAAGAACATAGCGCTGATCAAAACTCGGCGAAATAGCTGTTAATTGATCAGCTATCGTGTGGCCTTGAATCTCAGTGAGGACAGTGTCCTTCCGATTTTCGTCATCTTCCTCTCTACGTCTGTCGTAGACACGGAGAATGTTGTCTTCTCCGATTGCCAAGATGTTGATGCCATCGCGAGTACAAATGCTCAAACGGATACTTGGACTTCTGAGGCACATCTCCATTTCTCCTGTCTCCAGATTTAGAATGCGGATTTCAGAGAAATCGGCAGTCACAACCTTCATGCCGTCATCAGTGATCTGCATTCGATGAAGACCGTACGCCATCTTAAAATTATTCAGCTCACGAATTAGATTTCCGGAAAGATCGTACAATCGCAAATTATCAAGGGAAGATGGGATCACAGCGACTTGATCTAGAGACGTTATTTTGATTTCTTTGATATAGACGTTCTTGATGAGGAAGCTCTTGGGATACGATATGGTGATCTTGCGAACTTCTTTGCCAATTTTCAAATCGATAAAGTGCACGGTTTTCGTCCCTCTGAGATTGTAAACAGCGTGGCTTCCACGTGCATCAAGTGTGCCAAGTTCGTCTTCTGTGTTGACACCTTTCAGTTTCAAATTGTGAAGCAATTTCCCATTCTCTACTTGCCAGATCTTCAGTGCGTCGGGACAGATGGCGACCAGTAAGTTCTCATCATCAGCAAACGAAACTGGCGCTTGCGCTTGGGGATCATACGAAAACTGATCATCATTAGACACCTCGAATTCTTGAATTATTCGCCCGGTCAGCGTATTGAGCAAGAAAATCCTGTTCGATCCAGCAAGAAGCAACAGATCAGGATTCTTGTGGCTTATCTGGTTGAAATTCGTTTGGCTCAGCTCGACTGGCTCCGTCATGGTAAGCTTTCGCAGTTCTCTTCCGCTGACATAATCAATGATCCTGATGACAAATCCGTCCGAGGTATCACCTGAGACTGCAATAGTACGGTTGTCTTTAGCAATGCTGATAACGTCAGTATGGCCATACCTCGACAAACCGATTGAAGAGCGAAAAGCTCCCCCAGGCGCTGTCAAACACTTTCTGTTTGGCAGGAAACAAACGGTCGTGGAATTTAATGCTTGCTGAAGGACCTTGTGAACATCAGGGTACTGTTCTTGCTTCTGCAAAAAGTTGTACATTCGGCCAATCAGCTGAGTGGGAAGTTGCCTGGCGTCCTTGGAAAGCGAATGAGCTGAGAGCTGTGAAAATTCGTGAAGAAGTTCCACATCGTCATCTTTTGGCCTTACGGTGAGATACGAAGAATAATCGCTTATGAGTACTTGTAGGGACAGTCCTTGGATCTTTGCTAGAAGAAATTCGAAGTTACAAAGGCATTCTTCTCTCATCTTTTCGAGGTTTCCAGAATGTAACAAGTGAAATGGCAGCTCACTCAACTTGCGAAGATTGTAGATCTCTTTGCCTTCACGCGAGTCGAACACTAACGGCTGCTTCGGTACCAACCTGTCCATGGACATCTCCTTGCCTTCTTTATTGACAAACGGTTTCTTCATTCCCCCAGACCACTTACCAAGAAAGTAGTCACTCATGTTCTCATGTATCTTCATCGCCTGCTCATCTGTCAAGTATCGCTCTCGCGCGGCCTCTATGAACTGACGATGATACCAGAATACAACTTGGGTGCCGTCGGCTCCTCGCTCAATCAAGTAGTCTCCAATGTCCGACCGAATACGAATCCACAGCAAGGGCGGAAGTCTTCTTACTGGCGGTGTCCAGTACTGGTAGACATCATTCAGGACGTCGTCATCCAAAGAAAGGAGGTCTTCCAGCTCAGGCTCCGTTACACCGTTCTTGGATGCAGTGATGTAAGCTAATGCGTGGCTGACGAGGATTTTTCCGTGTCGTCTTTCCACTCGGTTAAACAAGTCATCGATGATCTTTCGTACAGTTGGCTCAAGATGCATGTCGGATTCGGGAGTGTATGATTTCCATCGCAGGGCTTCGTCGAAGGATAGTTTGAGATACAGAGGAAGGGGGCATTTTTGAAATGCTTCCATAATGTATGATTTCTGTTTTGGAAGGATGGTCCGATTGGCTGCCTTTAACCAGGTGTCAAGGATGACGTCTGCTTCATCGAGGGGGATCTTTGGTACTTCCATAAAACATTCATCAGGCAGAATAGTCTAAGATAAAGAAAGAACATTAGGAACTTTCTTTTTTTCACTAGAATGATTCATCCGATCTAGGTTTTTAACACTACATTTTCGGTGGCCTCTGTCCACCTTCATCAGAGTAAAAATTGCGTTCGTTAAAAGATTAGCACGCGCTAGGATGTTTGACTACGCCATCCAATCTTTAATTTCTCAACAGAGGAGTGTAAGCGCGCGGAAGGGGTTTTCTTTCGTTAACCGCGTTGGAATCCACCGTAGAGTGCCACGACTCTAGGAAAAGTCTCTTGGTGTAACTTGAGATTCCTCGTTCAAGGATCGTGGCATTTCTTGGGTGGATGTCATGCTCGGTTGATTCCGCGTGTTGTTTAATTGCTGACTCTCCATTACAAGCGCGGCCGGGATCGTGTTCGGCTCCGCGTGAGCTCCAGGAGCGCTTACTTTCTCCAATGTAAGTGAACGCGCAGTCATTACATCGGACCTTGTAAACGATTCCCCTTCTTTGGTGGTCTTGTGGCCGATCTTTTGGTTTCTTGAAGATCTGGCTTAGCGTTTGGCATGGTTTGAAAGCCGTGCGAATGTTAAACTTTCGAAGCGCGCGACCAACCCTGTCCGAGGCACCGCGTACGTACGGTATGCTGGCAAAGTTCACAGGTCTTTCTTGCGTACGTTGAGGTCGAGAGTTGACCTTGAGGCACTTTTGCAAAAGCCTGTCTGGGTACCCATTTGCCCTTAGGTCTTTAGCCACACGTTTCGTCTCTGCGCTTTTGAGGCTTGCATTCGATGGTAAATTGTGAGAACGCTACTCAACAGAGCTCACAATTTACCATCGATGTAATGACTGCGCGTTCACTTACATTGGAGAAAGTAAGCGCTCCTGGAGCTCACGCGGAGCCGAACACGATCCCGGCCGCGCTTGTAATGGAGAGTCAGCAATTAAACAACACGCGGAATCAACCGAGCATGACATCCACCCAAGAAATGCCACGATCCTTGAACGAGGAATCTCAAGTTACACCAAGAGACTTTTCCTAGAGTCGTGGCACTCTACGGTGGATTCCAACGCGGTTAACGAAAGAAAACCCCTTCCGCGCGCTTACACTCCTCTGTTGAGAAATTAAAGATTGGATGGCGTAGTCAAACATCCTAGCGCGTGCTAATCTTTTAACGAACGCAATTTTTACTCTGATGAAGGTGGACAGAGGCCACCGAAAATGTAGTGTTAAAAACCTAGATCGGATGAATCATTCTAGTGAAATTAAGTCTACCGATCGCCACAGACAAAGTATTAGGAACTTTATTCACTTTTTTTTCTTAGGCTAGCTGCCCTGGGCACCCAAGGTTCCTTTTCTTTGCAAGAACATAGGCCATGGAAACACCATTTATTTAATTGTATTTAGGTCATTGTATTGATTGTGTCAATTCATTAGGGTCATTGACGCCCTTTTCATCCCGATAATAAAAGTGCATTTGAAATGACTATGGAAAAACTAGAGCCAAAATGCTGGCTTCTGCTAACAATTTAAAACAAACCAAAATATAAACGCTTTGAACGAAGACGACCTCGAGGCAACATTACAACTCTTATAACATACAGCCCGTCTAAAGCGCGGTAAAACGATTGGTATTGGTTTTGCTCCTAATTGGTTGAAAAAAGAAAAGCATGTTGCTTTGAGTGGCTAGTGCATGTTGCACCATCACGTAGTTCAACAAATGCAAAACCACATACGAAAATCGCTCTCTGACTCTAAAATACCAAAAGCCAAAGTAAAATAAGAATAATAAACATCCTACAAAGTATTTGTTTGTATGGGCATAGACTGCTGGTTTTATTCCTTAGTAACTCACTCGTAGACTGGGCAATGCTTGGTATTCCTCGCTAGGTAGGGTTGAAAGAATGGCGTACACTCTTCTTGGTAAATCTCTTGGAAACCAGTCCATCTGTCGACCGCTGTCATCAATAGATAGCTGATCCAGCGAATCCAAAATCAGAATAACGGGTTGATTGTCAGCCGATTCCTTCAGGCATTCATGGAAGTAATCTTTTAGGGAATGCATGTCCTAAATAGATTAGAGAATCTATGTAAGATGAAAAAGGAATTCAATCGCCACTTTTAAATAACCTCAGTAAGAATGTAAAGCAACGGCACGTCAATACAAGAAGTCTTGGATTCAAATCCTATCAGGATCAAAGTTGTGTTGCTGTGCCTCATCAGGTTCTTGCTTCTTACTAAGAATTTAAAGGGATAACGTTCATAATTTTCTCCAATAAAAGCTCTGTGCTCCTACATCATTCACTTTTTAGAATAAAGAAGTATAATTCAATAAAGTTTCATTGACCTATCCAGACAGTTATTGCTGTGTTAACAGTCTCCATCTTGGCGAGGGCGATTATCAGAGGGTGGTAAAGAGTTATCTCGTGATCCGTGACAAGCCTTTTTTGCCCTCGTGAATCGCAAAATGGCTATTTTTCTTATTAAACGTGATTTAGTTACATGGCCTTGAACTTTGAAAGTTGTGAAAACTGTGAAAATTGCGAAATAACTGTTGTGTTTTTCACGTGAAATGTCGGTGTAAACCGCGATTCTTTCTACCTTACAAACAATTATCCAGTAAGCGTTTGAAAACAAAACTACGTGTGGTAAATTGCGTGACCAATGCATAACGTGACTGATCGTCACTCTGAGCCCCAGGTCACTCTACTCCTATAGATAATTTAACACCTTTTATATTGGTTTCGTGAAATGGCTTTTTCTTTCTCGCGCAACGTGATTTGGCTTCTTTTTTCGTAACACATGATATAGACCCCTGACAACCTTCATAACAGTGGACATTTTTGGCTTGGCAAATACTCCTTGCTGTTCACCTCGAATGAGCACATCATGCCAATGCCAATTATCCAATATATACATCCGATAAACTGCTCTTCACTAGTTGGGGTTGTACGGGTGAAAATCAATAAACAAAAATGGGCTCCTGTATACAGTCAATTGTCTCAGAGCGGACACCACTGTAAGACGGATACCTCCCTATGTGGACATGGCTGGCTGGTCCTTGCCTAATTTCAGTTTTTGTTTATATGTAACTGAACTTTCGTTAAGGTGGACAGCTCGCTAAGGCCGCCAGCTTGAGTTAGTCCTGAGGTACGCCTTAGAGGGGGTACACTGTAATAAAAAAAGTAACACAGTCAAAAAAACTAGCATAATTGTAACGTAGTACGTAGTGTCCCCAATTAGCTTCTGTAAGCCAAATACTTACCCTGACACTTAAATAAAGTTATTATTATAATACTTTCATATATTCAATCACCTCCGGTATTTCTTCAGTGTCCTGTCCAGTAGCTTTACACAGCTGAATGCATATGCTTCTTAGGAGTGGTCTGATACCAGATGAATCCGGTGATGTGCCGATAAATCGCAAAACGACTATAGCAGATTCATTGCCGACCCACCGTTTCACTTTGGTTGCAATTTTGGACATGATTGAGGTCTTTCCACAGCCCGATTCCCCATGCAACACGACACACTGTTTATCATGATCCAGCAAAGTATTCTTGGAGGCTTCCAAGAACTCTTTGCGACCTTGGAATGATTTACACTTGTTTTGGCCGAATGAACCATGTTGGAAGATTTCCTCTGCAAATACATCTCTCGAGCCAGATGCCTCCTTCTCCTGAATGCCGTTTTCGATCATTTGAGTCAAAGTGTCATAGAAGTCTTTGCACAGCTTCTCTATGTAGTTTGAATGTTCCTTTGATGTCGAGGGATCGACACCATTGTCAGACCATTTGACATCATAATTCACGATGTTGGTGCTTGGCAAAGCTTGCGGAATATCGTTTTCACGGAGAACGTTGAGAAATGTCTGCGCAGCATCATCCACGGATGAATTAGCTCCCCATGTCTTGTCTATGAATTTGCCGGCATTTTTACTCTCGATGTTTTCGTGAAGATCTGAGATGACTCTTTTAAACCAGAAGCAGTGTTTTGAAGGATTCGATGCATCAATGATTCCTCGCCGGATTTCGTCCTCGGTAACTAGGAAGACAAGGAAAATATTGGAATTATGGTATTTACTTTGAAGTAATATGTTATGAAGTATTTAGCTGTTCAAGGATTTAAAAGTAAATAAACGGAGCCCACGCGAGCGCACTTGCTAACCTACGTTTGTTGTAAGCGCCCTGTTCTCTAAAACACATACTCCCATTTTCCAATGTCACTGGCCAATATGCTAAGTTTATTTTTGAGTTGAGTTTAAGGATAATTGAAACCATTACAGGCCATTTATTAGCACTAATGTTTACATGAAAGTTTTATTTCCTTTATTTTTTACATACTTCATTATAAGCTTAATTACAAGTATAACTTGTGAGCCACACATGAACGCATTGCGGACCTTTTTTCAAGCAGTAAACCACCATTTTTATGGGCCGCTCTTGCATAAAAAAAACAGTGAATGTTGGAGAAACAGGAAAATTGGCCTTCTGCAACAACCGGCCATATCAATACAAAACCTTCCATGCTGGATGGCAAAAGAATGCAGCGGCCTTCAAAACAAAGCAACTATAACCAGTCAAGCTTGAATTTTCTTTCTTCTTTTTTGGATTACCAAGTGCGTAGCCATTGTTGCAAAAAAAAAACATTGTAATAACGAGCCAGAGGAGCGAGGCTCATAATGGTCATGTACATTAATGTCAGGGGAGCAGAGATGGCGCAGTGGTGAGAGAGCTGGCCTCCCACCAATGCGGCCCGGGTTAAATTCCGGACCCGCCTTCATATGTGGGTTGAGTTTGTTGTTGGTCTTTGTCCTTGATCCGAGGGTTTTTTTCCTGGTTCTCCGGTTAATTTATCTCTCGCGTCTGCCTCGTCTAAATTCCAATTCGATCGGGATTTCGGGCGCCACAGGTTTGACAGTCGCAAGACTGTTACGTTCTACCCTCGCTGAACAAAGTCCATTTATTTATTTTATGATTGGTTGATTTTATTTTATTCTATTTTGTCAATGGGAGGGTCTAACCCTAAGCTCAGTTTCTTACGTAATACCTGACATGTAGTACTTATGCCGTTCACTCTTTTCATCCAAAGCCTTGTCAGCGGCCATCCGCAGAACAACTTGCATCCTCTCAAACGCCGTCCACCATTCACCAGACGCTTTCTTACGTAACTCCTCGTTGGCATAGTCACGATAGTGACGCAGCAGTGATGTGATTGGTTGCAGCAGATATTGGGCAGGAACGGAGTTGTCATCTTGCCAAAACCAGTGTTTCAGCAGTTGAAGGTCGTCTTTGTTGTCAACTGCTCCAAGGAGCTTCTCGAACTCCGAGGCAGCGATCTTTACCGGAAAGGGTCGGTAGCCATATTTTTGCCCCAAAAAGGTCTGAAAGTAGTCAGTATACACATACATCATTGTCCGATTAATTTGGAAATTGTCTAACTAACTTTGGAGCTATTTCTTGCAAAAAAAAACCTCTTAGAGGCCAGGGTTGTCACTAATTTTTCAAGTATGCGGGGAAAGTAAAAGTCTAGCTGGGGAACACAAATATTTCTGGTGTTAGGTTGGGCGGATGGGGGGGGGTGGGGCGCAGGGGCAGAGATTAGGTTTTAGGAAAAAGCGTTTATTTTATTGTTGGTCAGTGGGTCAGTGAGTGATGTTTGTATGTCACACCAATCAGATTTAGACTACTAGCATTAACCAATCAAATTACCTCTCCTACAGGTGCATCGTATGTACGAATATTTGCTTCAGATTTGAGAAATGGCCATATTTGTTCTGTGAAGCAGGAGGAGGTATTTGTGGCTCTACTTCGCCATTTCCGGGGATGGATTTTATGTAGATTACGCCGAGGACTTCGGAATTCATCATACTGGCGTTGGCATATTCCAACATCAAGGCTCTGGTATAAAGTATGGTCGGGCGTCATGTCCGAGCATCAAGATGACTTAGCTGTTGGCGTTACGATCTTGTTAACAGGTCCCGTTTGCTTTTAGACACATTAAAAATCCGAAATCATACAGATCCTTGTTTGGTTTTGCTGTACAAGACCCTTCAAACGTCCATAAAAATGAAACGAACATGTGCTTTGAAAGTCGCCGCCCCATAATGCACTGCTAAGCATTCTTATAACTTCATGTATGCATATGGATTGAGTCATCATATGTCCTAGTCTGAAATGTCATCCGTCCTCTCTTCCTTAGCCCCCAGAGGAGGGGGTAAGGAAGAGAGGACGGATGACATTTCAGACTAAATATATCCAGTCAAAATAGAGATTTGCAACGATACATGTCCTGCAAGGCACCAAAAGTTCTTTCCAGCACTGTATACAGAGATTTTTGTTTTTTATGAAGTTGAACTCACAATGAAGTTGGGTCCAGTTGAGAGCTTCTGACATGCGCGTAGCTCCCTCATGCAGAGCTCAGTGGTCATGTGATCATCAGTGGACTCGTCCCGGACTCCCCATCTCATGTCCACCACTTGAAAGTCATAGCCTCTCTCTTGACAGTAGGACTTGAGTCGGGGGTACACTTTTTCCATCAGTGTGTTACGCTCCACAGAAGTATCTTAAATATTATTAAAATACAAAATACTAAGTTACTCAACTTAGTTGGTTTAACCTACATGCAATTGATGGAATCACACAGATGAGACCTATACATCTAAGAATCTCTTCATATGAACCCGGTATTAAGTCTGGTACGGGTACTGGGACGAATTTTTTCGTCTTTTCATATGGGAAATTTCAGCCCGGTCGACCGGGATGAAATTCAAGAAACACAACAGAACTAGCGCAAAACAAACTAGTATTGTTCGCGATTATTATAGCTTTGTCGACTCTTGTAACTTTACTAGTATAGCTAATTCGAACTTTTTTGAAGTAGAATTACATGCAGGAAAAAATTAAACCATTTTGGCCGCCTTGTTATTTTGTCAAAGTAGCTTCGTCCCGGTAACCGGGTGGGAGTGTTCATACGGAGAATTTTTCATTCCGGTTGCCGAGATCTCGTTAACCGAGCAAACCCACCCTCTAATATAAACACACCGAAATTTATACAAAGGAAAAAGGAGTGAGGCGAGATATGGGTAACCGGTCCAGGCAGGCCAACCGGGCTCATATGAAGAGCACCTAAATTAACACAGTCGAAATATGCAGCCAGGCCCCGTTCTGTTCCTCCCTTGTCGTGGAGGGAGGCAAAGAACCAGGGGAACAGGGCTGAAAGAAGACATACGTCTGAATGAACGACGCATAACACATCTTTTACCTGTAAATGTGGAGCTGGTAAATATCCTGACAATCTTTGCTTTTTCTGGGTAATGAAAATCCATGTCACCAGTCAAGGCTTTTCTTACTTTCTCTTCATAACTCAAGTTATCTTCAATTTCATCCAAGATAAACTCCTTCTCTTGTTCTTCGTCCTCTTCTTTTGATGATTCGCTCTTCTTGCTGCTCGCTGAAGAACTGCTTCTGCTCCTATTATCTTCCTTGTTATCATTGTCACTTTCTTCCTTTTCATCATTATCACTTTCTTCCTTTTCATCATTATCACTTTCTTCCTTGTCAGAATCACTTTTGTTGTCTTCTTCATGATCGGAACTTTTTTTTGATTCTGTGTCGTCGTTGTCGTCTTGATCTTCATGGTCACTCTGGGGAGGGGTATCCTTTTGGTGAAGAGCGTGGAAATAAAGAAAATATGTATATACGATCCGACACCAATCGGTAAACAAGTATGAACAAGTACAAATATCGTACGATTTTATTGAACAGATTGGAGAACGACAATGGTGCAGTGGTGCAAGCAATCGCCTCCCAAAAAATGGCCCAGGTTCGATTCAAGACAAGTACCATCTGTGGGTTGAGGTTAATTCTCGCCTTGCTTTGAGGGTTTTTCTCCAGGTACTTCGGTTTTCCTAGCTACTGAAAACCAACATTTTCAAATTCAAGTTTGACCTGGATGAGAACCAGTTAGGGCAGATATGTCTTTTGAAAATTGCACGTCACCACCAGGCGGTGAACCCGAAACCTCTGGCAGTACTTTCACCACTTCACCATCACGTTGATCCGCCAATCCCCCGAAATATTATATTATGTAAGGTGACTTACTTAACTGGGACATCTATAACAGACGACCCTTTCCCTATCTTATCTAGGCCTAATTTTATCTAATAATCAAAGCACAGGTTCGACCTAATCTAGGCCCAAACTAGAATAGATATGGCATCGTCCATTCCAAAAAGCTTGGTTATCAATGACCGACCGTTTACGAAAGAGAAATCAGCTTCGCCCCTCGACATCTAGAAATCATGAGCTTGCCGTCCTAATTGTTAAATAGAAGGCCCTCGGAGCGCAGGTATTAATTTATGGTCGAAAAAAAT
Source organism: Meandrina meandrites (assembly GCA_963693305.1). NCBI lineage: Eukaryota > Metazoa > Cnidaria > Anthozoa > Scleractinia > Meandrinidae > Meandrina > Meandrina meandrites. Next base: position 28,217,126 of record OY855910.1, read on the forward strand.
GAACAAAACGTCAGTGAATCAGTTTTAACGATGCTCCATGTTCAATAGAATGCTTCGCTGCTTGCTGACGATTTTTTTTAGGCTTTGACAGTTTACTCGGGGCTTCGGGCCCCTCGTTAAGTATCAGTCGCTCTCAGTCTATTTGCAGGCGCTCCTCCTCAGCTACAAAGGAGACTTATAAACATAACCAGCTGACGTTATCAGTACCTGCATCAGTCGTTTTCGACGTCTTCTTGCTGAGATGATTGCTCCCATTGCTATCAACAGCCAATCCTAGATTGAGCAGGCACGTCCGTCACCTGTAAAAAAATGCGTTTATGAATTAAAAGTGACAACTGAAAGCAAAGGACCGTGAACGAAAATTCTGCTGGTGTACGTAGGAGCTAGCGACAGCTCTAATCAGCCAAAAATAAAAAATACAAAGACAAGAACTGCAAGGCTGACACTGCGCAGAAAAGCGAAAAACTTAAAGGGACAATGACATCCGGATCGTCATTACCACGTGCACTTTATAGACAACTGTCTTCACGCTAGTTGTTCTATTCTGTGCGGCATACACTCTGCTGACGAGACCCAATCAGGTCGAAACAGCTGTCCAGAGTTTTAATTTTGGAGTCTGCGTTTGGACTCCATCGTGTCATTGTCCCGTTAGCAGTCATTGAACGAATTGTAATCGGAAGGGAAGTGACCTTCCCTTTTAAAAACTCGCTCCGTTTTATAAGGTCTTTTTGCGTTTATTATTTTTGCGATTTTTTTAAAAATATTAGTATTGTTATATTTATTAAATATTCGGCCCTCCCTGAAAAACTGGGAAAATTTAAGACGTTAACTTGTTTATTGAGAGTTTTAATGCATTGTCAAATCGCACATGAGCTTCGATCTAAAACACCCTCTAATTAAATTTGGAATTTTCCTGTTTTGTGACTACGCCGAACCATTTCTCCATGGATGTGTTAATCATCACCTCAGTGATGATTGGTAATTGTCAAATCATGTAAGTACCAGTACAGTATTTGATCAACTTTATTTCCTCTAAGTTTTGTAGCGGTCCTGATTTTGTCAGTCAAACAATTAATAAAGCTCCACTTGTCCCAAACTCTCTTCTTTTATATATGTGTTTGAATGGTTAACACAATCCTCTTACATTTTTACAACAGAAGATTAGCGAATATGGCTAGAGACCCGAGCTAGAGACTGGATAAGAACTTCACACGAGCAAAATTACGATTTTAAGCGTAAAGTGAAGTGTATTCATATCTCTAAGGGAACAAGTAATCAAACCTAAGCTTATGATAATTATACAGTTGTTATGATAATTTTAGCCGTTTCGAAGATGTCACGCAAAATTACATTTTTTTGTATTTTTTCTTTTCACAACTTGAAAACCTACCACCATAGAGTGCATTCTCATGCCAAACTTCGTACACATACGAAGTTTCATAAAAACTCTTACAAAGCAGTATGGCAACGCGGCGAAACGGCTTTTTTAATATGGTTACTAACGAAGCATACATTATCCACAAAACCCACCAGCTAGATAAAACATTAGTTAAAACATCTGCAACATTAACTTTAAGGTTTTTTCTCACGCTTTTCATATATAGCCATGCTTGAAGAGTAAATAGGAAATATTCCAGTAACTAAATGCTTAACTGGCAACAACTTTTGGGGCTGTCACGAGTACGGTAAACCTGGAGTAAACAGCTTAGCTTCATATAAGAGCCCAGATTCTTCCAAGTAAGCCTAGTATTAAAGCTTTCTTTACATCAGACTGTCTGCAGGTTCTAAAGTTCGCGTTTATAAATGAACCAGAGTGTTCTATATAAAGGAGTTGAATTAAAATTGCCGGTTGTTTTGTCATGAGATTTTTGTTCCGAGCGCCAGCACATTCGAAGATTGCCATATACGTACAATGCAACGCATTAACCGTTCGTGAAGACGGCCAGAGATGTTCCCATGTCACAACAATAAGGAAACAACATACCATACGAGACACCTGTATCCAAATTTTAACATAACATAACGGCGTACCTTGCAAATTGTGGTTGTTCCTTCAAACCGGCAGAGCCTGCAGTTCTTCGAGCGTTACAATTGTACACCTGAAATCACAATACGATATTCATAAAATATGGGCCTCTGAAAAATGTCACGAAAGCTATAGATTATAAAGGCGTCACGGTATCAAGAGCCTTAAGTTTGTAATGTCTAAGAAACATGAAGAAAAATACAGATTTTCGTACTGCCTTGTCGACATGAAGTTTCCAGAGCGTGTTACTCAGAAATGTAACTTTGTGTTAAAAATAGCTCTGTTTTTTACTGGTAGTAGATTGAAACAGCTCCGGTGGGGGTTTCGGTCCAAAGATTTTAATAAAAGTGCTGTTTCACTGATTAAATCAAGCGCCAAGTCGATCAAGTCACTTAATCTCTGTACAGGAAGAGAGCTGTTATATAAAAAGTTATTTTACTTTAAAAGCACCAGCGATCAGCGGGTTTTGATATGTACGTCTTAAACACGGCGTTGATTCATTCCCAATTACCGAAATAAGCAATTTTCAAAGGGTTGATCAGTTGTTTATTTTGAATTGTTCCGTACAACACCCATGCACGTCATTATGGCTCCTTTCCACAAAGGGAGGGCTCTCAAGACTTTTAAGGAATGCGGAATGAAGACCAACGCCCTCAATACTCCTTTAGAAATCCATTGTCGAACTGACCCACTGGTCCCCCCGGGTCGACTGGCTATGTTCGATCAACCCTCTCGAACGTAATTGATTCAAACATCAATCTTTTCACTGTATGAGTTTCGGCACATGAGAACGGTTTGATAAATAATTATTGTGGATAATTGTACTAGAAACCCAGTCTATCGCACTTTGATGTTGCTTCTTCTGAGATAAGACTATAACTGACGAAGTTTTACATTAAAACATGACTGAACTAAATGACACACTTTTATTCGATTTTTAAAAGACAGCTGAAAGAGCCACTGATGTCAACTGATGTTGTTTTATATAGACGTTTACTTTGTGTTTACCAATGAGCCGTGAACTGAAAAACGAATTAAAACATCGAAGAGAAACAAATGAAAAAAAGAACCTTTCAAATGCGATAAAATGAGTGTTAGAGTGTGCTATTCTATGCGGAAAAGCTTCCAGCCGAAAAATCTGGACGACGAAATTTCTAATTCTGTCTTTAGTCAAACAAACTTCAAGCCTGCCGTGAAAAAGAAGAGCTGATTTGCATTTCAAGCCGAGGGACTCTTAAACCATCTGGTGAAGTTGTGTAGTTAAGTTATTTTTTTATAATTTTCGACATCTTAAAGCGTGAATTTTAAATGGAAAGTTGTTAATTTGTGATGCTGCAAAAAATCAATATATCGCATCAAATTGACCTCAATTGATCAAACAGTTTTGTCGCGTAAAATTTGATTCCGCGATTGACCGTGCAAAATCTGAGGTCGCGCTTTTAATAGTATACTAGGGGTCTATACTAACATATATGAGCTTATTGGAAGAAGGTTTTTAAGTGAGTAGAATGGGTGAAGCTTGTAACTACTCCAAGCGGTAAACGCAGCAGTGCAAAGGATGCGTGCTGTTTAATGTTCGTAAGTCACTTACGTGTTTTCAAACCAGTTGCCAAGGGGAAGTTAATGGCTTCGTTTAATCTTGAAGGAGGTTTCTGCCTCCGATGCTCCGGTAGAAAACTAAGTCGCTCGGGATAAGACCAAGATACCCAGCATTCAATTTTTTATAACCGCTCAAAACGTCTGGTCAAAAGCGATTTTAAAATTAATTAAAATTTGAACGCGCGAACTAAATAAATAAAGCACGCCAATCTTAAATTAGCCATGGCAACAAAGCAGATATATCACAGTGAGTGATTCGTGCCCAAAATGCACAAATATTATATCACGACAAGATTATACAGTTTCTGCATTGCTGGCATGGCTTCAAATTCTGCGTCTTTGGCATGAATAGAAACATCTCTTCTCCACACGAAAGATAACGATTTGGCTAGTTTAGCAAATCGTACTTTCGCTTGATCGGTCTGAACACACGTGGCACAGCTTGACAAAGAAAATAGAGAGCAGAGAACAGAACAGAGTACAAAGAAGGTCAACAAAGAAAAGAATATTATTAATAGCTGCTGCTTTTGACTAGCAATTCAAGTTACGTGATTATTCGTTTATTACAAATTGTTTTCTTGTAAGCATTGGGATATGCTAATTTTTAGTGTTACTCGACCTAGCGACGAGGACAGTTAAGATGCTTTGATCCACTGGATTTAAGTCTCGGTACGGCCTATAAAGACATAAAAGAAAACTTTAATAATGATGGAAGTTTGCAGTAGCATTTCCACAAAGTGGCTCTTCATCCACTGTTCCCTGATCGAATTGGCATTGACTGAAGTGTAGGTGGGGTGAATGGCGGTGGATAATTAGCCAGCTGCGAAGCGACGATGTAAATATCCACCACTCAGTATACCAAACCAGTGAAATAGTCGGCTCAAAAATTGTAGTTTTATCACGTTTATTTTGTGCAATGCTGTCAGGTGCAAAATTGGTAAGGAAAAATACTTTGAAGTTAAGATTTCAGATTTAAATGTTATCCTTTTCTTAATTAAACAGCACTTAAGTTATAAATGGGCAATGGTTACCCTCACTTTTACAAGTTGCCTTCAGAAATGTGTTCTGCATTTCGAAAGAAATGTAACAGCTGTTACGTTTAACTGAATCGACCAATCAAGATATAAAAATTTAAAAAAATCATTGCAAGACAGGAAAGTGAATCTTGTGACTCCCTGTTGTTGAGTTTTTTCCAGAAAAGATACTTCTCAGATAAAGCTTAGTAACCTGCTTTTTAGTTGCGTTGACGTGCTTAGCAATACATGCGCGTAACAGTCCGAAAACCTTAGTTAGTACTAGTGACAATCCCTTTGTTAAGTTAACAGCAAAAGACGTTGCCTTAAAAAAGAGAAGAACTATAGTAACTAATTGGTGAATTGCCAAGATTTTACATTATATAAAAACTACGTGTTAATTAAACTAGTTTGGACCCATAGTCAATCCGTACGTTGTTAGTGTTAAAGTGTTTCATTCTTCTGAGTAAAGTCTTTTCACATTACTCAGGCCTAAGCTATATAACTGTCATCATCATCCTTATCAGTATCCATGCCATCTTCAGCCGAAGGCTTCTCTTGGGAATCTTCAACTGTTGCTTCTATAGTCAAACCATCATATGGAGACTGCAAACCTTCTTCTTGCATCTTGTACTTCTGTCCAGGACGGTGTAAATGGAGAATCATCAAGTTTGGGTTTTCTCCCAGCCCCAAAGCGAGCCTGTCTCCAATTGTTTTCACGTGATTTGGGTAGCCATCTGTCGTGAAGGACGCCAGCTTCTTCCCAGTCTTTGTGTCCCATGCGTCAAAGCTGTTTGCGTCCTGGGATCTGGAGATGATCACCTCACCATCTGGTGAAATATGAAGCTCGGATACGGATACAGAAGGAATGATACGCAGAACCTGGCCGGTTTTAACACTCCAGATTTTGATGCCCTCGTTGCCTGTTCCAGTAACGGCTGTCATTGACGCTCCCGAAACTGCAACGGTACTGGCTGTTTCGTATGCTTCTGGATCGAACAGTTTCCGTATGAGCTGACCGGTTTGTAGATTCCATAAAAGCGGCTGTGAATATTGAACTAAATTCACCAGATAATTGCCATCATCGGATATCCGTGCGTTAAAGAGCATCAACTGCTCGCCTTCGTACTTTAAAATCTTGTGACTGAAAGTGGTTGTATCGATGGCAATCAAATGCAGTTCTTTGTCACTGTGCTGGGTCATTTGGCTTGCCAGCGAACACACAGCCATTTTGCCATTGTTGCTAATAAGCATCTCTTCAAATCTGCGCTTTTCTTTGAACTTCACCACTTTCACTACTTTTCCACTGTCGACATCCCACACTTTCAGAAATCGCCTTCCCCGTGAAAACGACATCATGCGCTTCTGGTCGATGAATCCGAAAGCATTCATACGTTTGCACGCTTTTCCATCCAAATTCCTCTCAATCTTCCCCTCTGCAAAGTTGAAAACTTTGTAGTGCGGAAGATTCTGGTCATAGATGAAGCCGACACCACGAGTGGAAGTGCACATGCGAACTGGATTCGGGAACACCATCAAGTTCATCAGACGGCGCACTCTTTTACCACTAAGCGCGTCCCACACGTCGATCTCGTTTTTCAGTTGAATAACAGCTGTAGTGAGAACATGGCGCTGATCAAAACTAGGCGAAATAGCTGTTATTTGATCAGCTAGCGTGTTTCCTTGAATCTCGCTCAGGACAGTGTCCTTCTTATTTTCATCATCTTCCTCTCGACGTCTGTCGTAGACACGGAGAATGTTGTCTTGTCCGATTGCCAAGATGTTGATGCCATCGCGTGTATAAATGCGCAACCGGAAAATTGGACTTCTTAGGCACCTCTCCATTTCTCTGGTCTCCAGATTCAGAATGCAAATTTCAAAAACATCGGCAGTAACCACCTTTGTGCCGTCATCGGTTATCTGCATTCGATGAAGACCTTCCTGCATCTTGAAATTAGTCAGCTCACGAATTAGATTTCCAGAAAGATCGTACAATCGCAAATTAGCAAATGAAGATGACATCACAGCGACTTGATCTAAAGGCGTTATTTTAATTTCCTTGACGAAAACGGTTTGGCCTTCTTTGTTTTTGGGATACGATATAGTGATCTTGCGGACTTCTTTGCCCATTTTCACATCGAGAAAGTGCACGGTTTTCTTCCCTCTGAGATTGTAAACAGCATAGCTTCCGCGTGCATCTAGAGCGCCAAGTTCTTCTTCTGTGTTGACATCTTTCAATTTTATGTTGTGAAGCAGTTCACCATTCTCCACTTGCCAGATCTTCAGTGCATCAGGACAGATGGCGACCAGTAAGTTCTCATCATCAGCAAACGAAACTGGAGCTTGAGGATTATATGAGAACCATTCGTCATCAGACACCTCGAATTCTTGAATTATTCGCCCGGTTAGCGTATTGAGCAGGAAAATCTTGTGTGATCCAGCAAGTAGCAAGAAGTCAGGATTCTTCTGGCTTATCAGGTTGAAATTTGTGCTGTACAGGTCCGTCGGCTCCATCATGGTAAACTTTCGCAGTTCTCTTCCACTGACGTAATCAATGATTCTGATGACTAATCCTTCAGAGCTCTGGCTTGAGACTGCAATAGTACGATTGTCCTTGGCCATGCTGATCACGTCAACACCATACTGAGTCAAACCTATTGCAGAGCGCAAAGCTCCTCCAGGCGCTGTCAAACACTTTCTGTTTGGTAGGAAACAAGCGATCGAGGAATTTAATGCTTGCTTCAAAACCTTGTGAACGTCAGGATACTGTTCTTGCCTCTGCAGAAAGTTGTACATTCGGCCAATCAGTTGGGTGGGAAGTTGGTTGCTGTCCTGCGAAAGCGAATGAGCAGAGAGTTGTAAACATTCGTGAAGAAGTTCCACATGGTCATCGTTTGGATTAACGTTGAGATACGACGAAAAATCACTCATGAGCACTTGTAGGGAGGTTCCTCGGAGCTTTGCTAGAAGAAATTCGAAGTTGCAAAGACATTCTTCTCTCATCTTGTCCAAGTTTCCAGATTGTAATAAGTGAAATGGTAGCTCACTCAGTTTACGAAGATTGTAAATCTCTTTGTCCTCACGCGAGTCGAACATCAATGGCTGCTTTGGTACAAGCCTGTCCATGGACATCTCCTTGCCTTCTTTATTAACAAATGGCTTCTTCACTCCTCCAGACCACTTACCAAGAAAGTAGTCACTCATGTTCGCATGTATCTTCATCGCCTGCTCATCTGTCATGTATCGCTCTCGCGCGGCCTCTATGAACTGACGATGATACCAGAATACCACTTGGGTGCCGTCGGCTCCTCGCTCAATCAAGTAGTCTCCGATGTCCGACCGAATACGAATCCACAGCAAGGGCGGAAGTCTTCTTACTGGCGGAGTCCAGTACTGGTAGACATCATTCAGGACGTCGTCATCCAAAGAAAGGAGGTCTTCCAGCTCAGGCTCTGTCAAACCGTTTTTGGATGCAGTGATGTAAGCCAGTGCGTGGCTGACGAGGATTTTGCCGTGTCGTCTTTCCACTCGGTTAAACATGTCGTCGATGATCTCTCGTACAGTTGGCTCCAGATACATGTCGGTTTTGGGAGTGTATGAATTCCATCGCAGAGCTTCGTCGAAAGATAGTTTGAGGTAGAGAGGAAGGGGGCATTTTTGGAATGCTTCCATGACGTAGGATTTCTGTTCTGGAAGGATGGTCCGATTGGCTGCCTTAAACCAAGTGTCAAGGATGACGTCTGCTTCATCGAGGGGGATCTTTGGTACTTCCATAAAACATTCATCAGGCAGGATAGTCTAATATGTAAAACGAACATTAGTTAATCAACTGACTAGGCTTAAAACACTGGGTACCTAAGGATAATTTTTCGTACCAGAGTATAGTCCGTAGAAGCACCGTTTCTACAGTAATTCAATTCATTGAATTCGTTCATTGACGCAGATTGTCTTTTTACACCATAGTTAATTAGAGTGCATTTGAAATTAGTATAAGAAAACCAAGAGCGAAGATGCTGACATCTACTAACAGATTACAGCAAACAAAATTATAAACGCCATAAGCCAGCCAGACCTCAAAGCAACATTACAACATACAACCGGTCCAAATCGTCGTAAAACACGCGCATGCCAAGATACAATCGGCATTGGGTTTGCTGCTATTTGTTTGAAAAAAGCGTGTTTGCTGGGTTTGCTCTAATTGGTTACAGCATGTTGCGCTAATTATAGAGCTTAACAAACGCAGACCAAAAGGGGAAACCGCTTTTAAAAACACCAATAGTAAAATATGAATGGAGCGTATTCACATTACGTCACGGCCGCCACGCTGGTGTTCCAATACAAAGAAACTGCTGCCATACTGGTGTGCCAAACCATCCCACCGAGAATTAAAATCTATTTTTATTCACAAATCGTCTTTTGTTTAGGTAAACCAATATGGCCGCTGGTCACGTGAGCGAATACGCTCTATAATAGACGTCCATATACATTCCTGTTCCAGTTTGTATGGCCACAGATTTTTAGCTTTGTTTCTTAGTAACTTACTCTTAGACTGGATAATGCTTGGTATTCCTCGCTAGGTAGAGTTGAAAGGATAGTGTACACGTTGTATGGCAACTGTCTTGGATACCAGTCCATCTGTCGACCGCTGTCATCGATAGATAGCTGATCCAGCGAATCCAAAACCAGAACAACAGGTTGATTTTCAGCCGATTTCTCCAGGCATTCTTGGAAATAATCTTTTAGGGATTTCATGTCCTAAAAACGGAATACAATATCCGCTTTACAGTGATTCGGTCTCTTGGGTTTCTCTCTTCGATAACGAAGCAACCAGAAGAAATGTACGTGTACCACTCTTAGTGTCAATTCGAGAAGAAAGAGAGTAGGCGGGGGGGGGGTTGTGGGCTTAAACCTCGCCAAGGTGTATTATTTCCTTCCATTCTTTAACTTCATTTTTTCTACTAGATGTACTATAGAACAGCTCAAGTCAGAATTGACAATTAAGGCTAGAGGTATAACATACCATAGATATTTTTGCCTTTGCTGCTCACCTGATTAACACATATGATAATGATTGTGCAGGTTACTCAATCTGAGCGGTTGAATAATGCTATGCTGATCATGACGTGGTATGGTATCAATCATTAAGCAGACGACTTATCAGAAATAAAGAGTACTAAAATACTGTCACATATTCAAATTTGTTAGTTACCTCCGGAATATCTGAAATTTTCTGCCCAGTAGCTTTGCACAGCTGAATACATATGCTTCTTAGGAGTGGTCTGATACCAGATGAATCCGGTGATGTGCCAATGAACCTCAAAACGACTATAGCAGACTCGTCTTCGACCCACTGTTTCACTTCAAATGCGATTTTGGCCATGATTGAGGTCTTTCCGCAGCCCGATTCCCCATGCAACACAACACTGTGTTTGTCATGATTCACCAAAGTACTCTTGCAGGCTTCCAAGAATGCTTTACGACCGTGGAATGACTTGCACTTCTTTTGGCAAAATGAACCATGCTGGAAGATTTCCTCTGCAAATGGGTCTCTTGCACCAGATGTTTCTTTCTCCTGAATGCCGTTTTCGATCATTTGAGTCAAAGTGTCATAGAAGTCTTTGCACAGCTTCTCTATGTAGTTTGAATGTTCCTTGGATGTCGAGGGATCGACACCATTGTCAGACCATTTGACGTCATAATTCACGATGTTGGTGCTTGGTAAAGCTTGCGGGACGTCGTTTTCTCGGAGAACGTTGAGAAATTTTTGCGCAGCTTCGTCTACAGAAGAATTAGCTCCCCACGTCTTGTCTATAAATTTCCCAGCATTTTTACTTGCGATGTTTGCATGAAGATCTGAAATCACCCTTTTGAACCAGAAGCAGTGTTTTGAAGGATTTGATGCATTAATGATGCCTCGCCGGATTTCGTCCTCGGTTACTAAGAAAGACAAAGAAAATCATTGGAGAATATTGCCAACACTTCAAACTAATAATGCAAAATATGGACGGCAGATTGACAATAATGGTGTAAGTGTCCAAAAAAATAGAAACAAATAAAAACTAATGAAAAAAATTTCCCTCAATTAATTTAAATTAATGTTTGCATGTTTCGGTATATTCTTAAAATTTTAATGAGGATTGGCATCTAATTACAGAAATGCGTGTTACTAGCTTAAAGGTGAGTCTATAATTATTGAGTACACCGCCCATTTCTGAGGGCCACTTCCCGGCATACTAGAAAACCAGAAGGGATTTTATAATAAAGAAGAATTGTAATCTGTTCTAGGTCGGAATTAGCAAGAAGAAAACCGAGTGGAAAAAGGCGAGGGGAAGAGTTTTGATTCTCTCGCTGCATCTTTTCCACTAACCCTCGTCTTTTTCTTTCACTCGCTGTTCTTTGCGCTGCTTCCCAACTAACCGAATGCTTTTATCGTGCTAGAAGAATTGTTGTCAGAGGCCGAAGACGCTTGGCTGTAAGGGTTTTAGCTGTTGCTGGCCAAATGGCTTAGTTAAACAATATTCTGTCTAACGATTAATTATACGGCCATAGGCGTACGGGCCGGGGGGGCCGGGGGGCTGCAGCCCCCCCCCCCCCCCCCCCAAATTTTGGTCAACTCAGATTTTTTGGGTGCAAACGAAATTTGGGCAAAGCCAGTTTTAACAGAAGTTTCCATGTTTTTGTTTTTTGAAGAGATAGATATTTTCTATTTTAACCTGAAGTCGGCGTGGTAAAGCCAATTAAGTTCACACGAGACAGTGGTTGCCCAGCACGTGATGAGTTTCTGGTTATTAATGTAGTACATATCCTTGCAGTGATACCTGCTACATCGTGTTCAGCAGAACGATCATTCAGTGCGTTGCGCAGATTGAAAACCTACCTGCGCAGCACCATGGGGCAACAACGTGTAATGTTCATCGCACTTATTAACATTGAAAGGGCATATGCCAACTCTGTAGTCAACAATGACACGATCGTATCATTGATATCTTTGGCCGTCGAAATGGCCGAGACAGCTATTTCTTTTAACGTGTTTTATGAGCTCATATGATTCGTAATAATATGCTAATATGATTTGTAAGAATATTTTCACTTCGTAAGTAGGCCTATGTTTTCGACTTTTTCGTAAAAATTTGGGCAACTTGCGAGAATTTTTTGGGCAAATGGTTCACCGCCCCCCCCCCCCCCCCCCCTTCCCCCCGCCTGGTAACAAATTGCCCGTACATCTATGTATACGGCTAATACCCGTTGAAGCTCACCATGATTAATGAATCATACCTGACATGTAGTACTTATGCCGATCACTCTTCTTAGCCAAAGCCTTGTCAGCGGCCATCCTGAAAACCACTTGCATTCTCTCAAATGCAGTCCACCATTCACCAGACTCCTTCTTACGTAACTCCTCATTCGCATAGTCACGATAGTGAGGGAGCAATGATGTGATTGGTTGCAGAAGATATTGCGCGGGAACTGAGTTGTCATCTCGCCAGAACCAGTGTTTCAGCAGGTGGAGGTCGTCTTTGTTGTCAACTACGCCTAGAAGCTTCTCAAACTCGGAAGCGGGAATCTTTGCAGGAAAAGGACGGTAGCCATACTTTTGTCCTAAAAAGGTCTGAAATGGAGAAATAATCGGATCAAGTCAACAACCGTTATTCCATTGGCGATAGTCAGATGTCGACAGATAAACACGGGAAATAGGATGACTTGACCTTGGACGTCTTGTAACGCGTTTATTTGTCAGGGAGATTCCAATGCCATACATAATCATCAGAGAAATGACTATAAACTTTCTCGAGACTTTTTAATGTCTCGTAAAAACTTCTGTGTGGTTTATTAATTATTTTATCGTCGACAAACTTTAACTAAACTTACAATGAAGTTGGGTCCAGTTGAGAGCTTCTGACATGCGCGGAGCTCTCTCATGCAGAGCTCAGTGGTCATGTGATCATCAGTGGACTCGTCCCGGACTCCCCATCTCATGTCGACCACTTGAAAGTCGTAGCCTCTCTCTTGGCAGTAGGACTTGAGTCGGGGATAAACTTTCTCCATCAATGTGTTACGTTCCACGGATGTATCTTAGGAGAAACAAAATACGAACAAAAACAGGAAATATTCATACTTAGAGACCACTCAAATGACAGTGTTTGTGTTAACCGAGTCACAGGTCGGGAGTTGGAGTAGTGGTGGGAGCGCTCGCCTCCAACTAATGTGGTCCAGGTTCGATTCCTGTACCCAGCGTTATATATGGGTTCTCATCCTTACTCCAAGGGTTTATTTCTGAGATCTCTGGTTGTCCTACCTCCTCAAAAACCAACTGACTTTCGATGTATGTATGCTCCTGAGAGCTATTCCCTATTGTGTGGTAATAAATTTATATCTCTTTCTTTACAAATGCTACAAATGATTATTAAGTAAAATAGTTACCGGTGAAAGTGGAACTCGTGAAGATTCGAACGACTTTAACGTTGTCTGGGAATTCACTGTCCAGGTCACCCATCAAGGCCTTTGTTAGCTTCTCGCTGTAACTGGAAACATTTCCAGGACGTACATTGTTATCATCTTCTCCATTTTTCTCTTCATCCCCTTCCTCCTCTTCATCATCTTCTTCCCCTTCATGGTCATTTTCTTCCTCTTGTTGTTCATCTTCTTGATCCTCGTCGTTGTCTTCTTCCTCTTGGTCGGATTTTTCGCTGTTGTCGCTATCTTCGTTGTTGCTGTCTTCTTTATTCTCATCTTCTTCTTGTTTTGAACTGTCTTCCTCGTTATCGTCACAAGCTCTCGTCTCTGAAGCCTCTTCCTCTTCGTTCTCAGGAGATGCTTCAGCTTCTACACGCTCCTGTGTCAAGTAGACAATTAATCACTCTATCGTTTATTTATACACGTAGCACCTAGGAGTTAGTGAGCTTATTTGAAACGGACGTGTGCCCGTCATTCAGTCAATCATCTGTTTAATGACTTTTTAAGAAGCATTCTCCAAGGTAACTATAATATATTACAAAATCAAAATAGTATCAGGTTTCAAATTAAAATTAAAAATCCATAAAATCCTAACAACACCCGATTGAAAAACGTTATTAATAGCGCCTAGTCTCTGTCTCTGGCAGGTTTCTATTCTGGTTCAAAGAAATCTACTGGAATCCTTAAATGCCAGCGTTACTGATCAAAAGTTGACACAAAGCTTTCGAGATTGCATCCATCTTTCGGAACTCGGAGGAGTTTCGAAAGCTTTGTGTCAACATTCGATTTTTATCGATGGCGATTGAGGAATCGTTACTCGACATTTTGAATTCCCTGCAAAGAAATCTTCATGTCTGTGCCAATCTACTTCAACCGTTGCTAGCCGTCGTCTCCCTCTGCACGAATGGAGGAATATGGAAAGGTGGCCGTTGTTAGATCAGTAAGACATTAGGAGACAAAATACCTCATTGTGTTGCTGCTTAAGCTTCCACTTCTTTTTCCTGGAAACAGCACTCCCCATGATAAACTTTGGATCTCGAGCTCATCTACACAATGTAATGATTCGTGGTGAGCGTTCTGATAATACTCTCTTACTTAGAGTGTTATCAACTACAGAGTTCCACTGTAGTTCGCATAGTCATTTACTTAATGCAATGTAAGTATTTTTAGTGATTGCATTGACGGTCCTATTATAACTGTTACCAAGACAACTCACTAGTGACCTGCCCTCAGCCGCTTGACAGTGTCTTGGGCTAATTGGACCGGCACTCGTAAAAGTCGTGGGTACGAATTTCGTTCAAACCTCAGTTGTCTTCTCAGTCTTCTGGCCTCTCTTTACAACTGTTGTAGGTAGGACTGAAGACTAACGGTAACAGCAGTTGTATAAAGTTGTTTATTACTTGTGATAAATTGTGGAACACTGAAACCCAGTCTTTTGTTTAAACATCAAACCGCCAGAAACAAATGAAAAAAAAAAAAAACAAATAGTTAAATGAGTGAATACTACAGTTGTTACTTGAAACAATTGTAAATCTGCCATTTGGAGCGTGCTTTACTGCATGAAACAGTTTCAAACCAGAAAATCTAATACTAAAATTACAACATTAAAGGCAGAAGTTTTTTTATTTTAATTATTCTTTGTGCAAACAAACTTCAAACGCTTGACCTGCTGCGAAAGAGTAGAGATGATTTGCATTTTTGGCCGAGGGTCTGTTACTCTTGTAAACAACTGGCGAAATTGTGTAGTTTAGTTTTTTAGATTTTCAACTTCTTAAGGTGTTGTTAACTCAAAACGGCAGGTTCCCAATGATGTGATGACTGAGACATAAAATCGCTCGAGCTTGAAGATAAAACAACATATTGCGAAAAATTATCCTCGATCGACCAAGTTATTTTGCCAGTAATCGCGAATATAATAAATTTCGAAGCCGATCTCTTTTATCGATTAAAACGTATTTCCTTAATTGACCGTGCCAGTATCTTAGTATGCTAACTTATAAGAGCTTATTGCACGACATTCTCTAAGTAAATGGATGGTTGAAAGCTTTAGCTCCTTCAAGCAGCGGTGAAGACATCGGTGCAAAGCAAAAACGTGAGCGGTTTTATCAGTACAGTGCAGTCACTTACCTGCTCGCCAACAGCTTGTCAAGCTAAATAATTATCGCTAGTGCTTGTTCGTGGAGGAAATTTCCATGCGTGGTGCATATAGGAAGAAAGCTAAGCCGCTCGGGGTGTGACAAAAATACGCAACGACCAATTAGCTTTCTACACGCGCTCAAGTCTTCTTGTCAAAGGCTATTTTAATATGAATCTTCTGGAACACGATTAAATAAATAGAATAACCCTATTTTTAACCATGGCAACAAAGACGCAAACTTAATAAGTGCAAAATGCACAAAATAATTAGTATATCACATAAATATTGCAGTCCTGCCGTAATAGGCTTGTCGCTCTGAAATAAGGTAGCGCCGGCATGGCTTCAAATAGCCTGCGTCTTTGGCATGTGGTATGTTTGAATTGCCTTGCTTCTCCATTGGACATTAAATATAACATAAAAGATAACCAGTTAGCTAGTATACCATTTCTTGCGATTCGCTTGACCAATCAAGTGGTACAACTACAGGGAGTCAGTAGTAACGTCATGAAGAAACAATATCTGCTGCTTTCTGATTCTCGGTTCCATTGTCCTAAGCGGAAGTTGCAGGTTGGGTGATAATTTGTTTGTTGCTAATTGTTTTTTAGTATACCCAAGTTGTGACTTAAATTATGACATGCTCATTTCAGTGTCAGTCGATCTAACGGCGAGCACAGCTACATCTGCATTTCCATAGAAACTGATTTGTAAGACATTTAAGAAAACACCCTGCGAGAAGCGCGTGTCAAAAGCTGTATTTTTATCACTCGATAGAACCACAAATCGAACACGAGTTGCTGACGTGACGATGGCGCCTGCAAAGAGAATTTAAAATTTCTTTCTTTTTTCATTTTTTCTCTCTGTATTCTTGCTGCAGAAAACTAGCAGAAGTTTGAGAGAATTAAAAAACGCTGTGCAGTCACCAGTGCCGGGCTCATGTTCCCACAGCTTTTCTCAGCGTTCCCCTGACCATCTATTCATGTTTCTTAAACTCGATACAAACTCGAGTCTGCGTTGAACGGGGTTTAGTTCGTGTGCAACGCAGGCTTTAGAAACTTTGGAGATTTTTGCTCTTTCTTAAATGAACGACCTCAGGTAATAGGCGCCAGGCGAGTAAAAAGTGCAGTGCAAATAGAGAGTACTAAAACAAAGTTTAAAATATTAAACTTTTAATTTTCATGAAGTGGTCGATCATTCTACCATGTTGTCGCTGCAGCTTACATAAAACTGGCTTGGCGGTTCTGTGTTTATGTGCTGGATTGGTCATGGTATGTTGTCCCAAAATTAAATTTATCTGTGAATTTCGATGTCTATCACTGGCCTCAAAGGGTAAAAAAATCCAAGTCTTACAGCACCACTTCCTGTGCTTTCATGCCCGTATTCAGGTCGTTTCAACTTCACGGTAAAATGTGCACCGGTGTGCTTTTCCGAATCAAGGCAGTCGCGGAGATGGACCTTTTTATTTTGTTAGGCATCAAGTTGACTCCGTCACCCATTTTCGCTGTTGGCCTCAAATTTATCACTGATGAAGTAAGTTCAGCGAGAATTCGTTTTCCTATTACAAAATATACCCTTCATTGAAGCAAATATCACAGTTTTGATTAACAATGTTGCTTATAAAAGGTGCAAGTTTATCTACATACCAGAAATGCCACATGCAGTGTACAGTATACGGATATTCTTCTTCCCTTACAAAATTTACTGTCAGTTAAAGACTGCCGAGCCTGAAACTGTAATTTACTTTATTGCATGACTCCGCTTGGCTGAAATTCGACAGAACACGAATACGAATCGTTCTAAATCCTTTAATGGAGCATTAATAACAATTAATAACAATAACTTCTTTACCCATTACACAATAACTTCTTTACCCATTGTTCCGTTGTACTGCTGAAATGCTCGGAGACTTTAGCTCTGTAAAAGCTACTCTATAATCCCAGGGTAAATAAAGTATTCACTTCACTTCACTTCACTTCAATACAATTCTCCCATTGTACCAAAAGAGCTGTTCTGGATTAAAACTAATGCGTTGAATACCTCTATTGTTGTTCGCACTTAGGTGAATCAATATAATTTGCTTATTCTGCCTATTAAATTTGCTTTTCACTGTTCTATTTGCCGGTCTTAATACTAGCCCTTAATGTTCAGTACAACACATGGGTTTTGTTGCTTAGTTTCAAAAGCCGTTTATATTATTATATATATTCGTTTTGAAAAGAAATTTCAAATTGACTTGGCGAATTCAGTTCTTACTGTGATTTGCAATTGTCTTGATAAACCTGTTCGGAAATAATTACATTTTTGGCTGCAGAAACCGTGCTCCCACCACCAATGATAACATCGGGCCTTGCGTGCACCGCTTTTCTGGTGAACTCCGTTCTTTGAAAATCGGTCTTGTCGGGATCGTCATCAACATCTTCATCTTCATCTACTTCTCTGGCACTAGTAAGAGCTTCTGTAAGTTGCATATTACTTTCCAGCGGACAATTCGCAAATGGGGAGTTATCATGTGCATTAGTTTCTACTTGTCCAGGGATATGAGGTCGTAAAGTCATCAACTCTGGTTTGTCCGGTTTGGTGACCACAACGCATTTCCCGGATATCATCATGCGTTCAGGCTTCCAGTCTGATGTAAAAGAGGCAAGTTTCACACCAGTACCCAAGTCCCAAGCATCGATGCTGCTATTCTTGGAACGATAGTTGGAGTATGCCATTTGGCCATCTTTCGTCACAAATAAGGAATCGACGGTCTCGCACTTTAAGGTGTGACGGACGCGCCCACTGATAATATCCCAGACATTGATGTCTCCGTCACCTTCACCAGTAAGGACTGTGCTGCCGGCTGATGATATTGCTGTCAAGGTCACGTTGGGATTTCCATCATCAGTAATGAGTCTATGCTTTAGACTTCCATTCGTCAAGTCCCACAGCAATGCTTTGAAATCCTTGGTCATGCAGGCAAGGTAACTCCCTTCATCGGTTATCGAGGCATTCCAAAGCGTCAACTGGGCACTTTCGACCTCTAAGAACTTCTGGTCTTCTGTTTGTGTGTTTAGAAAGATCAGAGGCAGAGTTTCTTCTTCGTGATCTACCATCAGGCTTACTTGGCTGCAGACCACTGACCTACCATTTCTGCTGATGAGCATGTCTTCAAATCGGTGCTTTTGTCCAAACTTGTATTGCTTGACTAACTTTCCGTTGCCGATGTTCCAAACTTTGAGGTTGCGTCGTCCGCGGGAGAAGGCAATGAGGTGGTTCTCGTCAAGGAACCCAAATGCTTCGGTTCTTTTAGAGGCTTTACCTTGCAGAGGCCTTTCAACCTTCCCTGATTTTATGTCAAAAACTTGAAAGTGAAGAAACTCTATATCGTGGATGTAGCCAACAGCGCGAGATGTTCCATACATTTTTATCGTGTTGGGTGACAATTCTTGGGTCGTTTTAAAGGCTCGCACCTTCGTGCCAGTCAAAGTGTCCCAAATGAGAATTTGACTAGTATTATTGATCGTCGCCGTCGCAATAACATGCCTGTGGTCTGTTTCCCGTCCTAGATAGGTAATTGTGTCAACTGAAGACACGGCCTTGTTCCCAGATGAAGCATCAGTTGAAACCTCTTCGGTGCTCTCGTTAACAGCTTTTGCAAGGTCATAGATACGAATGACCTCATCGTAAGCCACAGAAATAGCGAATTTTCCATCCCTTGTGTAGAAACTGGAATGAATTATCAGTGTTCCAAAAGACTTGCTCTTCAAGGTTTTCTGAACTGTTCCATCTTCCAGGTTGGTCACAAGAATCTCGTAATCAGCAACACACACGGCCTTCGTTCCGTCCCATGTTACTTGAAGTCGAAGGAGACCTTTGTTGATTTTAAATTGTGGTACTTCCCTGACTAAATCGCCAGTGTGCAAATCATACAAACGCAGGTTGTTTCTCTCTGAGGATGTGACTACCACCTGTTCTTTAGAGGTCACCTTAATTTCTCCTATGCAGCATGCGTCCGCTTCACTGAAAACATTGACTTCCCGAACGTTTACTCCTGTTCTAGTGTTGAGGACTGTGAAACTTCCTGTTCCGTGGACGCTGAAGGCTGCTAGAAACCCTGCTGCTCCAATACTGCCATATTCGTCATCTGTGGGTATCTTGCCTATGTCAATCTTGTGTACCAATTGGCCATCTTCAGTTGTCCATACCTTGAGGTCTTTATCCGTAATGGCAACAAGACGTGTTTCGCTATCCACAAAGGACACAGGTGGCATTGGACTGTATGAGCTTTCTTCAACAAGTGCCGAGAATCTCTGCAGAATTTGACCATTAGATGTATATATGAGAAATATATCAGTTGATCCTACTAAAAGGAGAAGGTCTTCATTGAGACGGCTGGCCTCAACAGTCCACACTGTTCCAACTTCCAAAGATCCTGGAAGTGTCACCCTTCGAAGAGTTTTTCCATTGTGCAAGTTTATCGTTAATATTTGAATATACACCGGTTGTGAGAACGTAGTGGTGACAAAAGCTGTCTTTCCATCGCAACTAAACCCACAGCACTGAAAGATGATCTCACCTGGTAGTTTCATCGAGGAAATTAGGGATCCACCAGGTGAGGTCAAGCATCTATCACTTGGTATCAAGCACGGAACTGATGAGGAATACGCCTGCTGCAGGACGAGGTTAATGCCATCGAATTCGTCTTTACTGTGACTTGTAGTAAGCCTGCCAAGAAGTTGAGGAGCCAGTTGATTGGCGTCAGCTTTAAGAGCAACGGAAGACAACTGCAATGTTTTCTCCAACGCGATCAGATCTTCCTCTTCTGGATACACGAGGAGTGAGGCGGCGAAGTCGTCAAGAACTGACTCTAAAGAAGTTCCTCGTAATTTAGCCAAGAGGAATTCAAAGTTGCAAAGTGTCTCTTCCTTGAGTCTCTTGAGATCACCTGCATGCAAGAGATGATGCGGTAACTCACTCAATTTTCGCAGATTGAAAACCTCCCTCTTTTCTTCCTCATTGCTAAACGTCAAAGGCTGTTTGGCGACCAACCGATCCTTCAAAACTTTCTGTCCGTCTTTGTCAACGTAAGGCTTCCCTGCGCCATTCGACCACTTACCCACAAAGTAGTCAGCAAGCTTTGAATGAATTTCTTGCTTCGCTTCCAAGTAACGATCAGTTGCCACTTCGATGAACTGGCGATGGTACCAGTATATCACTCGAGAGTCATCTGCCCCTCGCTCTATCAGGTAGTCTCCAATGTCGGAGCGGATGCGAATCCACAGCAGTGGTGGAAGTCTTCGAAAAGGAGGGGTCCAGTATTGATAGACGTCATCGAGGACCTCATCATCCAGGGATAGAATATCTTCTAACTCAGGTTCTGTCAATCCATTTTTTGATGCGGTGATGTAAGCCAAAGCATGGCTGACAAGGATCTTCCCATGACGTCGCTCAATTTGATCGAAAAGATCATAGACAACGTTTTTCACGCCAGAGGCTAGTGTGGTTTCATTTGCTGGAGTATACGACTTCCATCTGAAAGCTTGATCAAAGGACAGCTTCAGGTACAAGGGCAAAGGGCATTCTTGGAAGGCCTTCAAAACCATTTCCTTCTGAGCAGACGTTAACGTGCGCTGGAAAGATCTCAACCAGCTCGCTAAAATGACATCAGCATCATTCACAGGTATGTTAGGGATCTCCTTAAAGCATCGCTCTTGAAAGAGTGTCTGGCAATACAAGCAAAATTATACGAAAACTTAAAAACGTTGACATTTGATACCTGTGCCTGTTTAGCCATCGACTATAACTACCACTGATTGCCTTTGGTTTCTGCCTGAATGAAAATAACAATAAAGCCCCACACCTCAAGGATGAGACATCTTAGGGATTACATCAATATTTCCTCTGTGGGAGCTATGGGTGGTGTTTGCTTCCTATGGAGAGTGTCTGGGTCTGGCCCTAACTACTCAATGTTCCCTTAGGTGAGCTGTCGTCAGGGGAAGCGATCCCTTTTTAGTTTCAAAACACAGCAGGTGTTTACCATTGTATTGAAAGCAAGGAAATCAAACAGAGTTTTGTTCGAATGTTGGCACCGTCTCTGGAGTTTTCGTCAGTTAGTAAGTGGGTTTAGTTAATTGATCAGCTACATGATTTTGTCACTGTTGTTAAAAAATTAAAAAATGAAAGGATCGAAAAGAACGAAAGAACTGAAAGAGCTATTCGCTACCTTCAAAAGTGGCAGGCACTCGTATTCTGGGCCAGGTAGGGTCGACATAACCAAGTAAAAGTCGTCTGGCATTTTCCCAGGCAACCAGTCTAAGCGTCTACCTCCTTCGTCAGCAGGAAGCTGGTCTAACGAATCAAGCATCAGTACCACGGGACGAGATGAGCTGGCTTCTTCCAAACATTTTGGAAAGAACTCCATTAGTTCCATTAGATCCTGCAATAAGTTCATTGCAATTTGGTAAGCAAGTTCCATCGATCAAATGAGCCCCAAATAGCAGACAAAGTAAGTCACATCAAAAGAAAGCTTGCATTTAATTCATCAAGTTCAGATGCAGTGTTGTTTCGGCTAATTTAGAATTTAAAAAGAACGATTTTGCCAGTAGTCAAGAAGCATGCAAGGCTAACAAATCCTGTTCAAAACAGCTACGATCATTCTTAGCGTCAGATTTTCACGGGGCAGTAAGCCTTTTAAAAGAATTGCCTCGTCTCTTCGATCAAGAATCTCCACGTGTACGTGATACAAGTGGATGAAAGGTTTTATTAGGTTGATCCGAATAAATGCAAATACTATTGGGACAGCAAACTTCGTTGTAGTGTTTAGGGTGGTACTAAGTACCGACATATATATGACCATACCTCAGGTATTTCTGTGGTGTCATTTCCTGTAACCTTATACAACTGTTGGCAGACACTCCTCAACAGCAGTCTGATACTGGATGACTCCGGTGACGTACCAATAAATCTCAACACCACGATAGCTGAATCATCTTCCTGCCACTTCCTGATCTCTACGGCAATTTTGGCCATAACCGACGTCTTTCCACAACCCGAATCCCCATGAAGTATGACCACACGGTTGTTCCTATAATCAAGCAAGGATTGCTTCACTGACTGAAGGAACTCGTCTCTTCCTTGACAAGCTAACCCTTTCTTTTGGCAGAATAGTGCATGCTGCAATATTTCCTCAATAAGTGGATATTTCTCCTCGCCAGCTTCCCTCTCCTCAATTGCCTCCTGAATCATGCTGGTTATAACGTTATAGACATCGGTGCAAAGTGTCTCAACATATTGCGCATGCTCAGCAGATGTGTCTGGATTGATGCCCTCATTGGTCCAAGTGACATTATATTGCATTACATTTTCTGTTGGCAAGGCAGTTGGAAGCTCGTTTTCTCTCAAACTAGTCAGTAGTTTTTGCGCAGACTCGTCAACAGCTGAGTTGTCTCCGTATGTTTTGTCCAGAAACTTGCCGGCATTACGACTGTCAACATTTTGAATGAGATCTGTTATCACCCTTTTGAACCAAAAACAGTGTTTTTCTGGTGCAGAAGCTGTAATTATCCCGCGGCGAATCTCGTCTTCTGTCACTAAAAAATGCAAATTTAGGCGAATGTTAGTTTTATACTAAAAATAATTTCACTGTGTTTAAATCTGTTGCCACATGAAGAGAAGTATTACCTGACATATGATACTTGTGTCGGTCGACCTCATCCAGTGCGATGTCTGCGGCTTTTCGCAAAACAACTTGCATTCTCTCAAACGCCGTCCACCACTCCGCAGACGCCTTCTTGCGTAATTCATCATTCGCGTAATCACGGTAGTGAGGCAGCAGCGATGTGATTGGCTGCAGCAGGTATTGAGCGGGAACTGAGTTGTCATCCCGCCAGAACCAGTTTTTTAGCAGTTGGAGGTCGTCTTTGTTGTCAACTGCTCCAAGGAGCTTCTCAAATTCAGACGCGGCGATCTTGACCGGGAAGGGACGATAGCCATACTTTTGCCCCAAAAAGGTCTGAAAGTAAAAACGATGACTAGTTATAATGAAATACAGATTTTTTTTCAGATTCAGATTTTCAGATTTTTATTATTTCACACTATTTACAGACATATTTTACTATCACACACTATTTACAGAAAATTCATTAATTAAAATAAGGAAAATATAATAATAGTAAAGCCAAAACAAAATGTGCTCAGTGACCAAAGAAGCATATGCTATCGTGTTGGTCACTGACACGTTAAAAAAGAAAAAAAGACAAGACACATTAATTAATAAAAACAATAGAATAAAGGAAGTAAAATGTGATTAACAAAAGTATGCAAATTAAACAAGTTAAGTGAATAAATCATAATTAAGTTATATACATAATTCAAAGAAATTATGCTGAAGAGTAATATTGAGTATTTAAAAGGTATAATTTATATTTATATACAGAAACGATACTACTTTAAGGTTGAACTTACAATGAAGTTGGGTCCAGTTGAGAGCTTTTGACATGCGCGTAGCTCCCTCATGCAGAGCTCAGTGGTCATGTGATCATCAGTGGACTCGTCCCGGACTCCCCATCTCATGTCGACCACTTGAAAGTCATAGCCCCTCTCCTGACAGTAAGACTTGAGTCGGGGGTACACTTTTTCCATCAATGTGTTACGCTCTACAAAAGTATCTAAAAGGACAAAAACAGAAACCATTTGTAACGTAATCATCTCCACTTGGAAACGACAAGCAAGCAATCTCCCGATTAATACACAATAGGCAGAACACAAACGAAAGTACCTTCCATAACGGGACAGCTCTTTTGGCAGGTTACATGTTAAAGTAGCGTTATTACACAAAGTATCCGTAAACGTGCTCAGTGACGATACTGTACCTGTGAATGTTGAACTTGTAAATATCCTGACAATCTTAACATTGTCTGACACTTCCATATCCAAGTCCCCCAAGAACACTTGCTTCCAAGCGTTGGTAAACTCGTCCACACCGGCTGTGTCATCCAATGGCTTTGTTCCATTTTTAGCCATTGTGCCTGAACCGTCTGTCACACTCTCGTTGGAGTTTACGGAAGAAGACCTCGAGGAGGCACGCTCGGGTTCATTTTCACCATTTCCTTCGTCATCACTTTGAGCCTCGGAGTCACTTCCGTCACTCTCTTCCGACTTTTTCTCGGGTTCTGACTCATTCTCGTCGTCATTTGACCAGCAAACACGTTCTTCCTGAGAATCTTTACTAGGCTCTTGGTTATCTGGCTGCGATGGTGTGGCCTCAGGAGTGGGTTGCCGCGTCATAATCTCCCTTCTCTTTCTTCTTGAAACAATGATTCCCATGCTGTCTGTTTGGCCATCATGGTGATTTTAGGAGAGAAGCAATATATGGATAATCAATTCATTGGTTTCATGTTATTGTCTTATCATTGATATATCTGACACAGAGTTCTTATACCTTTAGCTTGAGCTCAAGCATGTCATAACAAAGAGATTGCCATTTCACCCCCCCTGGGGCAAACCCCCTATACAACCTACAAACACCTTGCTAGAGTAACTACACTGTACTGTGTCAGTTTTGATTAAAGCTTGCGTGACCGTTCAAATATTGATTGACACAAACTTTTATCTAGCGTCTGAGTAAACCCCGAATAAAGAAGTTCTGTTCGCCTGTATAAAAGTAACAAGCTATGATAAATAATGGTGTGAAACCTGTTAAAATAATTCAAAACCGGAGAAGGAAACTGCATCAGATTAATTTGGAAAAGAATTAAATATATTCATTTGCGTTACACGTAATATCACACAAAATAGCATTCCTTATTCGCTAATACAGCTATTTCAATTAACGTTGTCGGATTGAAGCTCAAAGCTTAAAGACAAGACCGAAAGGTAGTATGGGCGAAGAAAGAGTGTTCCACGCGTGCTGAATACTAATGAGACACAGCGATATAGCAAACGAGACGTTTTTCGTTTCCTTTCTCTTCAGACATGTGTAGAAAAGATCCTTTTTTGCCTCATTTCATTTAAAAAGAATAATCCAAACCACATAACGGCGAAAGAAAAGATACAAGAAAGGTTTCACGGAAAGAAAAACAAATATTCCACGTGCAAAAATACAAACTTGTAGATTTCCTCAATGGTGATATGCAAATTGCAGTAAATACCCATGGCACCATTCGGTCTTGACTCGTAGGTTTGAAGATTTAATCCGACAACGTTAATTGAAATAGCTGTATACACAAGGAATAAGTACAGTGTAACTATAACTTATTTTCACTTAGTAATGAATTAAATGCAGACCAAACTGACCAAAGTATGACAAGTGCACGCTAGGACAGCAACTCTGAGAGACTATCACGAACACATCAGATATCTACCATAAATTGGCATTAGTTTAGAGGCGCTTGTCCAGCCTGGGGGCTAATACGCTAATGAAAGGAGTAAGTGGCAGGCTCTATATATCACCGATATACAGTTTATATCCAGATACTAGCAACAGCGAAACGACAGTAAACTCCCGGTACTATACAAAACATTTAGCGTGGATTTTTTCTATAGGGTAATTATAAATGATTATAAGACTTCTCTGATTGACCTGATTTCATCTGAACTAAAACACACAGGTCTTTTACGATCTGTTCGGCCACGTGCCCAAAGATTGTTATTTTAAATAAATAAAATTTAACTTTACCCGCAAATTCTCACCGACAATTTGCGTTTGAAGTAGAATACTATAGCATAACTGCATTCATTATCGCATCCTATCCATGGCTAGCCTTACAAATTCACGACTCCCTTTTTCTCTGAAAAGAAAGTTATTCCCTGGTCTATGAACAACAAATGTTCCATACGATTTTTCTGTTGCTAGTCTTGAATATTTACAAAACGTATTCCGCTTCACCTCCAATACGACTAATTCTCATTCGGCTAACCGTTCATTCTGTTTCGTTTTCTCGAATGGATAAATATTCACACGATCGCACCGCCAACACAAAAACGACGTATAACAGTCGCTCTCACGTTCAAACGGCAATCGCTACATTTTCGCCGTTTGCGCGAAATCCAAACGTACATTTTCTGCCTAATCGCTTTTATATGCTTGTGCACAATTTACGGTGAAGGAAGTTATTTTAATGCTTTTGATATTTTTGAGCTTCATCCGATACTTACCGCCCAACTCACTAGTTTTCCACTTAAATGCTTTTCAGAGGCGCTCCATCGTTGCGTGTTGTAGTTATACCTGAACAAACAATACCTTGCTTTACAGGATTGCCAAGACAACGTTAACAGAGAAACTCTGAATACACCACGGGAAGGCCATGACCAAACTCACAAGACCTTATCCTTGAATGCAGTTAATACAGGTGTGTGAACGTGTATTCAACTGTATTCGAGAAAAGGAATGCGGACAAAGTTTTACAAAGGCGTACTGCTTACGTTCAACCCTATGCATTTGTGATTATTTGTTTGTAACAGTCGCTAACAATGATTCAAGTTTTGTCACGCTAGAGTGTCACGCAGTTCGCTTTTAACAAATCATTCGGACTGCTCAGTCAGGCCTAGTGGATAAACGGAAATTTATTCTGCATCCCCGAAGGCAATTTGTATTCAAGTACCGGGTTTCTGCCTCGATGGAGCCATGAGTGAAGTTAATTAGGGGAGGCTCCGCCATCGGGTCTAAACCCTTACCCTTTCACCAGGCCTGCCCTTTCATATACCATTTTTGACAGAAAAAAAGGAACCCTTTCGTACACCTTCTATCAATACTGGTACCCTTTACTCATGCCATCGGTAAAACCACTATTCCTTTTCTAACGTTTTCATTTGATAAACCCCTTTAAATATTCAGAATCAGGCATCTGCTCGAGATTTATCGAAAGGCCCTGTTAAAAACTAAATGATAGTTTTCCCTACCCTTTCCAATTTATCTTTTTTACCTCCTGCCTGAGGGGGGGGGGGGGGGGGGGTCATGAGAACTCAGTTCTTTCTACTGATCCTATCGAGGTAAAATTACCTTCAAATTGAAGAAAACTAAACTTAACTAAAAAGGAAACAAAACCGACTCGCGAACAACGATTGCAACTACGGAAAAAAGAAGGTATGTGATGAAATGTTAAATGAGTCTTGTGCTCGCAAAATGACGCCTTAAACTGCTCAGGACGGCAGAAATAATTGACACAGGACTCAGTTAACATTTCACCTTAAATTTTATGGAATCATTTACAGTAAATTTTGTATTTTGCATTAGATCGAAGCCGACGTAATGTTTATCTATATTTCTTCTATACGCGCCATTGATATACGCAAACATAGGGTGGTGTGCCTGTGGTTGAAGTGTCTCACTAGAACACTTTTCCAACGGTTTTCATTTGAAACGTTTAATAACCGTTTAGTCCTTGCTCTGTTTTCGGCTGGTTGGATCGGTTGAGGGCTTTCGTTCTTCGAGTTCTATTGGAAAAAAGTCCTCGGTTGTCTGATTGGATTGCTGAATATTGGTAGACTATTTCATTGAAAATAGTTGAAAAAGTGTTCTACTGGTCCTACTGGGAAAGTTGTTTGGCCAAGTCTAAGACATCTAACCGTTTCGTCCAAGTTTGATACCCGGTTGATCAAGCTGTCAACCGTACGAAAACTGTTTTCCCAGATAGAACACGAAAAACCATCGGTCACCAACCAATCCAGTCGACCTTTGTTTTTGGTCCCGGGGGCGTGATGCATTAGTAAATCTGGGAAGGAAATAAAATACAAAAGAAATATTGGGCGCGAAAAACCCACACACGACTTGGTAGCCTAGCCTCCAACCACAAAATACCGCAACTTACGCTTCGCTCGTTCCCTAACATTGTTTACAGTGGATGCTGTCCTAGTTTGTCGCTTGTGTGATCTGTCTGCAGCTTTCAGAGAAACCGTTTTTGATTGAAGGGAACTCCTTTAGGTAAGCAGTCGTTAAATTCATTGTGTTGGTGTTCTTCTTTGGCAGATAACGCGCGAAAGATGTGTGTATATGTTCGGCACGCCATATTTTTTCGGAGTTTTGAGGTGCATGACTGATTCTAATGTCATCTAATTATACTAACGCAAATGTCATTTGAGTAGTTTGCTTTAGCATCCATTGTCTCTCTGCATAGTGTAGAAGATAAGTAAAACTTAAAACATAAGGTATATCTTCAAATTTATCGCTTTCATATCAGGGTGTATTAATTTGAGTACCCGTTGGCAACTAGATCTGTATGATATATCATCGAGCACTACAACTTTACAACTTCACGTCCGCCTAAAATATCTGTCTTATCAAAATCAAAATAAAGTGAGGTTTTTCTTGTTCAGGCTAATTTTAACCTTAACACAGAGGTTGCGTTGTGTGTAACTTATCGATGTCGTGATTAGCTGTTTGCAAGGAGTGAATTCCTTTCGCCAGATATAGGCCAGTGTGGTCGGAATTCGTTCGTATCACCATTCATATCGTTTACGCCCATATTTAAGTTAAAGCCGCGTCGAAATCAAAGCACACAGATTTCATTGTCCTTTGTATGTGGTGCACCTACAACGGATTCATCGCTTAGCACCCTATACGAGCTAGGTTTTCCAGCTGGGTCTATTTCCGAAGTTACCTGGGTAAACAAATCTCTAATTGCATTACCTCTGTTTACATGTGCCACAGTTAATTTTTCAAGTGTAATACTGAGAGCTTTTAAGCAGATTTGTAGGCAAGATGGAATTTCTTTTTAGTGTTTCATGCTGAAGCTGTGGTTGTAGTTGTAAGCTCATGTGAACCCCCAGTGCATGCAAAAGAGTAGAATTTCAGTGTTATAATTTTAAAAATGCATGTTATCTCTCAAGAATATCAGTAGGGTATCTTGTAAACTGTAGAGAATTGATTTTTGGCACCAGTTCAGTTTAGTGTATCAGTGGCAACCGACCCATAACACAAAGTGTTGTTTACTATCTGACTGTGCATTCATAAATTCCAAGGTAGAGATGTCTTGCATGTGATTTTGGGGCTTACACTTCAAAAAAATTAGATTTCAGTTGTTGAAAAATTAGAATAATTTTGTTTTGATCAATTACTTTACTTTAGTGATTGTCATTAACTATATTGCACATAGAAGCTGTAATATGTATTGCTCTTGCATTTATTCTAGCCTGGTTCAGTAGCTTTGTCTGAGGCTAGTAAAGTCCGAGTTAGGTTGGGAAATACTGAACGTTTATTACATACTTGTGGCAATTCTGTTTTCTCAATACCTTTTGCCATTGAAAGCCACTGGCCAGTGGCTTGCTAATTGCTAATCTCAGTGCTGTAAATCATAACACAATTTCCCTTTTTCTACAAAATGGGCTCAAAAACTGAAAAATGTCCTGCCCATTAATTTACATTTCATCGTGTGGTAATTCATAATTATTGTGTGTTATGACAGAATGAAATGTAAAAAGAAAGTTAAGTTCAACATGATATCATGTCTGACTGGGTGAAAATGCTGCACATTGCTTAATGGTTAAGTTATTGGCATCCAGTGTTCCAGCTAAAAAAAGCTATGCAGACTAATACTATCCCAGCTGGCTTATCTGGCCTGTACACCTTCAAAATTACCCCCGAGTCAAGATTTGTTTGCTAAGGATTAAGTTTCAGCTGGTGATAAGCTCACTTTCAGCTAGTGATATTATTAGCTATGTTGTGGTAACCGTTTGAGCAGTTTCATTTTTATATTTCATTGTCACAAATTCATTATGATCATAATATGAAACAAAGTGAAATGAAAATTAATCTGGTTTGAAAACTTTTAAACCAAAGATAAATTTGAATGACAGCAGCTCCATTCCTGGGACTCCAGATCAAACAGTCCACATTCAAGCATTAGCTGGGGTCACATTCCCATGTCCTTGCACGGGGGCAGTAAATATCCCAGTAAATACTGACAGAGGCTATGTTTGTTTTTCCAAATATGTGGTAGGAAGAGAAAGGTAAAGGCTGATCAAAATGCCGGCACAAGCAACAGATGAGGTGGACTGGAATAACCAGGACCCAGCAACTGTTATTTATAAGATTGGCATCTATGGCTGGAGAAAGCGCTGCATCTATTTCCTCATTCTACTCATAATGGTCATCACCATCGTCAATCTTTCTCTCGTCATTTGGGTCATGAGAGTTATGGACTTCAATTTGGTAAATATTCTCAGGCTGGTCATTCCAACTAATTAACATGTTAAGTAGTTTTATTGTATAAACTATCTAGAGTGAATTACCAGGATTTCTCTTGCTGAGAAAAATCATTTCTACACATTTGAGAGATATCATATCTTTCCATGTGAAGATATCGATTTCGTCACATTTGCTGATGAGTTTGCCATGTTTCAATGCTGAATGAGCCAAAGCTTATCGATATTTAAGGAGCTACGTCACGGACAACACATCTTGAAAAAATTGGTAATTTTTTTCAAGGTTGTTGGTAGTAATTGGTCTTATCTTCATCAGTCAAAACCATCCTTGGTTATTTTCCTGTTTTTATTATTCCATTGGTGTTTTTCTATGTTAGAAAACTATTATTTTGAGGTTTCCTTCAATTTCAGAGCAATCGGAAAAATGACTAAAACATTGTGACATTGCTCCTTTAAGTCAAAACATCTTCAGATCTTCCTTGTCAAAATTCAAGAATATTCGGAAATTTCCGGAAAAGTTTGGAAAGTGTTCAGAAACATTCGTATGACCACCAGACCAACATTTTCAAAATCTTTGGAAATCTTCAGAAAATCGTCAAAAACCTTGTTATTAGTAGGTTTATATAAAGTAAACAAAACAATACATGGTTGCTTGGAGATATGAAATATCTCTTCTGTTGTTGAACTCAATATCTCAGAAGTGAGTGCAGCGAACAAGTGAGATGTTGAGTTGAACACTCAAAGATCAATTTCATGTCTCCGTGCAACCAAGTATTATCCTCTATTGACTGAGCCGATATAACTTGTTCACACCAACAGAACAGGTTTACAATGGAGTTAGCCATTATCCTGTTTACTCAAACTAGACATGTGTACTCTGTGATTCCTTTAGGTGACAAAGGTTGTTAATACTTTAAGTTAAGGTGGAGTTATGTTAACAAAACCACACAGTGGCAATTGTTGAAAATACAGTACAACCCCTATTAAGCAACCACCCTTGGGGAAATAGCAACTGGCGGCTTAAGAGGGGTTGGTCGTTTTAATTAATAGGAGTTCGTTAGAAATTAGTGTTTCAAGGCTTTTTATAAATTAAGTTCATGTTATTTCAATGTAACATAGCATGAAAAGGAATAACAGTATTTCGTGACGACGACAATAAGCCTGATTTTATCAGCCGTCACATTCTGCACTTTCTTTCCTAGACTCTGGTCTGTCCAAGCTTCTTGAAAACAAGCCAAACGTTGTTTATTAAATTAATTCTTGCTGGCCGTTTCATAGGGGCAAAGATAATAGAAGAATGCTCACCGGGATGGCAGGAAGTTGGCCGCGGCTGTTTAATAGAGGTGGCCGCTGAATAGGGGTTTAATTTACAGTATTATACTGACAACAGTCTCAGGACTTTGCTAACTGGCTGCTTAATGGGTGGCCGCTTAATGGGTTTGACTGTATAATATTAAATAAAATTCTTAGTCATTTTTAATCTTAGCTATTACAGAATTGTATTACCAGTGAAAATGGCAATTGATGGTAACCTTCAGACAGTAATGGTACAGAGAGCGATATATCTGTTGTAAACAGATGCATTGTACATTGTATCTGTTGTTAACAAATGGTACTGGAAATTAAAGCTAACTAAAACTCACTGCTATTGAGTGCATTTTTTGGGCATGCTTCTTTGATTTGATTAATGTGAGTGATAACATGAAGTTAATAAATATTCTAATACAGTAAATAATGTTAAGTTTTGTTTTGTACAAGTCCTGTTTTATTTTCAGGATGGTATGGGCAAACTGAGAATCACTGATCAAGGTCTGAAACTCTATCATGGTGAAGCAGAATTTGTTAACGAGTTACGTGCAAACTTGATTCGACCAAGTCAGGTAAGCTGTAACTGTACAGGCCTATAACTAAACACATAGATTCTATTGATCTAGTATGAAGT
This sequence comes from Meandrina meandrites, assembly GCA_963693305.1. Taxonomy (NCBI): domain Eukaryota; kingdom Metazoa; phylum Cnidaria; class Anthozoa; order Scleractinia; family Meandrinidae; genus Meandrina; species Meandrina meandrites. The sequence continues at coordinate 28,249,414 of OY855910.1, forward strand.
CAATACTGGGAAGTATTGGCTGAAATCCAAGGAATCTCCAATTTATGGAGAATAAAATTTTTAAAAGTCACTTTTAAGTTAGCAAGTCAGAAGTCTGGTGCTCAACCAATTGAGCTAACCAGACGTTGCATGTAATATCGGTTTTATAGCTTTGATACATTCAATGCATCCACTGATTCATGATGACTATTCACAAATGCAGACACCAAAGTTGAACATACTTGCATTATTAGGCCACTTTGGTACAAGGTTAGCGATGGACTAGCATCCCATCCAGGGGGGAGTAGAAATCCGGGGTAGAAATACTCCTAGTCGCTACATGCTAAGGAAACGAGGATAAGCTCCGGCCTGATGGGCCACTAGGCTTGTATGCAGACTTTACTTTTGTACAAGGTTAAATGAAATTTTATGGAAAAAATTCTGTTTATAAGCAAACTGTTTTCATTTGAATGTTTACAAAAGCATTATGGCGTGGCAAAATAATGAATGCAACATTTCAGTGGTCTGTACTGTGGGCCAGTTTTCTAGCAAATGTATTATAAATACAATTAATCGTGGCATTAATAGAACTGATTTTTAATCTTTGCTTTTCAGAACTCTGAACTTAAACTTCAATCCACAGCAAATGTAACTGTGAATGCACGATCACCTGAAGGAAACATCACTGGCCAGCTCTTTATAGGAAATGATGAAGTTGTGGCAAGAAATCAAAAGTTCTCTATAAAGACTGACCAAGGAAAAAACATCTTGTATGCGGACAAAGATAAAATCCACTTTGCTGCTGACAAGTTGGAATTTTTAAGTACGCATTTTATCACTTCTTGGTCTAGGAATACACGTTAATTAACAATAAAATTTGTGTAAATTTTAACTCATTTAACTCATCAATGTTATCAAAAACAAATTAATAATTTGCAGGCCTTTAATTTTGCGATTTCTTTGAAATAACAAAAAAGTCCCATGAAAATAAGTAGCAATGAGGTACTGTATGTATTTTATTTTTAGGTCCCAATGGAGCCCATTTCAGTGGTTCAGTTGAAACAGAGAGCCTGAGGGCCCCTCCCAAGAAGGACCTGAGATTGGCATCCCTGACCAGGTCCCTACATATGGATGCTCCAGACGGCATGACCTTTAAATCTGCGGCTGGTAGTGTAGGCATTACAAGTCTAAAGGATGTTACAATCAAGTCCATTAATGGAAAGGTGTGAATTAGATTTTATAGCTTCCCAGCTAAATGGGCTATTTCAGAGTTGCCTTTTACCTCTAAATTCAAAATGAGTTCTTGTGTAAAACTTTTCATATGAAAATGAGTTTGATCTGCATGAATTCAAAATGAACATGCAGGTAAAACATAAATACGAATGTTTTCACACTATTAGACTTGTTTTGACAGCGAGGCTAAAGGCAACCCGGAAATGGTCTATCATGATATGTAAAGTATTGTTTAGTTTATGGCTAATAATATATACACCTTATTCGGAAGTTTAACATATAATACACACGGATTGAGCAAAATGTCCACTCGTATTATACGTTAAACCATTGACTAAGAAATTTATTATTCCACTTTTAAGGATGTAAACAGGTCAAAGTTTGGGACATTTTGTCTGGCCATTTTTTTGCCCCACTTTGCATCCGTATTTTTGCCCATGTTCTAGGGTGTAATAATGTGTCATATTTTGCGTGTTCTTATGACCAAATATGGGAAAATGGCACATGTTATTTTAAGTGAGAAATAGTTGAAGGAGCATTGCTTTTGTGCTCCTTATCTTTTTTTAATTTTGCCTTTTATAGCCACACCTTTTTTCCAAAAATCGCCACTCAAAATCGGGGGTGCGGCTTATCTGCGGGAACATTTCAAAAAGGTGCCGTACATTTCAGTGAATTGACACTTAAATAGAAACCTTTGTTAGCAGATCCTTTAAACGGTTTATGGCCGCTTTTCTAGAACAGGAAAACATCACACATCACAAAATTTCCATTCCCCCACAAAGCTGTTTGCAGTGTCGACGACGGCCTGTAATAAACTTCAACAGTAATCGATCGGCCCAGCCTACACGAGTGAGAAAATTGCACATTATTCTCAAGTATTTGTGTGGTAGAACTTTGCGGTTTAGCACTTCGATGACAAATTGATTACAAAACTCTCGTTGTATAACAAGTTTATCTCCAACAGTTGGCTCTCAAATCTATTTATTTGTGCGTCACGATAGCCATGAACAGCAGAATCTCCCTCCATCTTGAAACTTGAGGAAACAAACATCATTCTCAGCCTAGTCCCAACGTGTTCGTTCTAATGCCTGGTTACTAAGCTACTAACGTTCGCCAAACGAAAACACGTGTTCTTGTTCGCGAAAATCTGTGGAAAAAAGTGTTGAATGAAGAAATACCTGTCAACATGTACCAGAAAAAGATCAATCATATGTCAAAGTTAAAGGAAATGATGCTCATTATATTAAAACGCTAAAATTGTGGGTAAGACTTTGATGTTCAATTCCATTTCATTGCCATAGTGAGTTACATTCGATGAAGAAGACTTCTGAAGACTCTTTAAAAAAACTTTTTTTCCAAAATTTAAGTTGCTAAATTCAGGGTGCGGCTTATCTGCGGGTGCGGCTTATCTGCGGGTGTTTACGGTAATCAAGAATTGATTGTTCCATAATGTGTTCCTTTTGAATATTTCTCAGGTCCATCTGGATGCGGAACAAATTTCAATTAAAAATGTGAAATCGGGTACTTCAAGCAGTGGTTCTCCTGATGGAAATGCCAGGGAAGTCTGCATATGCGAAACCACTGGAGAATTGTTTCTGGCTCCAGCTGGCAGCCACTGCAAAGTCAGCAAGATCTGTAATTGATGTGATTGAGAAATTTTTTGGATTGAAGGCACGAGAAACATCGGGAATTTGAACCAGAAAATCAGTCTTTACACGTAGCTTCACAGGACTTAAATCACAGCAAGAAGCCCAAAAGTGTGGCCACTTGTAATTTATTCACATTCTTTTGGGCGATCATAATCCAATCAAAAGCCAAAGACAGCTTCAGATGCTTTCTGATTGTATAATGACTGCACAAAAGAAATGTAAATAAATTAAAAGCGGCCAAACGTTTGGACGCCTTTTTTTAATTCCTGTAAATATTCCTGTTAATATTAACTGTCAAGGACCACTTTGATGTAGTTGTAGCACAAATTTGCAGGAGTGTAGCACCATTTTTAACTCGTGATTGTACTGGTCCGCTAGTATAGCATTGCTATATTGATTTTGGGGCTAGGGGCATTATTCTTGTTGTTTGTTCGAAGGGTAACAAACCATTCATCATGTGGCTGATCTCTTGTTGCAACACCACTGTTACAATGAGGAATTTCTTTTGAGTTCACTATGATGTTAATATGATGTTAAGGTATTTCACAATTAAGTGAGGCACCTTTTTGTGGGTTATTTAAACCAAGTATTATTTTGCAGTTAGTACTACATAGTTCTTAAATTTTCAAATCAAATTGGTTATCTACCCTCAAAAAGAGCAATTTATGCTAACATTTGTTTGCTTATTTCATAATGTATTAAGAGTATGTATGTAGCCATTTTGGTACCTCAGTTTTTGTAAACTAGAGTTATAAATAATCTTCACTTTGTTTTAGTGAAAAGAAACTCCATTATTTATATTCAGGAAATAGGAGAGATGTTTTATATTCTCAAGGTGGTGCCAAGTTAATAGGATTATTTTAGCAGATGGAGGTAGTTTTGGATAAGTTTTAATTCTGCCTCATGTTTTAAAACGTTTTAAGACAAGATTGCTTGCAAGGAGCGCAGTAAGTAAAGTGCCAGGCCCCAGTTGTTCAAATGGAGGATAATGCTATCCACTGGATAAATCACCATCCAGTGGATAGGATTTATCCAGCGGATTGCATCATCCACTCTTTGAACAACTGGGCCCAGCACATTAAACCAGTTCTTAAAATTGAAATATCTTAACTAGTTTGTTTCACTTGTTAGTTTGAACTCATTTTATAATGAAAAATAATTTTGATCAGGCTGATTATATGATTTTTTTTAGCTGGGGTAAGAAATAAAAATTGTTACAAATAATTTTAAGTTTTGTATGGTATGAAAAGTTTCTTGTCTCTATTTAGGAAGGACACCTTTGTTAACCATACAGCAATAAGCGAGTTTTGTAATTTAAATGAGCAGTATTTTATTTTAACAGTTTTTCCAGCAATATTTACTTTATATCCTGCCTTGCACCAGAGCCCTTAAATCTGTCTAATGGTGAGTTAGGATTTTTGTTAAAGCTTATTCCAGTTGCTGAAGTAATTTCAGCTAGCAGCATATATTGTGGCCTATGTAGTTCTGTTTTAAACTTATGTATTTTCAAGGGATTTGAGACTTCTTTATATATGGCAAGATGGGGATGCTCATGGTGCCCTTAAGGAATTAGAAACTGTGTTTTGAGGGTGGTAAAGGGTATTTTCCTGACTGATGATCAGCCCTTTTTATATTTCTGTGAAATGGCTATTTTTTTCCTTGTGCATGAATTGTGATTTCCATAGCCGCTGTGAACCATGATTTTCCAAAACATTCTCTTTTATTTTCCGTGAAGCGCGAAATGCCAATGGAAGTCATATTTTCAGTGAATTGTGAAAGGGCTGTTTTGTTTTGCGTGAAATGTGATCTATATCCCTTTACCACCCTTTGTTTTGGTACCATTTAGGTTGTGTATTTTTCAATTTTTATGGTGCTAGAAAATATTACCAGGTACCTACTAGAATATCAGAAACGAAATAATGATTCATTTTGACAACATTTATTGATCTCTTGTGACTGGTACCTTATAAAACTAACTTACGCCACCCCACCCCCTAAAATAGGTTCTAGTACAGGTTTTTGTTTTAATTTCCAAAGCATCTCTGTCACGTTTATGTGGTGGTCCCAACCCCCTTGGGTGTACAGAGAAATCTGTTCATATATGCCAATTAGCTGTCACTAAACTTATGCACTTTCCAGTAACCTTAATAAAGTATTGGATATTTTGGTATCTTTCCATATTTGTTTTTGTTCAGTGCTCAAATTATGGGTCTTCTCCTCGATATGTAGCCTGCGAACGCAGATGTATTTCTGGCTGTCGCTTGGCGGAGACAAGCGACAGCCGGAAATACGTCTGCGTTCGCAGGCTACTCGATCTGCAGTCTTCCAAGGAAAAACTATAATGGGAGAAATTGAATAGCAAAAAAGGGGCTGTGCATTCTCTAATACAGTATTAGGGGTGCTACCCTTAACATTTTCTCACAGTCTTGCCCCTTCCTAAGTGGCTCTGGCATCTTTGTGCTGGAATAAAAATAATTATGTACTTAATTTACTCCCATTTCTCTCAATTGCTTGTCCTGTGCTTTCCTTTTCCACCTTTTGGATACCTCTCCTCCCCCATTCTGGGTGCCTGGCAACCTCCCCCCCCCCACCCCACCAATATTTGTATCGCCGGGCCGCTGCACTTTTCTGACTAGATAAGGGTACCGGGCCGTTCAGGCATTAAAAAAATTACCAACAACTTTATAGGGTAAATACAATTGCTGGTGTCTCAGATTATGAACACAGATAGTCCAGTATCCCGTCAACAGCAGTGGATGATTTTGCGAGACTTTCGCGACGCGCGAGTTGAACTCTGAAGGAGAAGCGAAAAATTCCACCGCGCGCGTGAACACAAATACCCCCACCCCTCCCCCACCCTACCACCGAAAAATTGATATTTGACATTCTCCAGACAGGGGTCTGGGTACTAGCATCGAAGCTCCAACATGGCGACTCGCGGTTGGCTGTTTTTCTTAGCTCTTTCATTCTGCTTTTCTCTCTGTTATGGAAAGAAAAAAGTCACAAAAGAGGTATGAAACTACTTGGTTGAACTTATTTTGTAATAACTTTTTTAAGAAGCGAAATCTTGCCCCAAATGCAATACCGTCAACATTTCACTTGGCGGTGTGTTGGTGAGGAGCAGGTGAGAAGTGACAGGCAAGTTTATGCTGTTCAAAGGCGCGATAAACTTATTTCCTTGATTTTTCCGCCATTTCCGAAGGTTACTTTTGTCATTTATCATTTAGTTAAAATGTTTGTCAATTGAGATGTTTCTCAGTAATAGCTATGTTGTATAGTTAAACTGTCAAATTTCTGAATGTTTTTTTTTATCCTTCTTGCTTATTTATTTCCTTGCTTTGTTAATTTCCCGGCCGGTTTAGCCGGTTATTTGTTCAGTTCCTGTAGCTGAACAAAGGAATAATCTAATCTTGCATTATCGTCAACCTTAAATTAATTTGATGCGTAATTCATCTTTGACAATTTTTCCTTCTTTCTTTTGCCATTTCCTGTATTACAGTAATCCTTCAAATACCAACTTAGTTACTTTATATATGTAAATGGCTATATATTTATTCTCCATACAGTTATTCTGCAAAATCGAATGGAATATGCCTTGTAACTTAGCTGACAAGTCATAGGCTGATTTGGCTAAAATCAGCTAATATTCTGCAAGATCGAGTAAATGTTTCAATATGTATAGTATGTTGCCCAGTTTCTGGCCACTATAGTTTGTAATCACTATAACTTCTTGAATATGCACGGAAAGCTTTTTCAGTTTTCTATCAAAAAAAGTACATTTACTAACTTTTGTTCAAAGAGTGGCTGCCCTCCTCGAGTATTAAAGATATTTTGCCATTTTTGGCAAACTCGTAAGTTGCCCAGTTTCTGACCACCTAGGATACTTAACAATTAGACCCATAGCCCACAAGGGCTACGGGTCAATAGCCCATGAGGCGAAGCTGAATGGGCTATTGACCTGTGGCCCTTGAGGGTGAAGGGTCTAATTGTTTTAGTATCACCCAACTAGTCGGACAGAAAAAGCAATAATAAAGTTAGCAAATGCAAGTTGAAGAAAGATTTATTTAGGAATAAAACGAAAGAAAGCATCACAAATTTCGCTACTCGATGACTATTACTACTAGTCCTCTGAAAACGTATCCAATCAAAATGCAGGATTTGCATTAGTCCACTAGTTGGGTGATACTAATTGTCGTTATTCAACTGTATCTATATCTGGAAAGGCAGGAGAGGGGGATAGAGGGGTGGTGGTGGTGGTTTAAAATAACCACGGAAAAGTTTTTAAAGAAAGTGTGCAAAGCTACCGGTACATGTAATCTGGAATTACCAGAGACCTGGATTGGGGTTTGAAACTAACTGAAAAAAATCTGTCCATGGCTTCACTCTATTAAAATCAGATTAGTGTATCTTAATGATTGCTGCTCGGTTTTGAATTTTTGTATGTAAAGGTAACTACTAATCCATAGGTATGTCATCAGAACATGTGAAATCTTTGAGTTGAAGGTCAGATGCCTTTGACCAAGGAAAAATTGAATGACCAGAGCAGACTTCTGTTTGCTCTGGTTAAAGATATTGTTTGTGATTTTCTAGTCACTGCTGGACACCCGAGTGAAACAGCTAATGGATTGGAACCAAAGAAAGCCTGTAATAAGATTAAATGGAGATAAATACAGAACCTATTTGAGAGCATCACCAAGGAATTATTCAGTTATTCTAATGCTCACAGCTCTTGCACCGCATCGGCAGTGTACCATTTGTAGGTAAGATAATTTTTTTAATGAAGTATTAGTAAATCAAGAATGACGGTATGTGTTGTGGTTGAATTGTAGGCATGGTACAATGTGGTATTTTCTTTTGTTTTTAATTCATTATCTTATATTTCTGAGGTCAGCCGCTAAATAGGGGTTCATCAGAAAGTAGCATAAGGCCTCTTAGAAACATCACATTACAACAAATGAAAATAATGTGAAAGGGAATCACAGAATCACATGAAGATGACAATAAACAGTTTATGCTTGAATGGTTTTATCAGTCGTCACCTATGTCATACTCTTGTCTGTCATGAGCTTGTTGAAAATGAAGCCAAACTTTGTATATTATATTCTTGCTGACTGCTAAATAGGAGCAGAAACAATAGAAGAATGCTCGTTGGGATGGCCAAAAGGTGGCTGACACTGCTTAATAGAGGTGGCCACCTTATTGGGGTTTTATTTAGTTTCAGGACTTCCATTACTGGCCACCGTGTGACTTAATGGGGGGGGGGGGGGGGGGGGGTGTGGCTGCTTAAAAGGGGTTCAACTGTAAATGAAAACTCATTAAAATGTTAGCAAATGCAAAGTTGATGAGAATACACAAGAATCAATGTAGGCATACAAATATGGCAGTTGAAGAACAGTTAGTCAATAAGAACAAACTATGGTTCCCATTTTGACGTGAACAGTAGAACATATCAATCTCTTTTCTTTTTCTAACAGGGAAGCTAACAATGAGTTCACAATCCTTGCTAACTCCTGGAGGTATTCTCAGCAGTACTCTAACAAAGTGTTTTTTGCAATGGTTGATTTTGATGAGGGTCCAGATGTATTTAATGCGGTAAGACAAGTGTAGTTTGATTTTGTTAAAATTAAATTTTATAAATACATGTATGTACTGTATTTGTTGTGATTTAAGTTTATGTTTTTGGTTTAAAATTGTAATATTGTACAATGAAGGTCATTCCTGGTCTTATCCTCATGTTTCCTTGTTGTTCATTTACAGCTGCGATTAAATTCTGCACCAATGTTTATGCACTTCCCACCCAAAGGAAAACCAAAGAAGGCAGACACGTATGATATTCAAAGGTACAAAACTTAAATTTTTTAGTGAGAATATTCAGGCTGAGGTTTTAATTTTGTAGTTGTAACAGTTATACAACACTTTATTTTCTCATAGCCAGCCAATTTTAAATTTCAAGCTTGTGCATTCATAGTGTTGCTTGTTTTCTTTGTAGAATGGGTTTCTCTGCTGAGCAGTTGGCAAGATGGGTAGCAGAACGCACTGATGTTAATGTATGTAGATTGTATTGGATAACAACTTGTAATGGTGTTGTTTCAATATAATGCCAGTATCATTTAAATGATACTGGCATTAAATGATAACCTGCTTGAAAGTCTGCGGTACAGGAATGATTATTTTGAGCAAGCAGCAAGTGCCATCTTGGATTCAGAAACCAGGGGAGGCCTGGTTTGAGTGAAAAAAAAGCAGCCTAGGGAGTAATGGTGAGGCTGAAGGATGATTTCTTGCCCCAACCTTGTACGTTTTTTGACTCCAAGATGGCAGCCAGATACACAAACAAAGCTATTGAGTGCTTGCCCAGTACCCACCAAAAACACCGAAGTCACTGCAGTTTCCATATTAGTTTTTGTTAATTTGTCATAACTGTATAAATTTTCTTTTCCTCCAGGTCCGGATATTCCGTCCTCCCAACTACATGGGTGCGGTGATAATGGGTTTGCTAGTCGTCCTGATTGGAGGACTGCTCTATGTGCGGCGTAAAAACCTGGAATTCCTGTATAACAGGACCTACTGGGCAATTGGAGCTCTGGTATGTATTGGTCAACCATATGCTGGTATATTGTTGACAAAACTGTTCTTTTTCATTGATTTTTGCACGTGGTATTATTTTCCAGCTTCACAAAAACCAGGCGAGAAATGGGTTACAGGGTTTGGTTAATATTTATTTCTAATATTTCCACGCAGTGTGTAGTGTTTGCCATGACATCAGGTCAGATGTGGAACCATATTCGAGGACCACCTTATGCACACAAAAATCCACAAACAGGACAAGTGGTAAGATGTAACCATTAATAGATCATGGCAACAAAACAGAATTATTGAATTCTGGTCAGCCAGAAGTTTATTTGTTTTATAAAATAGCTAAGATTCTCCATGCATCTTTCTCATAAAAAGCCATTCTTTATCAGAGAAAAAAAAAACCGATAGATTATTATTGTCCACTTTCATGTGTGTAGTTATAAAAAATGACAATTTTACCCTCGGCTGTAGTAATTTAGTAGTTTAACTCGTATTTTTATGTCTTTATTGAAGAAATTAAAAAATGCATCCAAGTGCACTGTTGAATTATATAAGCAATTTATTTACCAGCAGCTACACTCTCAATGAATACAAGTGCAGACTTTTTATTAACTAAGGGGTAATGGAAGCAAATAAAAGGCATTTACAATTTAGTGGCTTTGGTGGTTGGATGTGCCATTGCTAAACGCCTTTAAAGTGCCACTATGATCAAATTCACATATTTTCTTTTGTAGCCGGTTTAAAATATTAACAAGTACTCTTTATGAGAAGAAAAATGCTGTTTACTGTTCTCCAATATCTCTTTTCTTTCCAGAGATATTAAAGTTTTTAAAATATGCAAATTAGCAAAGTAATGACATCATATACTCAACCAAATTCTGATTAAATACGAAGAAAGTGATATCTCAGCCAATTTGTATTGAAAGTCTCTGATTCTTTGCAGTAACACTATGCTAGTAGTGTTTCACAATATGAACTTTACACCTTGGTTACCATGGCAACATACTAGGTTCCAGATCCCCCCAATGCTAAAGGCTTTTCTGGCCAGTTATGGCATTCTTTTTTTAATATTTGTAAATAATGCTTTTCATGCAAGATCTGGCAAGTATATCAATGGCTTTGGTAGACGTCTTACCTGGGTTTGATTTTTCCGAACTGAGAAATACTAAAATATTAAAAACAAATTGATGGGGACTGGAAAAGAATGAGTTGCCATGGTAACATAATTTTATTACAGGTATAGGTGTGTCATCTGTGGAACTATTAGTCTGCCAAGTTTCAATGGTCTCTGCAGAAAAATGACCGAGATGATGACTTAATTTTTGTACTTGACAAAAACTTGGGTTGAGTAGATGACGTCATCAGTCCCCTAATTTGCATATTTTACTACGATATTTTTAAGCTAAAATATCTCCGGAACTAAAATAGATATTTGAAAACGGAAAATGGCATTTTGAATCTCTTGTTAAATAGTCTATGAAATGCCTAAAATTTCAAGGGGTGAAAATTTGATCATAGTAGCACTTTAATGTGCAACAGCTTTTTTACAAGCTAAACTGGCCAAAAAAAACAATTCATCAAATTGAAGTGAATATATTCCTTGTAGTTGGATGTATGCATGATGTAAGTTTATTTCCAAATAATTATTTTTTAAAAAATGTTACTTCTATCAATTTTCTTATGTTGGCAGAAACCACATCCGATAAATATCGTCTTGTGCACAAGCAATGCATAGTTAACAATCACACTAACATTTTGTTTTTGTTTGTTTTCAGAGCTACATTCATGGAAGCAGCCAGGCTCAGTTTGTGGCTGAAACTCACATCGTCATTGTTCTTAGTATCCTTTTAAGTTTTAAAATCAACCAAAAACAATATTTACATTTACGTTTAGTCAGTGTTTAGGACTGAAGAAACAAAAAAGATGGGAAATGGTTGTGGTCAGTTTGCCATTTCTCTATTATACAGCTATTTCAATTAACGTTGTCGGATTGAAGCTCAAAGCTTAAAGGCAAGACCGAAAGGTAGTATGGGCGAAGAAAGAGTGTTCCACGCGTGCTGAATACTAATGAGATACAGCGATATAGCAAATGAGACGTTTTTCGTTTCCTTTCTCTTCAGACATGTGTAGATAACATCCTTTTTTGCCTCATTTCATTTAAAAAGAATAATCCAAACCACATAACGGCGAAAGAAAAGATACAAGAAAGGTTTCACGGAAAGAAAAACAAATATTCCACGTGCAAAAATACAAACTTGTAGATTTCCTCAATGGTGATATGCAAATTGCAGTAAATACCCATGGCACCATTCGGTCTTGACTCGTAGGTTTGAAGATTTAATCCGACAACGTTAATTGAAATAGCTGTATACTTTTGCAACTCTACATATAATTTCCCTTTACAATTCCACAAGAAAGAAGAGAAATAGCAATTTTAATTTATTGTAATAATCTTGTATTGCTCCTTAACTGGTGTACAAAGATGCTCTTTACGTTGCTGGCATGATTCTTCTCAATGAGAAGGCACTTGAAGTCAAGGAGGTTGGAAAGCGTAGAAGTGAGAGTTTGAAATTTCTTGTGCAACTTTTTGTACATTGTAGTTTACTTGTGTTCACTAACACTGCCACATTTCTCCTAAAAACAAATCAGAGAGAAAAGGTTGGAATTCTGTCTCCTGCAATAAACTTGTGTTAAACCAAAAGTCACTTCTGTTGGATTTCTTCACTCTGGCAAACAATCTGTCTCCTGATTTCTCAAACCTCATTAAAATTGCAATCACACTGGCACCAAAACATGTTAATATGAAACACATTTAGGTATCCATTTCCAAAAAAAAATCTCCCTGGCTCTTTTGTGTGGTTTTATGACATCAAATCTTTGCAGTTGAACTTAAACTGAGATGCTTCCCTCTCCCATTGTCTGTGCAGAGTACCATTTAATCTGCTGATGGTTGTGTAAATTTTGTCAATATTTACCTTTGATTGTTATTTTCAGTTGTAGTTATGGTTGGTTTGGGTCTTGTGGTCCTGTTCTTCAGCTTGTTGCTGTCTGTGTTTCGTTCCAAGTACCATGGGTATCCATACAGGTAAACATGGTGTATCATAATTGTATGCCACGTTCCTCTACTGAATTTATTCTTGATGTGTAGACCAGCAGGCAGGGATTCTGAAGAATAACTGACAAGCAAACAAAGACACAAAACAAACAAACAAAAACAGGAAATCTTTTTACAACTGACATGATAATACAGTTGAACCTGCTGAAAGCAGACACCCTTTGAAACCTGCTTAGGACAGATGTCCACTTACAAGAGGTGGTGAGGAACAAACCTGACTAAGTGTCTGCCCATAGAAGGTTCCATTATTGGAGGTTTGAATGTATGAAGAAAATTGCATCAATGGAGAAAGATGCCTTGAAGGGAACTGTAAAGTGATAGTTTCCTTGAGTAGTAAAACACCACTGAGGTGGTAACTGGCCAAAATGGAATGTTCAAGGATGGTTTAAATTAATGGGTAAAAATTAAGACATATAAAAAGCTGCACCATCTTTAGCGTAGCTCCTTCATTTCCTCCTACAGTCTGCATGTAGCTGAACATGGGTACACATAGCTGTCCCCCCCCCCCCCAAAAAAAAATTACTGGTTAGGGTTAGATGGCATTGTTGTTTTATTGACACTTATCCAGTAGATACGACAGCATTATCCACCCTTCGACATTTTTCAATGACAGTTTTTCTATAGTTGTTCAGATGACTCAACTCAACCTTAACATTGCACTTTTGTTTTTGTTTGTCAGTTTTCTCATCAAGTGAGGTCGAGACACACTCTGACAAGGCTTTACCCTACAAGCACCACAGTGCGGGATGAATAAACTTTTTTTGCTCATTGCAATAAGCACTAGTAGTATAAAAACATATCTGTAAGCTATACCCTAGGCATTTTTAAATTTCTTCTTCTAAACTGCTATGTTTCTAGACTTGTGTTGTGAATTAAACTTATGTTTGGTCTCCACTGCTGATTCTCTCTTTTATCAAGTATCTACATAGTGGATCAAAAGCACGCTGTGCTCTATGTCTTGTGTTACTTAAAACTTTTTAAAAAGCTTTCTGTGACCTTGCTGCCTGCATTATACTCGGTGTTAGGTTATTGAAAATTGAAAAGCGTACATCTAATTTAAAGAAACATTTAGACTCTTCACCTCAAATACATTATGCCCCTTTATAGAATTTCATTTATTTACTAAAAAGTAAAATTAAAACTGTTCTTGTTGCTCCATAAAAGTTGTGTTATATTGTAGTGTGATTCACAACACGATATACTTGCCGCTCTTTCAAAGATTTTAATTAGCCTGAAACGCTGTGTTAGATTATGCAAAAAAAAAAACATTCCATGTGTCCTGAAGAAAGATTGCTACTCCATACAAACTTAAGAAAAATTTAGACTCTCCACCCCAAATACATTACGGTATTCGTCTTTAGAACTAGATTTATTTTTTTTTTAAATGTTGTTTGAAAAAAGTTGCATTATAATTATGCGTGACTTTCATAACTCAATTAACTCAGATCTCCGGTCAATCTTCGCACAATCTTGTTCTCGATTCTATGTGTCCAGAAGAAGGACTATTATCTCCTTACCCTTGTCATTTGCTGTTTAATATTTCATTTAGTTCTTCTCGTTCAGCATATGAGACCCTATAACCTATAGCGCCAATCACAAACGTAACAGGAGACAACTAGACTGACATCTGTGTTTTTTATCCACATCGATAAAATCTGTTGATTGCATTTTTGACAATTTTTACCGGTCTTCAAGGAAAACTAAGGAGCCTTGATCGTGTAAAGAGAGCAAATGATGTCCCCAGCGTTTAAAAAATAACCACAAGCATTGTCGCCAGCGTTTAGAATCAATGATTGTCAACATTTCTTGGAGAAAGAACACATATTGTCCTGCCAATTTACAATAAAATAGTATTTATTTGTTACTTTGTGACCTTGTCACTTTGTTACCTTACGTGGGGTCTTACACGAACTCTGCGCCAAAGCTACCTCACATAACAAGACAAAAACCAGAACCACTGTATTACAACAATCACATCAACAAAGTATATACTTACATCATTTTGAATTACCGAAATTTCTAGTAAATTGTTTCTTACTCCTTTAGACTCAATCACACACCTCATGTTATGTATTTCACAAAGTATTACCCTGATTGAACCTCTCCACCACAGTCAAACAGTACAAGACAAAACTACATCTGTTTCTTAATTCACTTCGATAAAATCTGTTAATCACATTCTTGACATTTTTTGGCAGTATTACAAAGTAAAACCAAACATCCACATCCATGTAAGAGCACACATTATGTCCCATCATTTAGAATTAACTCAATACATTGTCACCCGCGTATAAAATAAATACCTGAAAACTCTTCTTCAAGCAAGAACACATAATGTACCACAAATTTACCATAAATATATATCCATTGTTTTAACCTTGTTCACTTGTCGCTTCGTAACCACACGTGAGATCTTACACGAAGTACTACCTGTGCCAAAGCTGCCCACACCAAATTCTCGTGTTACCATGCTAACACGACAAAAATGAGGAAAATGTAATGTTCATCTTGTTGCAAGCATGGGACAAAGAAAAAATCTGAGTCCCTGATAGGAATCAAACCAAAGGTGGGTGCTCTATCCAGTACGCTTCTAAGAGACTTGTGGTGAGCAAGGCCACTTACTAGGTTCATACGTGTCGTGGCATGTCCTGTTGATAGCCTACTGTATGGTGATTAATGGAGAAGATGGTAAATTTTAAGCTTGGTTGTGAAATAAGAAAGTAATGTTTATCATGTCACAACCGTAGGACAAAGAAAAATCTGAGTCCCCTACAAGAATCGCAGGCAGACAATCCTCTGTATTGAGACCGCGTGATGTACACATCACAATACGCTATTTGATCTCATACATTCACTGTAATTTGTAACGACTGAACTCAGCTTGATTCAACTGATTGTGAGAAATAAATAAATAGAAAATGTAAGTGAACTTTATTAATCTGGCTTACAGTAGATCACAATTTGGGATTAAAAGATGCAAAATCCAGTATTTTATGGAGCATTTCTCGCAAACACGAGGTGAGTACTTTATCCACTGAGGCACAACGAAACTTGTAGAGGGTCCCCTATACCCCTTTACAAAACTGAATCACGTAAAAATATTTGGCCTTTTCACGCATCACGAATACCAAAATGTTTTCACGTTCACGCAAAAATCAAGGTGATCCCAGTTTAGACTTTAGCGCTTGGAAGGCGTAAAACCGCAAAAATTTGATTTGAGTGTTGCATATCACGTCTCGATAGCTTACAAAGTTTAATCTGTTCAAAACCTAACCACAGAGCTGAAAACAAAGACGTACATTTACTAGAACACTGAAAGAATTGATAATTAAGCCACGAACAAAATATGATTCACCAATCACGTCTAATTCAACTCTTCGTTCACAGGTCACGTTTAAGTTAAAAATTGCTTTCACGTGCACATGAAAAGATCTTCAAATTGACAATCACGAATCACGAAAAAATAAAAGCTTCAATCACGTTTCACGGAAAAATAAATTCCTCCAATCACGCTTCACGTAAAAAGTATAGGGGACCCTCCTCGTAGTGAGCAAGGCCTCTTACTAAGTTCACACATGCCTTGTTTACCACTGATGGACTAGCATCCCATCAAGGCCAGTGGGAGTTTTTTTGCAGAAGCCCAGTAAAATCTACTCATTCTTTGGCTGCTAGTTACCGGTACTTGATAGCTGCAGTGTCCTTGTGTTTTGTTATGTTACAGAGACTCTCAAATGTTTTAATTGGATATCATAACTGATAAGTTATAGTACAACATATTATTAACCCCTAAACTGCATCCTCCAAAAGGTTGCTTTGGACCTACTAGCATTATAGGCATACAATGTGTACAGAGAGCTATGTAGCTGTAGCCCTTTGCACGCATTGCAGGCCTATCACACAAGTCTTAAAGGCCTGCAATGTGTACAGAGAGCTATGTAGCTGTAGCCCTTTGCACACATTGCAGGCATATCATACAAGTCTTATAGGCATGCAATGTGTACAGAGAGCTATGTAGCTGTAGCCCTTTGCATGCATTGCAGGCCAATCATACTGGCATTATGGGCATGCAATGTTGGCAGAGAACTATGTACCTGCATTTCGATGAAATGATAGTACTGAATTGGCCAAGCCACACACTCGCAGCTCAATTATAAATATATTGATAACCGAGGAGGCCTTCCCTTTAAGCCTGATGGTTCTTGGAGGTCTCCTTGCCCCATTTCTGTCTTTTTTGTGGCGAATAAACTGATGATGGTGATGATGATGATGATGTAGCCCTTTACACACATTGCAGGCCTATCATACTAGCATTATAGGCATGCAATGTGTGCAGAGGGCTAAGAAGCTGTAGTCCTTTGCATGCATTTACAGACCTATCACACCAGTATTATAGGTATGCAATGTGTGCAGAGGGCTATGAAGCTGTAGCCCTTTGCATACATACATACATACATACATGATTTATTTGATAAAGCAGGTTACAGAATTGGCAAGACGTTAAGTCCTGATGTGGACCTGCACTATCTAATATAATAAATTACAATATGATCCTACATTACATGATCCGAAATTGCATGCATTGCAGGCCTATGAAACTGGCCAACATTACTGATACGTTACTTACCAGATCCCTTTGATACTGTACCTGCGTACGGAGCATGATTAAGATTTCTTTTGGATAATTGTCCAGGCTTGTTACCACCTCTTTGCAATGAGACCAAAGATTGTCATTAAGTAAAAAGCAAAATATCAACTAAAAACATTCACAAACTGACCTTGCATGTCCATATGAATTTGTATGTCCTCTTGATGCATGATCATTCAGTTAATAACAGCATCTCACATTCTTGGTGACACAGCCTGTGCAGTGCACTCTTGCTTCTGTGGCTTGCGGCGATGTCGTCTGGCTTCCGTGATGGCGATCAGCACACAAAGGTGTGGCCACAACAAGTGGCCATTCACTCTTGTTGATCATTGACTTTTGTGATATGTTTTGTTTTGTGTTTGTTTTACTATTTTTCAAGTGTAAAAACATTTTTTTCTTGTCAATGAAGTCACATTTATTTGTATTCTTTTTTTTTTCTTTTCAGTTCTTCTTTTCTCTTTCTTTTTTTGCTGGGATGTCATCTTTTTTTCAAGAATCACTTTGATTCACTTTTTTCTTTATATGCATAAGACTTCTTAACTGTACAACTATTAATTATTATAACATACAATAAAATGAAAACAACAATCATAAGTTATTGTTACAGATAGTAAAAATCTTAAGACATAGATCGGTTCTTTCAACGCATGACAATGCATCCATTGTTACAATATGTGGCAGAAAGCTGAGCTCACATAAATAATTATTCTGCAAAATGGCAGAAAGAACAGATCGCTTACTATATCAATCACAATTGTTTTACAATAACTAAAAATAGTCTCGACTTGATTCCTCTGAGGTTACGGCCATGACTATCTTTTCCAGGATCGCTCATCTTCTTCCTCCTCTTCTTCATCAAAATCTTCTCCAAGAAGCAATGCCTCTTCTGTCTCAGGATCAAATTCATGTTTTCCCTGAAAAAAGTAGAGTGTATTATTTCCAAGCTGAAACATGATGCTACACAAACCCTTGCTACATAATCCCGCTCTTCTGCAAGTGTGTTTAAATGCAAGATTACCTACATTTTACAAAGCCCATTATTTTAAACTATTCTTCAATAACTGAGGAAATATTGTCTTTGGAAACTCAGATACTTAAATGGTCGGTCGGTCGGTCGGTCGGTCTAAGAGACTGCCATGAGTACTCACCAATTCATCTATATCCAGTCCAAACTCCTCCTCAACCTTCTTGAGTGCCGTCGGAGTGGTAGGAGTTGTTGGTGTTGTCACGGCAGCCACACCTGGACTGGCTGGAGGCCTGTACCAGGAAATCTTCAGAGCCCTTCCTTTAAATGTCTTGCCCTTATTGTATGCCTGCATGAAGCAAAATAATTATTTATATTAATAATAACACAAAATTAGTTCCCGATTCCAGCTGCAATGCAACATTTTGATGGAATTATACACAGGGAGACTACTGCCTAGCTGGGAAGAAAACCTTGGACATAAATTGAGCCCTGCTTCTTCAGAAGATTTCTGGCAAAGCAGTTGTTTGTATGCAAAGCAAAGAGAAATGTGGATTCAGACAACTGATCATTCTTACAATTTCTGCTTCTTTTCTTGTCCTGAAAGTCAGGTTGAGGGTGTTCTTGTCCTCAATATATTCCTCATTGTCAACAATTCCAAATTCCTAAAACATGCAAACAAGAGGACTTCAATGTTGAAACATGTTCAGTGCAGTGAAAAATAATCCCCTTATCTACACAAACTCTTCTTCTTTATAGTTAGAAATGCTCCCTTTAAATTGTATCGTGAGATGCAGAGTTAATTATTCCACTGATCAAAGAATAAGTAGGGTTGGAAAGGTTCTTCTCACAACTGAGGACTGGGTCTGCATGTAATCAGATTATTTACCCCACTTGCTAGAGGCTGCAGGTGAAGTGGGTGATGACTTTTTCTTGCAGTCCTGAATGACGAGTACTTGACTCTATTCAGACCAAAGCCTATTGTGGACTGGGAAAAGGGGGAGGGAGAGGGGAGGGGAAGGAAAAGGTAAGGTTAAAAAATACATGAGTTGTGTTTGACCAAAACAACCATTTCAAATGAGTTTGATGCCAGATGAACAAACTAAAAGATAAACCAAAAAAACAGTTTTTTCCTAATAGAACACAACCAACCCAACCACTCTGAATAGAAAATGGTATTATTGCAGTTTCAATAACATGTGAATTCTGAAATCCAAACCTCGACCAACAGTTTACGCCCAACGGTATATGTTTTTCGCTGCTGTCAATTGTCTATGCGGACCTCTTAGGAAACAGAAGTTCACTTCAGTTGGGTCAAAAGGTCATGTATGTCGGTTGTGATTGGTATCTTTTGATCCTTTTTTTGTTTCCGTTTTCAAGGTTTTTTGGCTGTTGCCACACTTGTAAGTGACGGCAGTGAAAAAATGCCGTTAGTTGGGTTTTGAACTTCAGAGTTCGTATGTCATTGAAAGATACCATAATGTTACAGAAAATATGTTTTGGTAACTACTCACTCTAAAGTGTTCTGCTGTGTCCTCCTTCTGTTCTGGTGTGATCTCATTCACAGTGATCTGTTTTGGCCTGTGATCCAGACTAGCACTTTCTCTTGTCCACACCCGTGTTGTTCGTGGTAGAGGCCTGGTTCTTACTGTTGTGCCTCTGCCTCGCCCTCTCACAGCACCCCTCCCCCGTCCTTTAGTGGGTGGATCTAACAACCCAAGAGACTTGGCCTGAAATAACAAACAATTCATGTAATAATATTGTCAAACCTCTTGTAAGTGCACACCCTTTCAACCACAAAAGCTACTTTGGAGAGGTGACCCATTACGGGAAGTGGAAAAATGTAGTGTGAATAATGAATAAGAATGTGAATAAGTTTCCACTTATAGGATGTGTCTGCTTACATGATTGAGGTGTCCATCAGCAAAAACTTTGACTGTTACAGTATTACATGTAACTCTAAGTTTATGGTAAATACAGTATGGTTGTTGTGACCATTTAAATAAAATAATATTGTTGGTTACTTTCATGTAGCGATGACTGTTTTTAGAATTTCACAAAACTAGAGACTTTTTCAGTATTAAACTTTGGCACTCCTGATAGTGAAATGGTAAATCAAATCAAATGTAATAAAAAATGCAAGATGTATATCAGACGTAATAAAAAAGTAGCTCACTGTTTTGGCTTGAAAGTACAGTTTTTATACTTCAGACAGTCTCCCAATATAGGATACAAAACAAATGAATTAGTGCCATTGGCCTGTATTGAGTGAGTACTCTACCCTAGCAGGTGTCTTCTTTGATCCATGTGAGAATTTGTTTAAATCAACAAACAAAAAAGTAGTTACCTCTTGTTTGAGTTCTTCGACCTTTTTCTTTAGTTCTGTTGTATCTTCCCCAGTGTTTTGATGAGTAATGAGATCCAGCTCTTGGTCAAGTATTGCTTTCTGGGCCTAAAATAAAATAAATAAAATACAGTGATATAAATCAAATGGCATTGAAGTAATACATCAAACACAAGAGACAGTGTTTCATCGGGATATCCAAACACCGAGAACAGAGTTGGAAAACTCGACATGCAGCGGCGTATTTTTGAATATTTTGAATAAAATTATAAAATTCTATGCTAATTAAGACCAGGGATCCAAACAGCCTTCACGGTTATGATTTTCTTTGTTTCAACTTCATGAGTTATTAATGAATTTGAGAATCTTAGATGAAATTAATTTAGTTCTTATTATAACATTTATCATTAGTTGTCACTTAGCAATTTAAAACCACCTTGGACAGAATTGGCAAGGTGCTGGATCAGGAAAATCTCCTCAGCTCACCCTGTCAGCTATTTTACTGATTGAATAAGATGAGTCGACCAGCGCCTCATTAAACATCTCACATGATTAGCCATAAGAACAATAGGACAAAGGGCACAAACAATGCCCCTATCCCTGAAGACAATGAGCAATATTGTTTTAGAATGCCTCTGAAATTAGAGGTTCACAAGAGGTACTGCTCTACTCAATAACATGCACAATTTGATATGTTCTGTGCAGTTACATGTACCAAATGAAGACTATAATTTCTGAAACATTTATCAAATCTTTTAGCCATGCTAAGAGCAAGACATTTCCATATAATAAAACACTTATTGATCAAAATTAAATTAAGTCAATCTACAAGGGGCT
Organism: Meandrina meandrites; assembly: GCA_963693305.1. NCBI lineage: Eukaryota > Metazoa > Cnidaria > Anthozoa > Scleractinia > Meandrinidae > Meandrina > Meandrina meandrites. The sequence continues at coordinate 28,270,753 of OY855910.1, forward strand.
TACTGTGGTTAGGCATTGCATCGTGACTTCAAGCAAGTTATTTTCCTGTTGGAACCTCGTATTCAGTTAACAAACACCCACATGTAATATCATTGATCTCAGCAGTGTACTTACAATCTGCCTAGCTTGGGAGGGGCTTTCCTTGGATTTTGCTGCCATAGCTGCCAACTCAACTTCTTTCTTTAATGCTTCAATGTTTGAACTTAAAGATTTTATAGTCTGCAATAATTAAGAAAATATTTTTATAACATTGAATCAGTCTTACAGAAAACCACAATGACCTTTAATGTCAAGAGTAAGAATGCTGTGATACAATACCTTCACTATCAACTCTTTCTCTGCGGCACTTAAATTCTTCTTTTCAAGTTTAGAAATTAAAAGCTGGTAAAGAAAAGAAATACAAACAGTTACTACAATAACATATGATCAACACTTTCAGCTCTTGTCTTCAGCTGATTAACTATTCATCAGAACTTTGTAGCTCATCACTCAAGACTTAATCTCCCTCATTTTGCATTTTTAAAGATTTTTCTTAGCCATTGGTGCAATACTGCCATAGTTTACAAGTAAGAGGTGTAAGATTAGGGATCAGGTAAGTGGTAAGAGGTGAGGTGTGAGGGGTACATGGTATGGGGTATGCGCTAAGCAGAGGTAAGGGGTTAAAGGTAACCGGTAAGGGATAAGGGTAAGTACAGACTGCGGGTTTCACTTACAGTGGATGTTAATCGGCAAGAGAAATGTTACAGTATAGTCTGCATACGTTACATGTCAATAATGGCAGTTGTATTGTTTTCAGCTTGTTACCTTTTGTTCTTGAATTTGTTTGTTTAGCAGTTCTTGTTTCTGCTTCTGAATCTCAAGCTTCTTTTTCATTGCTTCCTGTAATCAAAACACAATAATTATTGAGTAACAGTTTTGTTCAACAGAGGATTAGATTAACAATAAATAATGTGCACATAGATCCATTGGGTAAGAACTCAAAACAGTTTGAGATGGTGGAACGATGCATGAGGTGTACCAAATAAAGAGGCTAATAATGATGATGATGGTGATGATAATATTATTTTGATGATAAGGAAGATCATGATAATGATGGCCACAAAATGATTTGGGAGGAGGAGGGAGCTATTACTTTTAGAACTTTACGGTAAGAGTAAAGTTATTTTGACGAGGCTTTAAATGTAAAACTGTATGATACAAACCTGTTTGTGAAGTTCTTGTTGCCTCTTGGTCACTGCTGGGTTGGCTGGTATGAGAACAGGTGAAGCTTTTGCAGTCTTTGAGAAAGTTGTTTTACCACTTTGGAACATGGTTGGTTTGGCTTTGGGTTCAGTATTAGGCTACCAAAAAGAACATATGTTAAAAAACAGTACCGGTACATAGCTGTTATATTTGTGGCTGTTGTTAAGCTTTGAAGAAGCTGGCTGCCTGAGAAAATTTGTAGGTTGTCATATTTCCAAAATGGACTTCCCTAGGTGTTGTCTTTACAACATTCATCAGACTGATAGTTGTTGGTCCTAGGGTACTACTGTCCGCAGTGGAAGCCACAAGATGCCGCCGCAAACATCCTCCACTATAGTACGGGAATTCTACACTTAAGGATCAGCTAAGTTCAAAATAGGCCATTTCCGAGTTGCCCTTGGCCTCAGTTTTAAAACGAGTCTACGTGCGAAACCATTGAAATGAAAACGACTTTGATTTGCATGAAAATGGACGTGAAGGTGAAACTCATTTTCATATGAATGGTTTCGCACGTAGACTCGTTTTGAAATAGAGGCAAAGGGTAACTCAGAAATGGCCTATTGCTAACATGGTCAAAGGTCACAGGGAGAAACCAGACCTGGATGATCAAGTATGTCTGCTAGACCAGGAGCTTTGACTTGGCTTAAATTTGCGCAAAATATCACTTGATTGATTCTATTTCAGTCAAGTCATACCTTGTTGGAATTCTCTTTTGCTGTTGGTTCGCTAGAAGGGAGTGATCCTGAGTTAGCGCTTGCTGTGGCTCCTTGATTCAAATTCCCATTCTGAAATACACAATTCACATGATCAATCTAAAAAATATCAGATGCTTTTTATTCAGGTTTTTCATTTCTAATTATTAGAGAGGTTAAGCATGACGTTTATGGCAAACGGCAAAAATCGAACTTTTGGTGTCTGATTTTAGCCGTTTGTACAATTTAGGGAAATTGTTTGTGTTTACTGTGATTAAGGGATTTTTTCCTATTTTTCGACTGGCTTTATTTAAAAGCTAAAGAAAAAGTGAGCAAAATCAGAATTATTTTTGCCGTGTGCCGTTTGCCGTAAATGGCATGCTTAACCTCTCTATTAAAGTAGCCACTGAATGGTGTGGGGGATCTGTACTGAACTACAAACCATAAACTTGTAGTGCTTAGAGGAGAGGAGCTGTCTGCATTGTACCAATAGCCAGACCACAAAACAACACCGGCATACTACAAGGGTGTATTGAGTTTACTAGTGCATGTAATAATGATGATGATGACACTGCCGTGGCTGCTAAATCGGGTTAAATCCAATTTAACCAGGTTAACAGACAAGGAGTGTGCAGTCAGCTGTCTTAGTATTCAACTGTTCTTAGCTCTTGCCAGGTTCAAGATTCTATTTTCCTTGACATCAGGCATGGTGTCTTGCCCTTATATCATGACAGTATTTCAGTGATGTTTAGTGAGTTTGTCCCTCCGTCCCTCCCTCCTTCCCTCCCTCCAGTCTTCGACCTAGTCAGTGTGATGGGTTCTAGGGCATGGGGCTCTTGGCTGCTTTGCATGGATTGCTGGCCATGGGAGCTGTATTCCAACTGGGGGACTGGCTGACTACAGTAAAGCCCCCCCCCCCCCACCCCTGCATATGCCAGGCATGCATCCTCCAATTTCATGAGGGAGTTGGTTAAAAAGGGTTTGAAGTAAACTGGGAGCTGGGGCCTCCAGCTGGCACAAGTGTGCACCACTCCCTTGCCAAGCTAATAAATCAAAAAAACAAAAAAATATGACATACATTATTGTTTTGTTGCCTGTCAGGATTGTGCCAAAACACCCTGATGAACCGGTTACCAAGGACGGCATCAGGACAAGAGTGCGCTACTTTAGCTTCAGAGTGATGTGAAAACTGGACCAGGGCTGCTTCTGGATCTCCAAAGGCGCACACCTACCAAAACATAGAATAAAACCATAAGCAAGAAATCCCATTTCATTGGTTATCTTATCATTCAGCAGAATCCTGACTTCTTAAACCTCCAAGGGAAATGAAAATAAATTTATTTGAGAAGTTTACCAGGAGTTTGTTGGTGCAATATTTTTGTTGTTACCACTGACTGTCTAATAGCAAAGATGTGATTCTCACTTGAACCACAAAGAATAAAGCATACCTGAATGTTTGTGATAGTACCAAATCGTTGAAAATGCTCATTCAACTTTGCAATGTTGTTCATGTCACGGGGAATCTTTTTCAACTCCAGTGTATCACTGAGTTTCTTTGGAAAGCTGAGTCGGCTTTTGACTGGAGCCGTTTGATTTGTAGATGTCGGGGTCTGTGTTGCACTCTGCTGGGGCACAGCTGGGGGTTGTTGTGGAGGCTGAGATGGCTGTTCTTGAGGTGGAGCAGGGCTGTTTTTCTGTGGTTCTGAGTGGATGACTATTCTATCAGGCATGGGTGGCATTCTGGGTCCAGGAGCAGCCATACCTGGAACTGAAAACATAAAAGCAAAAATAAAATATCTGTACAGTTACAGCAATTATCAATCACATGCAACCTTCAGAGCAAATAGTCTAGACGAAAATTGATGGATGTCAATCATCTCTGTCTCTTTGCTGAATTACGTGAAAGTTCACTTAATTGTCTCAGTTGTCTACAAACTCAGGGGATGTATTTTACATCATATGACGGCTACCGAACATTATGCAAACTGAAATGAAAAGCAATGTATGTTCTCAGATAGTTAACCAGTTCTATTACTTTTTTTAAATGAAGTATCTTTATTGACATTAAAACATAATACAAATATTACATTGAAAGAAAATAAGACTAGACGAAGTTTGTTTACAATTTGTTATTATATAGTATACAAATGGTTACAGTGTACAGCACGCTACAAGATGAGATAGGAAAATAAAATTATAAATAAATAAATAAATAAATAAATAAATAAATAAATAAATAAATAAATAAACAAGGAAATAAGCTTAAATAAAATCTTTCCACTTTATTTCGAAATTTTCAATAGTTTTATTTCTTACTGCAATTTGTTGTAGAGTATCCAATATGTTTTTTAGAAAAGAAGGAAAGATGTCAAAAAGTACACCATCGCAGTCATCAAAATTTTCAATAGTTTTATTTCTTACTGCAATTTGTTGTAGAGTATCCAATCTGTTTTTTAGAAAAGAAGGAAAGGTGTCAAAAAGTACACCATCGCAGTCATCAAAATTTTCAATAGTTTTATTTCTTACTGCAATTTGTTGTAGAGTATCCAATCTGTTTTTTAGAAAAGAAGGAAAGGTGTCAAAAAGTACACCATCGCAGTCATCAAAATTTTCAATAGTTTTATTTCTTACTACAATTTGTTGTAGATTATCCAATCTGTTTTTTAGAAAAGAAGGAAAGGTGTCAAAAAGTACACCATCGCAGTCATCAAAATTTTCAATAGTTTTATTTCTTACTGCAATTTGTTGTAGAGTATCCAATCTGTTTTTTAGAAAAGAAGGAAAGTTGTCAAAAAGTACACCATCGCAGTCATCAAAATTTTCAATAGTTTTATTTCTTACTGCAATTTGTTGTAGAGTATCCAATCTGTTTTTTAGAAAAGAAGGAAAGGTGTCAAAAAGTACACCATCGCAGTCATCAAAATTTTCAATAGTTTTATTTCTTACTGCAATTTGTTGTAGATTATCCAATCTGTTTTTTAGAAAAGAAGGAAAGGTGTCAAAAAGTACACCATCACAGTCATCAAAATTTAGTTTTATTTCTTACTGCAATTTGTTGTAGAGTATCCAATCTGTTTTTTAGAAAAGAAGGAAAGGTGTCAAAAAGTACACCATCGCAGTCATCAAAATTTTCAATAGTTTTATTTCTTACTGCAATTTGTTGTAGATTATCCAATCTGTTTTTTAGAAAAGAAGGAAAGTTGTCAAAAAGTACACCATCGCAGTCATCAAAATTGTCAATAGTTTTATTTCTTACTGCAATTTGTTGTAGATTATCCAATCTGTTTTTTAGAAAAGAAGGAAAGGTGTCAAAAAGTACACCATCGCAGTCTTGGGTCGTGCTAAAAATATTAATTATACTTGGTTACAAGGGATATGTAATTTAAAATATCTTTTGATTGTGTGGCATTGTCATGCCAGCCGTAAAGAATGTTGTGCTCAGAGAGAGTAATTGTCTTTTGTTGTTTTTCGGTCCACCAATTTTGAAATGCAGTCCAGAAGTTGGAAATTACAGGACATCGAACCCAAGGCTGTGCTCTAAGAAAAATTACAAGGAGCCCAAAGGTTCCAAACCATGAGATCCAGGGTGCCCAGCATAAAGCTTATATGAAAGAAATAAGATTATCTGGTCGCCCAAAGGCAAAAGTTAGTCGCCTGATGCACCCGGGTGCCCTTAGAGCACAGCCCTGGAACCAGTTCTATTACACTATCATTACCTTGTACAGTAAGCTGAACTGGATTAGGACTGACTGGCAAAAGCTCTCTTGACCGCATGGCCATCGCGGGATGAAACACTCCACGAGGGGGGATGGGGTGGGGTGGACGGCCATTGCCAAGCCTCATCCATACAGGTGTTCTGTCAAACTGAGGCTGTTCTGGATTATAGGAATCTGTTGTTGAGGACACGATTAAGTGGACAATGAGTTACCGCTTTAACGAGTGTCCAATAAAACACTTTGATTACTAGAAGTTACCAATCTGTGACAATTCATTCTCGTCGCCAGAGGCCGCAATCTTTCTCGTCTGCGCCTGGAATTGAGGCTTCTGGCCGCCTCCAAAACCGGAAGTCCGCGATTCATGGAGTCATTGTCAAATCTGATTGGCTGAAAAACACAGAACGAGTACTCTGCGCATGCTCAGAAATTGGGAGTAGCCAGTAGTCTTGATTCCTGGCGCAGACCAGAAGGATAGCAGCCTCTGGGGACGAGAATGGTGACAGTTAACAAAGTGAATTTACAACCCACCTTCAAAAGGATTACCAAATGGAGGACGGGGTGCCTGCCCTCTTAACATTGGCTGTTGCATCATATGGACAGTGGGTAGCGGCATGATGGGGCCTTGGCTGTGCTGAGGAACCATTCTCGATGGGGCTGGGGGTCTTGGGCCACTCACAGGTACAGCAGTATCGAGACCTTTTTGGTTTGCTTCAGATTTTGGGGCATCACTAGGTAATGCCACAGTGGTTCCAGGGGGAGGAGGCTGGGAGGTTGGCACTGGAAAGTTTCCTGGGATTGGGCCAGCAGTTCCTGGTAACGTTGATCCCGGGATGGGTTGGCCATCTGGAAAGCCCGGCAATATTCCTGGGGGGAGGACATCTTGGACAACAACTGGGTCATTTCCATGGTCAAATGGGCAGAGCTCACCACGCATACAAAATCCTTTTTCTATTAATAAAAGGAAATAAGAATATATTATTAAGCTTCATATATCTAGCTATATCTAGCTATATATCTCTCTCATTGAATATGTGATTAAAAGAGGACAAAGCCTCTATTATTTTGTTCTTTTTTTGCTCTGATTGATGAGTTAATATACAAATTGTCAAACGGCAAAGTTTGACCACACAAAGACTTGAGAATAGCATAGAATTTTCTCGCTCATTGAGGCTGGAGATTGATTACTGTTGAAGTTGATTATAGGCTGTCATCAATACTGCAAACAGCTTTGTTGGCGAATGGAAATTCCATGCTGTATGACGTTTTCCTGTTCTAGAAAAGCGACCACAAACGGCTAAAATCTGTCATAAAAGTGTCAGTTCACGGAAATTATGGCACCTTTTCCAAATGTTCCCACAAACATGCCACACCCCTGTTTTCGAGAAATGATTTTTGGAAAAAGAGGTGCGGCTTATCTGCAGGTGTTTACGGTAGTTAGACCAAAATTGTTTTCTTGGCTATTTATCCAATGAAACCAAGTGAAAGTTGTCAGGAAAAATTCTTGGACGACAATCTTTCCTGTATATTTCTGTGCATTCTATATCATAGAATTATTACATACCATCATAGTCTCGGCAACGAGACTTTCTAACTCCACTCCTCTCTCTTTCATCTCGTCCACCATGTCGTGGCCGGTCATCTCGATATCTCTCACGAAAACTCCTTCCTCTTCCCATCCTGCCACCTCTTCGGTCCCAGGATGGGCTGCCACGTCTTCCCCTTGGATCATCATGAGAGTTCATTCCACCAGACCGCCCCTCCTGGCCGTCCAGGTACTTGTTACCTCTGTCCCGCAGCATGGCGCTAGGAATGGGATAAGTCGCATTGTCAAATGGAGCAGTATCAGGCTTATTTCTAGCTGCCGGATGATCATCTCTAGGTTCGGAATCACCTCTTCTCATTCCACCTGCTTCGTCTTTTGCAAACTTCGAAAAGTCGCCTCTGCCTCTGCCGTCATCGTCAGCTCTCCGTTTGCGGGATCTGTCCCCAGTGCTCGACACCACAGAACTGGATCCACTGGTGCCTTTTTCACTGGAGTCTGTAGTTCTTCTTGTTCTTTTAAAATCTCTGTCATCATCATCTAACACTGATGACTACAATAATGGAAACATTCTGCATCAATAATTATTTTCACAGAATTCCTGCACAATTTTAATGTATCAAACATTTGGCTGGTGCAATGTACAGTTTATTTATCATTACATTAGCTTGCGTGCTTTAAGACTGTTTTTTGTTTTATGATATTCCATGATGTAACCGGACCCCTGATCGTGCCTGCAGATTAACCAAATTCTCACTGTCTTAAGGATATTTTCAGATCCTAAATAATTTTGCAGATTTTCAGTAACATGCTGGCCAGGACTTCAGTGGAAATTAGGGGTTGGGTAGTAGCTCTCTCAAGGTCTTGCATGAATGGCTCACAACCATGAGAGGATCACAGAATTGTGTAACAGGAACAATACCCCTAGCCCAAAAACAATAGCAACTGCTACACTAGAGGACCAGTAGAATTATAAAACTGCTACAATGCTGAAGATAAGAGAAATAGTTGGAAAGCCTTTTAGTGACTACCACTGACTGATGCCCGTTTTTCAGTCAAAATCTTGCTTATTATGAGACAGACAGTTAAACCCAAGGCTAAAATTAAGTCAGTTTCTAGCAGTTGACTTCTAGTTTCACTAAATCTGTATGAAAGAATGTAAATTAATTGAAAGTGGTCCCAATTATGGGTTTCTTGCTCTATGACACTGCATCCCTTTCATCTTTCAGTATTACAGTGCTGCGTAGTGTACCGTTGCTACTTGATAATTAGTTTTTTGATATTTTTGTGACAAATTTCTGATGGCTTCTCTTTCAACCGGCCAATAAAAATGTGAGAAGTAAGAGAGACAGAGTTGACAACGTGGAATGTAGAGCGACCATGGAACTTGACAAACTCCGCCTCTCACAGTTCTTTCACTTTTATTGGCCAGCTCAAAATAAATCCACTAGAAAATTGTGAAAAAGATGTTAAAAAGTTGTCAAAAATGAATCGAAAACTTTATCAAGTGGCAACGGTACAGCAGGCAGCACTGTAACTCTGAGAATTTTGTTGTACATCAGGATATCCCTAACAAGTTGATGATTTTCTATATTCTCATCACCTGCCTATTGGATGCTTGGGGTTATTGATATTGTAGGGAGAAATTGGATATGGATCACTCTTAAGAAAAATAAAAGGTTTTTTAAAACAAATCCTTTATAACCAATAAATTTAAATTACTTACACTGTACATTGGGTTTTAACCTATTTCTGCTTTTAAACAGAAGTGCTAAATAAATATTTAACAATACAATACAAACCTAACATGTTCCTAATTACATTACTTACTTACATACACTGCACATCGATTGTTAATCTATTTATGCTTTCAGTAATAACAGTTATATATAATAACAACACAATACACATCACTTATCACTTTCTTTCCATGACTTATATGATATACTGACTATCTAGACATAATTTTTCAATTGCTAAAAAGCTTGCCATAACTGGTGAGAAGGAATTGCCACTTCTGTTTAAATTTCCTTATAATATAATAAAGGGTTCATTTAAAAAAATATTACAAAAATAAAATAATAAAATGTTTACCTCGGCCAGCACACGTGGAATTAAAACATCCTCTGATATGGACGATTTCCTTGGTTTTTCTGGTGGTGTAGTAGAGTTGGGGGTTGGCTGTGGAGGAATTACCTTGGGTGGAGTAGGGGCAGGGATTCCTGGAGTCGGCTCGGCAAGTGTTTGAGGCATGTATGAAGAGTTGGTCAGTGCTTCAAATAACACGTTCACAAAGTTGGCAGTTTCTAAAGGTTAGAAAACAAACAAACCGTTAAAATGACGAGTAGAAATTCAGCTTTTAAAATAATTGAGCCTTGTGTTAAGTATTAAAATGTTCATCTGAAGTGAGAAAGGTTAAAACAAAGAAGTAAGAAAGTAAGTATCTTTTTCAAAGTGTCAAGTACATCTAGCGCCATAACGGTACTAATTGGGGACACTATTCTAATTTAAACAAGAAAAATTTCTAAGATTACACTTAAAACTAATTAGTTAATACATAATAAATAAATTAATAGTTAATAGAACATTTGGAAAAAGAATTTTATACTAAAACTATGTACAGTAGGGTGTAAAATATTAGCTGTAACATAAAACACACCATTAACAGCCACTAGATTCTAAAAATGTTAGGTCAAATTTCAGTAATGTCAAACTAAATGTTCTGTCCATGTGAACAGTTGACCATTGTAACTGGACACCCAAATAAGTATACAGGTAACCAATTAGAAATAGGAATTTTGTTATTGGCTATGATTAGCAGTATTTTTGTACCAATAATAAATTCTTGTTTCTGATTGGTTCCCCACATGCTTATTTGATGTGTCCAATACTGTAGGTTCAAATTGGATACCTGTAATTGGACACCTACCTCATTCACAAATTACAGTCAAACGCCTCCAACTGTAGCCACCCAACAAAGTTTTTGACATCTTTTTGAGAAGTTTTTGATTACTTTGATGAGTTTCATGGCTTCTGTTGCTTTAAACTACCAATCAGATGCCTTGAAAAATGGAAGGCGGGGTATCAACCGTTGCATGATTCGTCTTCAAACGTCAGAGTTTGAAAGGGTTTCAAACAACGTTTTGCACGAGCAATTATGCCAAGTTCAACTGGCAATAAATAAATCCTATGCCGACAAAAATTTGGTCAAACTTATTAACTTTTCGTACAGGAAATGTCTTCTGGGTTGGTAAAACTGGTTGAAACTGAACGTTTCACAGATCGTTTGTATGAACCGTTGTGCAACCGGAAGCCATCAAACTAATCAAAAACTTGTCAAAACGATGTCCAAGACTTAGTCGAGTGGCTACAGTTTGATGCGCTTGGCTGTAATTACGTGCATTTAAATTGGTTCTTTTTTGCTGTCTACACTGTTTTGTAAAACTGATCAAATTGCTGACATTTTCACTAAAAAAGTTTTTCTTAGACTTCCTAACCTCAACTTTTGTAAACGATAGGATTAATCAGTAACAAGACCTCATTTACAATTCAGGGAGTATTCATGCTCATAACAATTTTGGAAATCGGCCTAATGTTGGAGCTCAGCTGACTTTGAAATCAATAGCCTGATTACTGTACACCCTGAACTGTATTCTACTCAGTCCAGTTACCATTACTGATTGGGTTTCTTGTAGCCTTTTTGTCTCTGATAGTTACCATACTAGACAAATTATAACTAGTATTTAAAATAATAATATATACCAGAAGAGAGAAAAACTTCTAACTGGTCCACACAAATTTCCTTAAGTTCTTCCATGGGCTTGTCCTTCTTCACCAATGCAACAACATATTTGGCCAGAGCTGCTGGATCAGCGTCGCAACTAAAACATTCAAGAGAAATTAATGCCTTTAGGTCATTACAGGAATATTTTAAAATTGTGTTCCCATAATGGCTCAATTTTTATGGCGTTGTTAGAGAAAATACCCATACTGTTCCCATGGAAGGTGTTTTCGTTTGAACTCCCCTCTCAGGAAATTCCAGTTCAGCTTCACAATTTCCTTTACAAACTTTGTTTTTTGAAACCCACTATGTGATCCCTCATTTAAGGGTTTGTCAGATGAATATACAGCTGTTTTTCACATTTTCTCTCACTTCTCCAGGCTACATAACTCAAAAAATGTTTCCATGTATAATATCTGTCAAACCATCAAATATAGTGCGTATATAAATGGCTCCTTTACCTGTTACCTGAAGGAACTTAGCAATTATAATTGAAAAACAGCAAACAAAATGGAAGACAAGGAGAAAAACAAATGCAAACAAACCAACTTAACAAGGAATGAGTTGAGATTAATTCTGTCAACAAAATGTTTCTACAGCCAGTTAAGATATTATATATAACAGTTAGAAAATTTATAGCCATCAGCAATTCCTGATTTTGGTAATCAGCTAACACAAACCAATTAACAGTTTGTTTCTCTCTCGTTTAAGAGTTCTCTTGATGCTCCAACATAACGAAAGAATAGATCAAATTACGATAACACTTCCTTTGAAATATCAACAGTTCTCTTCACTGAAGAGGACTGTCATTTGAACGAGTGATCTTGAATCATTGATCTACAGTTTAGGCGCTACAGTCGATTCGAATTGAATTTTTACGTTTTTCCTATGTATATGAATATCTTTTCAATATACTTACACTGACTCCAGACGAGTTGTCAGCCACGACTTCAAGGCTTCCACGCTTTTAATTTGCATCTTGTCTTCCACAAATTCTTTGAAAATAGATTGTTCTCCAAACAGCGCACCTCAGGCAAAGTTTATCAATTTCCAATTTCCACTACTGGCAACCTTCGAAACTTATGACAATATCTTGAAAAGCATCCCACAGTTTCTACGCGTCATGATATCTTAGATCTTTTTAAACATCAAGTTCATCGTTACATTAATTATAAAATATCCAGTTAAAACACAACGTTCTAGAATAGCGACACAATTCGTAAGAGTGACTCGGCACTGACGGTCGCCATTTTTCTTCCACGAGGATTGAGAATGCGTGGGAAGATTGGTTCCCAGGGACCTTTTCTATCTTATCATCTTAGTCCTTCTTGAAAAGGGTCCAAAACTATCCCAGAGTTCAGTTCGGACTGCTAATCAATAGCCTCTATCGTGTGCCGCCAAAATCGTCTTCCCGGCTTTTCGATCAGAGAAAGTGACTTTTCTCCTTCACGGAAAACATGCCTTACGACGACGGAGATTCGTCAAGTAGCGAAAGCACGACACCAGAAGAGGTATAACTCAATCAAAAGTCTATTTTAGCTGTAGTTTTTGTCGAGCTGTATGTTCAATTCGCGGATTGTAGCTCTCGTGAATTTGCGGATTGAGCGCGAAACAATTATGGGGGCCATGTGCATTTCTTCTCGTTGTTGTTCTATTTATCAGCAGTTGACAATGTCTGTTACTTTTATGATCGTTAAATATATAATATGGTGATGCTTTCATTTCGGGGAACATAAAAGGTTTCGAAATTATGCTGCAAACTAAATTCCGTAAAGGGATGTTTCCAAATCAAATTTGACAAGGTGAACAAAAATATATCATTTCTTTGTATAAACTCAGACTTACAGTACAAAATCCTTTGACTGTGTTTTTAAAACTTCGATTGTAGCAAACTCTGTTATAAAAATACGCCATTTATGCGATGGGAATAACGTTGTTAGCTGTAATTTTCCCTATCTTCACGTTCAATTGATTCAAGTTTGAATGAAGACGCCCGGAAGTTTTAAAACCGATTCAGATCGATCCAAAAGCAACGAAAATTAAATTTCTTCCTTCGTATGCAGTATTTATTAAGTTCAATGACTTTTTTCGTTTGCATACAAACAACATCCCTTAGTTGATGGTTTTATTTATTCTCCTTATTGCATATTTGGTAATATGTATGATGCCACAAGGAGAAAATAGCACTTTATCACAAACTGTATTATACAGCTAGAGGGTACTCACTGAAATGTAAGCTGGATGAGATGCTAATCCTTTGTGGGTTATCTTGGTAACAGTTTGTTGGTACCCATTTATGATCTTGGGTGGAGTAAGGCACCAGGAGAGTAAAGTGTCCTGTGCAAGGCTCCAACCAACGTTTGAAGTAAGACCACTAAACTCAGGGTCCAGTGTGCTGACCAACAAGCTGCCATGTCTTCTATACAACCCTCCAAGTTAAGACCATTTTAGTCGCCATGGCGACTAAAATTTTGGAGCTGGCGACTAAATTGGAACCCAAGTCGCCAGGGTGGCGACTAAAATTGAGAAGAGGGATTGAAAACGTGATCTTATTCAGCGACTAAAATTTTTCACGGGCGACCAAACTTGAGCAGTCGGTGGCCAAATGGCAACTAAGGAAAAAACTGAACTTGGAAGGTTGCTATAGTACAGATTTAAATCCAATGTGAAATGCCAGTACATCTTGGATACAGATATTTTTATACAGCTCCACATACAACACATTGACCTAATGGTTACTGTTAGGCTCTAGATCAAGCAGTCTGGATTTGCAAGGTCTACAGAGGTGGGGAGTGGGCGGATGTCAAAAAAAACAACTTAATTTTTGACTTCTTTCTGTGGTCTTCTTCAGAGAAATGACTCTGCAAGAGTACATTCATGTTGTGGTTCAATTTTATCCTTGGTTCAATTTTTTCCCTTTGTTTTTGGGTATGGTAATGTCTGATAATGACTTTAAAAGAAAGAAAAATAAAATTTGAACCAAGGATAAAATTGAACCACAACATACATATTCCAAAACTTTGAAGAGTACTGGCCCTTCCATAGGAGTGTAATAAATAATTCTGGCTTGATGATATTGTCTATAGTATATAGCCAAAGGACTGCTTTATGTATTTTTGTCTGTTTTCTTTGTTTAGTCTGGTGATGAAACTGAAGAGAAAGTTCCCACCCCCAAAGGGCCATCTGTGTCGTTCCAGGCAACACCACAGGATTATGAAGAGAAATTGGTAAGCACTGTTTAAATGAACGAGTATTTACTCATGTGTGTGTCTACTTTTTTAATGCAACCCTTTCTACACTCAAAATGGAGGAGGGGGCGAAGAGAAGAGGTAAGGTGGTGATTATTAGAGGGGTAGCTTTTAAATAATTATTTCAGCTGGAAAGTTACTCTGTCCTCCCCAGAGGTTCTATAGGCATTTATAGAAATATGCTGAGCAGAGTGAGTACAGGAGCAAAAGAGGAGAGATCCATTGGGCAGCAAATCTCTAGTTACCAGATGGTTGCCGTTTCTTCTTGCCCCTTTACTCATTTTGCCCAGCAGATTCTCCCCACACTGGCCCAAAAGCCTGTATGAGATCCTGTGAGAGTCTGCAAAGGAGAGAGGGGAAGTTATACAGCACGCATATAGGAGTCCTTTTTCATCTTCCATACGTGCAACTTCCATAATTTACATTCAATTTACAAAAATATCGCTATTTAACAACCTCTTCCTCTAATCAGTTTTTTTGTGGTTATAGTAGTACAGGCAGCCTAATCCAATGATATAAGACTCAAACTTTCACTGTCTAAATAATATTTTTTTTTGTTTCACAGGAAAGGGATAAAGCCACAAGGTTTAACTACCTGTTGAAACGGACAGAGATCTTCGCACATTTCATGAACACCACAAGGTCCAAGAAACAGCCAACAAGTCCTTTGAAAATAAAGGCACCACAGTTCCCAAGCAGAAGTAGGAAGTTATCAGACTGCGGAGAGTAAGTGTTATGTATTAGTTTATTACTGTATTTACCCGTGTATAAGTCGACCTTTTTTTTTACTTTAAAATTGGTCCAAAAAATCATCCTCGACTTATACATGGGTCAAAATTTTCGACCCAACCACCAGTTAAATAAATTCTGCATAATTAGCATAACAATTGCTTTTATATATTATCAAACATCATATAAACAACAGTACAGGTAACAATGCCCTTTCGCTTTGCTATCTCTGACGTTAAATTGACAGTTCAAGTCGAAATTCCTTAAGATTTATCCTCTTAATATAAACCTAAATGTTGTAGAGAGTCACAGTCTGGCACAAGGTTTGAATAAAGGGCTGACATTTTCTGCTCATAAAGCTGTAAAATCCAGTTGAGAAAAACATCTTTGTGCATGGTCTTTCTCGCTTCGAACTTAGCTACTTAGTAACCTGGCATGATGCAAACATGTGTAGTTATCAGTTACCAGTACCTCACCAATTTTGTAGCTTAGTTACGGAGTACCCCAAGCAAGCTTGGCACGTTGTTAATCGAGTCATTTTAAAAGGTTTTTGGTGTAACTTGGTGTTTTGCTTGTCTTCTAAAGCCGCTTCTATCTCTCCACAATTGCAAAGGTTCGTTTGAAATTAGTGCATTTGATTTTTAAAGCCTGTTTCAAAAGTTATGGACAAAATGCCTGATAAACATGTGTTGCAAAAACGCTCACGTTAGCACGATAATAAACTTCGCATTAAAACTTGCTGTGATTTTTTCATTGAAAATACCTCTTCCTGGAAGGAAATTCTAAGAAACACAAGGGCAGTTTCCCAGGAAGATTCTTACCCAGAAACGAATGTAAATGGCCACAAAAATAGGGGGTTGACTTATACATGGGATCGACTTGTACTCGGGAACATACGGTATTTTCTTGACTGATCATGAGAGAGAGGGTCAGGTGGAAAATGTTTGTTTTGAGTTCATTTAGACAGGGCACCTTCAGTTTGAACCCCGCTACCTCAAACTCTCTAGGGAAATGAAAAGTAGCTTGAGTAATTTGAAGAAAGTTGTACTAAAAGCATATCCATAGGAAGTCTGGTTTCTAAAATGTGATACCTTCCATAGCAATGAATTGGTAGTAAAGAAGGACCCCCCTTAAGCCCAACAGGAGCAAACATGTGGTTGAAGGTGTGGTGCCTAATAGTTGGGGCTTTGGACTCTGGATCGAGTGGCCAGGGTTCAAAGTCTGGCTGGGATCAAAGACTTCACTCGCACAGTGGCTCTCTCCGCCCAGGAGTATAAAAGGGTACTGGACAAAATGCTTGGAGGGGATGGGGGTGGAGATACCTGTGATTGACTAGCATCTTATCCAGGGGTAGTAGCAATACTCCTTGCCTCTTCATGCTACATGAACAGAAACCACAATAATTAATCACTGGTATTGATGAACTACTTGGCCTCACCAACCCACTTGGATTGGAACAGACCTTGAAGGTGTGGTAGTTGAAGAGAATTGTTTTGGAATGGGGGCCATGTACTATGTGCTTTTAGTCTTTGAACTACGTACATGAAGTGAAACTCGGGACACGAATTTGCGCAGAAATGTTGTTTGGTAGTGTAGGATTCTTTGGCAAAACCTGGCAAAAAAAATTTCCCTTATCCCATTTTCCAATTATATTGTAATAAATTATAATAATTATTATAATTAGATAATTATTGTAGTAAAAAGGAAAATCATATCATGCATTCCAGACTTTCCCTTTGTCCTTCTAAGATAGAAAACAGTGTCGTGCATGTGACACTATCAGTGCTTCAAGCTCAAGTTTTCCAGAAGTCGCCTTTTGGCGACTTCCTTTTGTAAAATGGTCGCCGCTAGAAAAATTTTGGTCGCCAAAAAGGAAAGCGTTTTCAAAGCAGGACACCTTATGTCACTGTACATGAAGTAATACCGCTGACCATTATGAGCCGAATTAAAATCGTTCAAAGAACGTTCCGACGTAGTTATTTTCGTTTGCATTGAACAGATTTTTTGTTGAACTGTTCCAATTATCATGCAGAAAAGTAAATAAAAGATTAAAGAAACAGGTAAGGAAGATAAACATGCAAAACAAGTTTAATTCGTGTACACTACACTAAAACAATGGAAAGGAAATGTGGTTTGCAAACTTTGATGCGTAGCCAGCCCTTGCATTACAGTGGTCGCCAAATTGGCGACCTGTGTGGAAAATTTAGTCGCCAAATTTTATTTCCACTCGCCATGGCGACCAAAATGGTCGCAGCTTGAAGCGCTGACTTTTGCATAAGAGTTTTATTATATGACTGTAAGCTTTTTTGAGAGCAAGTAAGTCACAGGTTTCCTCCCAACAAACAATTTATGCAAACATTTTTTGTTGTTTTTAGTCATCGTCATCGCCGTACAGAACAAGAGGAAGATGAGGAGTTGATAAGTCAAAACAAGCATGCACAGACCTCTGTTATTCACTTCGATCAGAATCCTCACTGTAAGTTATTCTTTGTTTTTTTTTTGAGTAACTGTCAATTTTCATTGTCAATTTTTCACTCGTGATTTTGTGCAGTCGGGACTTTGGGCGCGATGCTCAACGAGGTTGCTGTCATCATTCGTTGCGAATGGGCCTTTGAGCGCGATGCTCAACGAGTTTGCTAGCAGAAAAGGTCTCTAAAGAGTCCCTTGGTCGGGACGAAATGCTGCGTCAGACTAGCCACAAAATATTTATTCACAAGTTTTTTTTTTGTGAATAAAAAAAGAAAGGTACTAATTTAATTTGTGTTGTCATGTTTCTGAGAAACTGGAGATTTGCACTGGAATGGTTTCCTTTACTCCTGGATCTTGGATCTTGGATCTTGGAACTTCATTATTTTTTTTGTGTTTATTTTTTGATAGCACTTTGTGTTGTCTAATTTAACCCTCAGCTTTTCATTTAGTTTACATTATACACTTAATGTTTGCTCCCAAGGGAAACAGTTGGTTTTGCTTTCCTGAGAGTCTTGATGTTGGTCTCCAAACATCGAGACTCAAGGGAAAACAAAAATAACTTCTTCCTGAGGGAACAGACTTAAAGTGGTTTGTTATATATCCAGAGAACGAACACAATCAGCAAACACATTTGCATTAACAACAGCACTACATGTACTTTATTTATTCTAAGCACTGCAAATGTACCACAAATACATTGTAAAATATGTATTATAAGCTTAAATTTAAAAACAGAACTGACTTATTATAGGTTAAACTTTTAAATCACTATAAGTGGCTAAAAAAATTAGTCATTAAATTTGCCCCTGATAAAGCCCCTGAATGAAAGTAAATGCTTTCTTGGTTTGTGACATAAAAACTTTGCACCACAGCGTGCGATCATGGACAATTACTACTTACTTTCCGGGTATTTTTCGGAATCCTTCTACTCTAACAGTGTTTCAATTTTGTCTTTTGATAAAGTAGAAATTAAGCATTTTTTCTTAGCCTCCATTGTGTTGTCAAGAACTAGCGAAGAACAAGCAACAAATTGCCAAAAATCGCTGGCAAGTGAGCTTCAAAAACATCATGCCACAATCACGCCACCAGCCTCAGTCGTGTTCTGATCTTGTGCTTTTTCTGAACAATGATCACGTTTAGCTAAGTGTATCCTGCAAGAGAAACATTTGATGAAAAATTTATCCCTTGAGGATCACTAATCAGCCAATGATAACGGTATTTAGAGCAAGGGTAACTGCGGGTGTATAACAATTTGTTGATAATTGTTCCTGGTGTAGTTCAATAATTTAATGATCTCAATTTACTTTTCTCTCTTACTAGATGTCAAGAATGGAGAAATGAGAGATTATCAGATCAGGGGTCTCAATTGGCTGATTTCTTTGTTTGAAAATGGAATCAATGGAATTTTAGCTGATGAAATGGTAATATGCGTTATTGACCAAATGTGAGGTCAAGAGGGCTGGATGTTGGCCGAGTTCTTTTTTGTGTTTTTATGGACCGAGACGAAGTTGAGGTCAATAAAAATGCAAAAAAGAATGAGGCCAATATTCGGCCATCTTCACCAAACAAGCTAAGCCTGGTCAATAAAGGATTTATTATGTGGCCAAAAAAGGACTCTTTCTTGCGGCACCGACGTGAGAAATCCCGAGCCCATCTTGCCCGCTCAGGTAGCCAATCAGGATGCAGGATTTGTTTTATCTTGGCCACTTGCGGATTCAGCCATATGATAATAGTATTTTTTTGAAAAAGAAAATTAATACTGAAATGTTTTAAGTTGGTTCAATCTTAGAGACGTACATTCCTGCACATTGCAAGCATTCCAAATGCTGGTGTATTTGCACCACTGATACTCTGTCGTTGTATTCCGAATACCCCATTGAGGTTGTGTTATCCTTTTCCAGGTTTAACAATTATAGTCTTACTGTATATCATGGGACTTAAAAATTGTTATCATATACACTGTGCAACTAAACCATGTTTTTGTTGTTGTTTACTTTCTGCTGTAACAGGGTCTTGGAAAGACACTGCAGACAATTTCGTTGTTGGGTTACATGAAGCACTTTAGAGAAATGCCAGGTCCTCATCTCGTAATTGTGCCAAAATCCACATTAGCCAACTGGATGTCGGAGTTCAACAGATGGTGTCCGACCATTAGGGCTGTCTGTCTCATTGGCACTCAAGAACAAAGAGTAAGTATAGGCTGATGATATCAACAAAGCGTTCCAGAAACATTCTTGCACTCGTGGCTTTATCCTGATATCTTTTCTTACCTGTCTGTCCTTCTGTCTGTCTGTCTGTCTGTCTGTCTGTCTGTCTGTCTGTGTCCACTCTTTCTTTGTCAATCTAGCCATCTGACTGTCCATCAGTCCATTTCTATTTTGGTTCGTGAATTCTCACATAATATGACCATCTGTCTATCTGTCTGTACATAGAATCATTACTTTTGTGACAAATTTTATTTAGCAGAAAGATCAAAAGATGTAAGCATTTCTTGTGTAATTTGTAGGCGGCATTTATCCGCGACACCATGCTTCCAGGAGAGTGGGACACTTGTGTTACATCATATGAGATGGTGCTAAGAGAGAAGGCTGTATTTAAGAAGTTTGCCTGGAGATATATTATCATTGACGAGGCACACAGGATCAAGAATGAGAAATCCAAGGTAAACTAATTCTTTTGTGGAATATCCAGTCGTTCTGCGGTCGTATGAATTCGATTTATTATTGTCTTTTGTTTCTTTTTCAGCTCTCTGAAATTGTACGAGAACTCAGGTCAACAAATCGCTTGCTACTGACAGGGACTCCATTGCAGAACAATCTTCACGAACTGTGGTCACTGCTGAACTTTCTGCTGCCTGATGTTTTTAGCTCAGCTGATGTAAGTTGAAAATGAATGCATATGTTTACATCCCCTGATGCAAACAAAACAGTTTGTTTTGATCAACTTTAAACTTGATGTTTATCAGTAGCTTGGGAGAAAATGGCAGTGTAAAACTTGAGTTTTCTTAGATCTCAATTACCTCTGTACTTTCTTACAACCGTAAAATTGAATCCTTTAAATTCACTTACATCATAAATTTTTGAAGTTCATTCACACATCAACAGCAAAAAGATATTACTGAGTGTTGTGGCCTGATACCACAGAGTCAAGCAAATGTTTCATAATTCCTTGAAAATGGCAACAATGAATTTCATCCAAACAAATGACATTTGTTTACCCTCAGAATGGGATTTCACCTGGGAACTCTGGATTTCAAGCCTGGTGCCCTAACCACTTGGCCATGCTGCTTCTTTAAGTGTCTAAGTCTTATCTTTTCTTCAGTAAAATTAAACTGAGCATGTTACTTGGTTCTTCATGGCTCACAAAAGTAACTCGAGTCCCACACCCTTATATCATAAGTGTGAAGCTCTGTTTCAGTTGCCTTCTAATGCAGCCACTAGTGAGTCCCTACCCAGTGACTGTACATTTCACATTTTGCTGTATTTTGAAACCTGTATTCAATTGGCCTGGGATATCCATGCGGCATTTCAATTTTTTTTTTTCAGGATTTTGATGCTTGGTTCAACACAAACTCTCTTGTTGAAGAAAAACAACTGGTGGATCGTCTTCACTCAGTAAGTATTAAAGAATGATGTGCCATCCTGGGGAAGCGTTTAGTCAGGGTCTGAAAAGTATGTATTGAAAATTTTACCCCCCGCCCCCCACCCCCCTAGGGGGTTCTGGGGACATGTTTCCTTATAAAAGTAAGTTGTCATACTTTGGCTAGTATCCCTTCCAGGGGGGAGTAGCACTACTTGAAGCAATTTCATGTTAGAAACTGGAGCTTGTTAGAAATTGGGTCAACAAGCACGCCAGCTTGTTGATCCAGTAAACACCTAAAAAGCCGCACTTCATTGTTGTACATGTAGCAATACAGGCATCTCCACTCGATCAGCCAGCCGACGCTTGTAAAAATAAATTAGGCTAGTGAGTAGTATTCTTCTTAGTATTCTTAAAATTTAAAGCTAATTTCTGTCAATTTTCTCAGGTTCTAAGGCCATTCCTTCTGCGTCGTCTCAAGGCCGATGTTGAAACAAAACTTCTACCAAAGAAAGAGACAAAGATTTATGTAGGGCTCACAAAGATGCAAAGGTTTTGGTTAGTTACCTGAATGATGTCATTAAATTTAATCTAAGTATCCTTGTCCTAACAGCTGTTGGACAAGATGTATGTGGAATTTTGTTTTAGTGAACATCTTTGGCAGACATAATTTTAGGCCATTTAGCTTTGGCAACAAGAGTGCATTTTGAAGTTAAAGGCATTAAAAATGCATTTCGTAACCATTGTTGTTCAAGATGCCCACCCAAAAATCGGGCCAGAGTACCCCCCTGGGGATAGGGGGAGGGGGCGGGACTATAGCTTTTGTATCGGCCACCTTTCACATGATTTTGTATTCAAATGCGTACAATGTATGTACAGCTTTTGCTAGTATTGATTTGACTTTCCGTAACATGGCTCTACCTTACCAGTGTGTTAACTTGATCTACAGGTACACAAAAATCCTTATGAAGGACATTGACGTTGTTAATGGAGCTGGCAAATCAGACAAGATGCGACTCCTGAACATTCTTATGCAGCTTCGCAAGTGCACAAATCACCCTTACCTGTTTGATGGGGCGGAACCAGGTGGGTACAACAATGTTTGATTTTTTCAGGTATATAACTTTGTACATTTAACATATTAGGGAAATGGTGGTTGCCATTGGGGATCCATATTAAATTCTAGGAGGAAAGGTTACCAGCAGTTGGCCTAGCATCTCATTCGGAAAAATGAATTCCTGGTTACTTTTTGCTTTAGAAGGGCACAGTGGCTCAATGGTTAGCACAGTGGACGTTTGGACTGGTGTAGGTTTGCGGCGTGGGTAGGGTCATGTCAGTGCTCGACACTAACGCTAGTACACTAGCCCAGGGCTAGTAAAACTTCAGGCTGGGCTAGTAAAAATACGCTCCTACTAGCCCCAAGACTAGTAAGTTTCATGGAAAAATAAATTTACTAAAACTCTAAAACTTGCAAAGTTATTTTAGAAAGCTTCATCAGGAGCTATTTTCTATAGCTTGAGTAATTTAAACCAGAGGACTTGCAATCCATATCAGTGCGGAATCGTAGTTCGACTTGTAAACCGGACGCCATCTTGGAAAAGGCCTTTCATCCTCGCTTCCATGTCGCTCAAAAAGGACCTGGGATAGAGCCACCCTTGGTCCGCCATCTTTGATTTTTTCGCGCGCGACCTGTTACAGTCTCTCTGCAATGAAAAGGATTTCAAGCTATTTCAACACACCACAGTCTTCGAGAAAACGTCCTTGTGCGGCTCATAATCCCCAGCCAGAGTCGCATTCTTCAACAGAAGGCAAGACACCCCACGAAGAGAAAAAGAAATGCAGTAGAAACAAACTTATCCGTGGCTGAAGTTCACTGAAGGTAAAATGTATTGTGGAACGTGTTTGGACTCTATCAATAGCGCTGAGCGACTAGCAAACCCGACCTCAGCCTTTGTCACAGGAACAGAAAGTTTCAACAGAAAACATTGCGTCTTAGACTTGAGACTGTGTTCATTTCTAGTGAGTATAAAGATGACTTTTATATTAATAAAGAAAACAAAGACAACAGAGAAAGTGTTCTTTTTTTATTTCTTTTAATATATATTAGCCTTTTCTTACTAAGTGTCATTGGAGAAAGGAAAGGGTGTGTCACGGGAGGGGGAGACCGGAAAGGAGGCCTAATTCCATTTCGGGTTTGATTTTTTTTTTTTTTTTTGGGGGGGGGGGGGGGGGGATGGGCTAGTGGCTTTTCCTTGTGGGCTAGTGATTTTCGTTACTCACTAGCCCATTGCCTAGTACCCCAAAAAGTTAGTGTCAAGCACTGCATGTGTTGTGTTCTTGGGTGAGATCCTACTCTCAGAATGCTTCTCTCCTCCCAGTGAAAACTAGTATTCCATCCAGGTAAAGGTAAAGTCTGTATACGAGCCTAGGGCCCCATCAGGCCGGAGCTTATCCCGGTTTCCGTAGCATGAAGCGACTAGGAGTATTGCTACTCCCCCCTGGATGGGATGCTAGTCCATCGCAAGGTTACCCCCAGCAGTAAATTCGCCGAGGTCTTGGACGAAACCGGTTTTGTAAATCGCATATGTAAATTAGTGTGTAGAAAGTGAATGCAAATTTAGGTTTCTCCAAATCAAGATGATGTAATAAATTCGCCGGTACCCATTTATACACCTGGGTGGAGAGAGGCACTATGAGAGTAAAGTATCTTGCCCAAGAACACAACGCAGTGTCCCGGCCAGGGCTCGAACCCGGACCACCCGATCCGGAGTCCAGCGCACTAACCATTGGGCCACCGTGCCTCCATCCAGGGGGCGATGGGGGTAGAAAATACTCCTCTTTGCCTCTTCTGCTGAAACAGGAGATAAGTGGTGGCCTGATGGGCCACTAATCTTGAATGCAGTTTAACAGTAACTTCTTCATGTTTAGAAATACAAATTGCACAGCAGCAGTACAGGCCACTTGTGCAGGGTTTTCAAAACAAGCCAGTGACTGCCAAAATTCTGCCAGCTACTGGATTATGTGTTGCCAGTTACTCTGGTCATAGCAAACAAGTTGACTTGTCACAGCTGCCTACTCTTACAGTTGCTGATGCCTACTTCAAAACATTTTGAAACCCCTGCTTACGAAAGCACCAGTTTATTGAGCTTACGGGTTTCGGTTTTCCCCACAGGTCCTCCATACACCACTGACCAACACCTTGTAGACAACAGCGGTAAGTTGCGTGTTCTGGACAAGCTGCTTGTCCGACTCCAACAAGAAGGTTCCCGAGTGCTGATTTTCTCTCAGATGACAAGAGTGTTGGACATCCTGGAAGATTACTGTTTATGGAAAGGATTTGAGTACTGCCGCTTGGACGGACAGACACCTCATGAGGAGAGACAGGCATCAATCAATGCATACAACATGCCAGGCAGTGAAAAGTTTATTTTTATGTTGAGTACAAGAGCAGGTGGCCTGGGAATCAACCTTGCTACAGCGGATATCGTCATTTTGTATGACAGTGATTGGAATCCGCAAGTGGATCTTCAAGCTATGGTATGTTATTGCATGTATTTCAGTTGACTGTTTACAGTTGGAGAAATAAGTAGCAGCTCATGGCAAATATCCAGAATCTGAGAATGGACATGAGCCTGCAGTTTTTGTTTTGCAGTTGGTTAGGAATTGATTGCACCTGTGATGGCTTGGCAACTCTTGCATGCTCTTTTTATTCTTTAAATAAGAAAAATTGACAACTTTACAAGTGTTTCAACAAAGATAAATGCACTAACAGACCTTTTGGTGATTTTGAATTCAAAGAAAGTCAAGTTACAAGTGCCCATAACAAAGGCAATCACAATTGACGCCATTACACTAACACAAATGTATCCCATTTATCTTCTCACAACATTAACTTATTGAACTTACATGCATGTCTTTCATTAAATTGGTCACAAGTATTTTTAGCTTATGCAGAAGTTCTGCAACAGCATCAAGAAAATAACTTGAAGATGGAAGGGTTTCAGCTGAGCTATGCTTATGGTCTCGTGTGTTGTGTGTTTTAGGATCGTGCTCATCGTATTGGTCAGAAGAAACAGGTCCATGTGTTCAGGTTTATCACAGAGAGCACAGTGGAGGAAAGAATTGTGGAACGAGCAGAAATGAAACTCAGACTTGATGCTATTGTCATCCAACAAGGTTAGACTTTCTTCCAGAGTTTTCCTCTCCCCTTGTATTAAGCTTGGCACATTTGATCATCATTTGAATAATCAGAAAGATTTCTCTGAAAGATGTTAAGATCAATTACCATAAATCAACAACTGCATTGCCAAATAGGTTAGGTGCCTGCAACATCCAGGAGCTTCCACTTTTGGCAGTGAGCTCCTAGATGGAGACTGCTCCCATGGCTGGCAAATCCTGGCAATGCAGCCATGAGCCTCCATGCAGAAGGGAGGACAGGCACCCATCACACTGAGTAAACAGTGAAACAGAGTGAGAAAAATTTGGGGGTGGGGCGGGGGGGGGGGGGGGGGTGGAGACAGCCTTGAGGATGTGCTCCCACGCAAAACAGCGCTCACTATAAACGCTAAAACACAGCTTAGTCTGAGAGCACATGGGATACTGGCACATACACATTCGGAACACTGTTGATTACAAGAGCATACTGGCACTCTTGGTTGTTAACTCCATTAAATTGCATTTAACTGCATTTAATTGTGTGAACGATTGTCTATAGGGCGTCTTGTTGATCCCAGCCTGAAGGTCAGCAAAGATGAGATGTTGAACATGATCCGACATGGTGCGGATGAAGTGTTTGCTTCAAAAGATGAAGAAATCACAGATGAAGACATTGACGCCATCTTGAAGAAAGGAGAGAAAAAGGTAAGGAGTTTAACAATATGAGAGTGACCAAAACCTTATTTCTCCTTACAATATCAATACTGTGACAAGTAGACACGTGAGGAGAATATAGAGAATAATCAACGTGGTTATATTCTGATTTATCACTAATTTCTCAGTATCAACATTAAAGAATTGTATGGCAATAAGTAGTGGGAATAAAGATTTTGAGCTTGGTTCTGTTTCTGTTGTTAGACTGCTGAGTTGGCTGAGAAGATGAAGCAGTTTGGAGAGGGCTCCCTGAGGAAACTTGCCATGGATGCTCCAGCAGAAAGCATCTTTCATTTTGAGGGTGAAGACTACAAAGAGAAACGTAAGGTAAGGAGAATTTAAGAACGACTAAAGGCTGGGCCACATAGAAAATCCTTGAAGAAAGCCTGTACAGATAGGTAGAAAATAAGATTATTTTCTCACTATTTGGAGGCATTTTTATAGAGAACAAAATTAATTTTAAATCAAATCAAACTTAGGAATGTGAAGCAGCTTGTTAAGTTACAAAAGACAAAAACACGAAAGAGATGATGATGAGTCATCTTTGAACATGAAGGAGATTCACATTGATATTGCTCAGCTAACAAGAAAAATTTATGCTAAATGTTTAAAAAATCTTATTCCAGAATGTGCATCACCAATCGTTGATGGAATATGGGAGGGAGTGGGGTACTGAAAAGATCAACGTCTTCAGAGGGAGATTGTCAAAGTTAATATCTTATTTAACACAAAAAAATGTTAAATAACAGAAAATCTTCACTGGGGGGCCTGCTCGCCTCTGCCGCCATTCTTGATGTTGATTTTATTGATATAATTCAGACTGGTGGCATTCCGCGTTGGATTGAGCCTCCCAAGAGAGAGCGTAAAGCAAACTATGCTGTGGACGCCTACTTCAGAGAGATGCTGAGGGTTAGCGAACCTAAAGCACCGAAGGTGAGAATTCTTCAAATTAATCCAAAATGTTGATGGTAAATTGCAATCCTTTAAACAAAACAGACAAATCTTGTTTTGTCTTTGCACCCAGACGGTAAGACATGACGCGAAATGTCAGCCAACGAACGCGCTACTAAATGATTAGTGGAATGACGACTTGGATAATGTGAAACAATTGAATTAGTGGTATCAAGTCAAGTATATGACCTCGCTCACCACGAGTCTCCCATAAGAGCGTCCAATCGGTATCTGGAAGGTCATTGTCAATTTGACCTGAGACCGTTTTTTCATTTGTTACACTCGCTAATTTACATTTACTTTCAAATCGCCCAATCATAGTCAAGCTGACCGCTGTGCGCTCCGCAAGGGCAGGAAATTTCTTAATATAAATATTAACAGGAGCACTTCTATATTAACGTTTCTGATCCTTTGGATTTTTATTACGAAGGTAAGGACATTTTAAGAGTTTCCCGTAATCTGTTTTAGGCTCCTCGACCTCCGAAGCAGCCCAATGTACAAGACTACCAATTCTTCCCACCCAGGCTGTTTGAACTGTTGGACAAAGAGATCTATGCATACAGGAAGAGCATTGGCTACAAGGTAAGGAGGACTCTCACGAGAAGACACCTTGTGACCCTCGTACAAGCCCGTTTTTCTTGTTCCAGTTGTTAGTGACCCTGTTAGGTTAGGAGTACGATTTGGTCAGTGTCGTTTGCGTTGTTGCTGTGTAATTGTAAGCCCTTTCTGGTTTGTTCAGGTTCCAAGGGACCCAGAAGACCCTCAAGGAGCCGAGAGGCAGAAAGAAGAACAGAGATTAATAGACGAATCTGAACCGCTTAACGAGGAGGAAACTGCTGAGAAAGAACAACTTCTACAAGAGGTGGGGTGCTGTTATCTTTGCTGTTTGTCTTTCGTCTTTCGGAACCTATAAAAACTGCTCATTTCACCCGCGGAATAATAAACCAATCAGTACTCAACCCTGAGTGGAAAAGCGCGGGAAAAAAGCAATCTGTACCGAGCACGACAAAACTTGTAACAGGTACCAAGCGCGGGAAACAGGTTAGCGGTGTCAAGCGCGGAAACACGTAGCCGGTCTCAAATTAAACGCGGGAAAGATGTTGGCCCTGCCAAGCGCGGGAGAAAATGGACGCCCCGTCTCTAGTGGTTTTTGCTTTCAATCAAAAAGCCGAGAAAAGCACTATTATGTTAGGCATGTTTTATAATTGATTCGTTTTGTTTTAATCCAGGGCTTTACAAACTGGTCCAAGCGTGAATTCAATCAATTTATCAAGGCCTGCGAGAAGTACGGTCGTGATGACTTAGACAACATCTGCCAGGATGTCGAGGGCAAAACACCCGAAGAGGTACGATCGTATTCTGCTGTCTTCTGGGAACGAAAAGACGAAATGACGGATATCGAGAAGATTATGGCGCAGATTGAACGAGGAGAAGCCAAGATTCAACGAAGGATCAGCATAAAGAAGGCACTGGAGGCTAAGGTACGATTACAGCAACGACTTAAAAACATGGATAATAAATCGCCTTTTCTTATGGAATAAGGGGCGTATAAATCGAATTAATTAAAAGAGAGGCACAGAGCGTGCGGATGCACTTAAGTGCGTTTTCCAATAGTTGTGACGTCAACAGGTGAAAACGGCTCAACATTTCCCGCCAAAAATTGCTGTTAAAAAATGCAATACAAATTTGTCACAAATTAGTTGATGAAATCCTCTGTACTGAAGCCAAAAGTCAAGACATATACTGAACAATTTAGCATAGAGAATTTTAAATATTTGTTTTTCACCAGTTTAGGAGATGGCTGCCAATAGTGGAAGCTCCTGGATGTCTCAGGCACCCAACCTCCATTTAGCAATGCAGTTGTTAATAAGGCGCAAAACCCGGAAGTACTAGTGGTGCTAATTTTTCGCGTTGACCGTTCGCGTAAAATACTCCGGGCTCAGGCTTTGCGATTTGCCCGAGTTGTATTCCTCCGAGCTTACTCGCTGTTGTTTGTTTTACAGATGGCTCGGTATCGCTCTCCGTTCCACCAGATGAGGATTGCATATGGAACAAACAAAGGAAAGAACTACACGGAAGAAGAGGACCGCTTCTTGGTGAGTGTCACAAAGTCCCATACTCTCATATTTATTCTTGAAGGAATTTTTTTCCAACACCCGTCTTATTCTGATGCGAGCACTCTTATTTATTTTTCGGCTAAGAAATGCACCAAGAATTACTTTTACGTACACCAATCGTTTATTGCTCATTAAACGTTTTTCATAGCGACGTTTTCGTTTTCGGCATTGTGAAGTTAAAACGGTTGCATACAGAAGCTCCGAAAAGCGCAACACAGCTGTCCCTAGAAGCGAACCGTATAATCAAACCTGAACGTCTTCGTTTTAATCCTCAGATTTGCATGCTGCACAAACTTGGATTTGACAAGGAGAACGTGTACGAAGAACTAAGGATGGCGTGCAGGAGTGCACCGCAATTCCGGTTTGACTGGTTTCTCAAATCCAGGACAGCCCAGGTGACGAACTTTACTTTCTTAACCCTTTCACTTCTTAGAGCGCCACGATTTAAAATTAAATCGTAGTTTGTATATTGCAACACGATGGAAAACCAACAATAGGACTTGCAACTTTACATGTAAATGGTCACACACCAGGGTTTTGATGTACCGACTTCAAAGTTAGGACGATATGGAATTTTTCGATGATTTGACTCGAGGGTATGTTTTGACTTACTCGGTATTTCTTTATAATCTGATTGAGAAAGTGGCTAAGGCTTGCAAGCAATCCATAGAAGTCCAAATAACAAAACGGTGGCGTGACAGTGTTCCTGGAAGCAATATATTGAACCCAAGTAATTGGTCGTAATTTTACCTGCAGTACTGAAATGTCTGATCCATTTGAAAAGGTCAAAACGTTCGCAAAGTATTTCGTTTAGTCTTTATCGATGTGAATTTCAACCACAAATCTGGGAACGTATTTTTGATGCTCTCCGGTGTTGGTTGCAGGAACTACAACGACGTTGTAACACGCTGATTACACTGATCGAACGAGAAATGATGGAGCTTGAAGAGAAAGAGAAGGCAGAGAGGAAGAAGCGAGGGAAATCTGCCGGAGGGACACCAAAGGTAAGGGACCCTTCGGCTTCCCTAACAATTGAAGTTTCAAAAAAAAAAATGATACTTGTGAAAACTTATGTGGGTTGACAGGGCTTTATCAGAGTTTTACATTAGCACTGATTAACTTATCAACGATTTTTACGGTGCCAATTAGGTGTGAAGTTTTAATTTATTTTCATTCAATGTAATTTTTGGCAAAATAAAATTGTTGGTTGTTTCGCTGGAGATTTGAGTAGATATAAGTGCACTTTCATCCCCCGATCCCTCTGGTATGTGAAACGTTTTCGATCCCTCTGGTATGTGAAGCGTTTTCGATCCCTCTGGTATGTGAAGCGTTTTCGATCCCTCTGGTATGTGAAGCGTTTCGCGTTGTTGATGTACTGAGCGTTTTTACTCACATGACTAGCGGCCATATTGGTTTACTAAAACAAAAGATTAATTGTGCATAAGAATAGAGTTTAACTCCCGGAGGAATGGTTTGGTACACCATTTCGGCCGCCGTTTCTTTGTTTTGAAACAACAATATGGCTGCCGTGACGTCATTTGAAAACGCTCTATACCATCTAACGTTGGTTTCCCTAAAATCGATGTACCAATCAAAAACCGAATCAAACACGGAGACGCGGAAGTTGAACGCACGAACGACTCTTGGCTTTTTGATTGGCTAAAACATCTGGGAAACCATCAAAGATGTCAAGCACTTGTCAAACGTCGATCAAAACATCAGGGAGTTACACTGGCACGAAACATCTTGCATGATTTAGCGTGACCGTTCCTCCTCTAGAGTTAATAATGTGTGAATAATTTACCTGCTAAATTTCTCCTCACAGGCGCAGACACCAAGCAAGGACGAAAAGAAGAGAAAAGCTGATGGCACTCCTGACGGCCGCGGCCGCAAAAAGAAAAAACAGTAGCCAAGCGATAATAAACTAGCTTTAATAATGAATGAATCAACTTGTTATGCATTCTATCCAGTTTTGAATCGTCATTGTTTTATCTTCCTCAGTTGTAATATAGCAGCATAAGAGCCCTATTTATCTTCGTTTATAAAGTTCATTGTTATTTTTTTTGCTTTTAATGTCAGTCGCTGGTCAAGTTTAAGTCACGTTTTAATATAATTTACTACGACTCATGCCGATCCCAGAAATGCCAATTTTGAAATATTCTCCTTCGTGAACCTGACTGATTGCTCTGAATACCTCATGAAAAATACTGTAGATTTCAGCTTTTTTAAATTGAATAATAAATGCCTCATTGTGCCAACCGTTTGTGTTGACTGCTTTGTGTTAAGGGTTAGGGCTGACCTTAGGGCCGGAGATTCATTTGCGCTAAGTTTTGCATGAAACTACCACTAGAGGGGCGTAGCACTACAGGCATCAGTGTAGTGCCTAGCGCGCCAATAACGATTAAACCTGTAGCACGGCTTTCAGCAGGGCTACGGGCAACAACGTCAGTCATGAGTGAATTTGGTCCAAGCAGGCCATGGTGCTTAGTGCCCGGGTGTTTCGGCCAAGGAACTCATGACGTCACGCTTGCGATTGTAGTTCCCCAATGCGGTATATTGCCTAAAAGAATCGGAATCGCTCAGCTTGCGCACTGTGATTGTTTTCACCCTATACTCAAGCAAGGGACGACGCCCAGTGAATATTCTGCACAACTTTTCTTTTTTCACTAGCTTATGTACTGCCCTGCCTCGGCAACATTCTAGTAACGTGCAAAAAAAAACAACAACGCGCAGTCATTACTGCAAACCAATCCTTGTGTTGCCTGAATGAACAGTTCCGGTGTCGTACTTAACGTGCTTCTATGATCAATTTTTGTTTTGTTTTTGTTTTTTGTTTTTTACTTTTTTACGCATCGTGCTAAATTTCAATCCATTACGACCATCAGAAGTCATTTTATTTCAACATTTGTTCATTTACGGCCGACATTTATCAACCTTGCCGCAAGTCTTGGCTGCGGATGGGAGAAAGCAGGGTTGAAAACTAAAATTTTGGAGTGCTCGCCATTTGGGCTGTAGGCTAGTGACCTTCAAGCTGCACACGCCCAGATAATTTTTCACTCGCCCAGTCTCCTAGCTCCACACAAACACAGAAAACATTAAGCCCCATATATCCAACTTCAATTTTTAATCACGTTTGACACTGTTCCTTAGTTTAAGCTAGTTTAAGTAAGTTTACAAGGTTTCCGTTGAGTTTCTCAGTTCATTTTCAAGGTCTTTTCATCATTTAACGATTACCAAGCGAAACTATTTTTGTATGTTTACGAACCATTAACTGTGGGCAGTGTAGATTATTTTAAAGTGAAAAGTAGAAAGTTGCGCTTATTTTGAATAATATATTCTGGAGCTGAAAATCGTACTTGCCAAACCGGGCGAGTGATTGGTGATTTGTACTCGCCCGACATGTTAAGACACTCGCCTGGGCGAGTGGACGAGCGCTTAAGTCCAACCCTGGTCAGAAAGGGAGCTGGGCCAAAGGCTCAAAAACACCTCACGGGTTGAATTATAATAACTATAATATAGATTTGAAATTATGCGAGCAAAGCAACCTTTGGACTTGTTATTCGTGCAATTTTCCATGAAAGAAAGAAGACAGTCTAATTGTATACGAAAATGTTAAAAAAAAATGAAAATCACAAATTTGATCACAGGGTAGGGTTCATACTCTTTTCAGCTTTTGAAATTCCATGGGACTTTCCATGACCTTTTCCATGACTTTCAAGTTTTCCATGACCTAAATTTAATCATTTTCTTGCAAATCATCTTTCATTTTTGGTACGTTATAACTATTTTCTTCGCGAAAAAAGCTGATTTATTTTATAGTTTTTAATAAACATGATTTTACATGACTTTCCATGAAATTCTTAAATTCCACAATTTTCTAGGTTTCCCATGACCGTACGAACCCTGTAGGGGCACTTTAAGGGTTAGGATTGGCTTTCGGGTAAGAGATTTGGGTTCAAGTTTTGTGTAAAACTACCCTGAGACAATACACATTCCTTGTCAGTCATGCGTTTATTCAATCGCCACTGAAGGGACGCAGCACTAGAAATCTGTAACGTGGATGGGCACGTCAGTCATGAGTGATTTTGGTTTTTGCAGGTAATTGTGAATACTGCAATGCTCGGGTGTTGCGGCTACGTAACTCGTGACTTCACGCTTGCGAGAAGCGAAATCACTCGGCTCGCGCACTACGACTGTTTTCACCCTATACCCAAGCAGGGATTACGCCCAGTGAATATTCAAGCGTATGCACTGCTCTGCTTCAGCAACAAGGTAGTGAAGTGCAAGACAAAAACGACGTGCGGTCAGTGTGTCTGAAACCAATCCTCGCGTAAACTTATTGAAGCGTTCCAGAATTATTGCAAAACGTGTCCAATCATGAAATGATTTGCACAAGAATTTTCAACACGAAACTGGTCTTGCTAGTGGAAACTAACCTTATAAAATACCAGTGAACCCCGGCTTGGCCTAATGGTTAGTGCGCTGGACTCCGGATCGCACGGTCCGGGTTCGAGCCCTGGTCTGGGCACTGCGTTGTGTTCTTGGGCAAGACACTTCACTCATAGTGCCTCTCTCCACCCAGGTGTATAAATGGGTACCGGCGAATTTACTGCTGGGGGTAACCCTGTGATGGACTAGCATCCCATCCAGGGGGGAGTAGAAATACTCCTAGTCACTTCATGCTACGGAAACCGGGATAAGCTCTGGCCTGATGGGCCACTAGGCTCGTATGCAGACCTTTCCTTTTCAATCCCCGCCTAACTAGTACCTCATTTCACGACCACTTTCAAGCCCTTTGCATCCTTGTGTATGGTTGTATATCCTTCGTTAGCATATAGCATCTTATGTCTGTATGGGACAGAAATGATAACTTAACCCACCAAATGACATAAATCCACACACCAGTGTCGAGACTGCTTTTAATAATAAACTTTGATCTATGATACGTTAAAAGCACCGAACAACACTCAGAACCTTACATTGCACGATTTCCCACTGAGCAGTTTTCCAAAGAGAGAAGAGAAACGGCAAAATTTCAAAATGCGGGAAAACCGCAAGAACAAAATCGAGAGAGAGCTTTTTATTGACAACGAAACGAGATTGGGTGAAGAGGATAGCTGTTTTACTCAGTCACGTGATACTTTTTAACCAATCAAAATGCCAAGATACTAAATTGGGAAATGAAAAACAAGGGATTTTCATAGCAATTTTTTTCTTCATGAAATCATGTCTTTATGTTTCAAACTCGGAGAAGACAGATTAACTGGAGTTGAAAGGCGCTCTCTGTGGGAAATAAAATGCCTGCTCTGAATCAGAACTTCACAGCCGAGTAAATCAAAGTAACGCCATCTTGCCTGTATACAGCTTCAGTAACAAATGTCAGCTTCTTTCTTCAGCTTTGTAACAAAAGCAATAAGCATTGCGCATAATTCAAACAATAGATGGCCGCTGTAGAACCATCTCATTCCATGTTTCGATTCATAATTTTTATCTTGCCAGAAAGGGTCTTCAATGCAATAATGTTTTTTACATTTCTCCTTGCCAACTGTCATTTTGTACCACATTTAGACGCCGAAGCTTTGCAGTATTAAATGTGAAGTCCTTTCCTGGGTTTGATAGCTTGCAAAGTCCGTCGTCGGCATGTTGAATAAATTCCCTCATGTTCTTTCGGTAGTATAAATTGATTCTCGCCAAGGGGAAGCTCAGGCCGAGGAAGACTTGGGAGGGAATTTTTGTCGATACCATTCAACAAATTCGTCCATAAGAACTGGCCCTGAGTAACAAAAACATGGATAAGACTAAAAAGACAAAAACATGGATAAGACAAAAAAGCTGCAAGAAATTAACGCATGGCTACAAGTAGGCTCGATTTCCGCCGTCCCCTCGTGTTCGGTCTTTCCACCCTGAGAAGAGAAGGCTGGACGCGTGAGTAGCCGATAGTGTCTGTGACGTAGATTCATCAAAATTTAATTAATGTGTTGTTACTGGTCGCAGGAAATGGCATCTTTTCGGGGAGGAGCGCGGGCTCATTCCCCGAACAGCGGCTGGTAATCGAGCCTAGGCTACAAGAGGAAGAAATAATATATCGAAGCAATATATCGAATGTTGCAGCCATGTACCAAAACATCAGTGTGGAAGCGGCTGAACTCATCAATGTAATGCACAGAGAAAAATAGGGTTTTAGGATGTTCAGTAATTATAATAGCGGCCTCAGCCGCCTGCAATATACCCAATGATGCTGTGAACCTCAGTAATTATCTATTAAATTGTAAAAGGAGTCGGGTCAAACTTTTCAAGCTTCCGGTTTGTGGTTGTTTGTTAAATGACAGTTCCATGAACACTTATTTCTGATTAATCAAGGGAAAGAGTCAAGATGATAGCCTTTAAACCCACTCCCTAGTGAAGTTAGGGTGAAACAAAAGTAAGTGAAATGAAATGTGTGGCTTCATAGCTCAGTTGGTAGAGCATCGCACCGGTATCGCGGAGGTCACGGGTTCGAATCACGTTGAAGCCCTGAATTTTTTTCAGGCTTCTTCATTCCAATTGCTTAAAATTGGAAATTCACTGCGAAGATCACATATCACCTTCAAAAGTAAGTGAGTGGAGCAAGCCGAGTACAATCTGGAAGGAGAATCGTGCTGCCAGAAGCACTTCGTTCACTCTGATCACCCCATATCACCCAAGGGATCCTGTTAACAGGGCACTTAGTTTTCATACTTACAAGCACCATCTTCATCATAATTTGATAAGTCAGGTAGTATTGATCGGCTGAATTCCAGGACATTACACCACTGGTCTCTGTTTAAAACTTTATACTTTGAATTCTGCAATCAACCACAAAATTAGAATTTGAATCTTGAACAATGATCAGGTTTGCACATCATTTATGGTTACCATATTAAACTTGCATCTTTTTACCAAAACTTTTTCAATTGGAATTGGGGGCATGACTGATCTGCAATAACTTCTAGAAAAAAGTTTCCAAATAAATTGCCATAAGGCACACTTAAAGACAGTACTTATTGCATAAAAAAGTAAACATACATGTACAACCTGTTCCCAGGGTTTCTCTCTCCTGCCCCCAGAGTGAGATCCTGGGAACGAAGCTGATACCATTCTCGTCCCCGTAGCCCTCTTCGCTTCTCTTAGACAGTAGGGCCTTGGCACGAGAAACAGAGGGCTCTGGAGGCAAAGGATTTCCAGTCCTAGATTCTTGGACTTTCGGTCTTCATGTATGCAGTCGTGATGTTTCTAAAGACTGTGTGGGAGAGTCATGGCGTTTTTTATTTCCGCTCAAGATTTCTTTGTTTCAAAAATCCTATGTCCCCAGAGCCCTTCGTTTCTCGTGCCAAGGCCCCAGCCAGCTAAGAGAAGTGAAAAGGGCTATGGGAACGAGAATAAGTTGATACATGTACAGTCATGTAAAGCAAAGTTGCGTTACCAAAGCCTTTTACAAGGCAGTGAGGGTAGTCCCTGTTTAGAGCTTTCCTGTCAGTACTTGTTGTTATTTTTAGTATTGCCAAAATATTGCGGATTTATCAAACCGCAAAAACAGTTGTAAAAAATGAAAAAATTAAAATAAAATAAAAATAACCTACCTGTAAAAATTCTACAAAATCGTCTAACAATGACCATGAACCATGAAGTAAAAGATGAATCATTGTCACAGCTGTTTCTATGTCTAAAGTGCGCTGGTCTTGATTCTGCTTAAAAAGAAAAACACAGCTTCCAGTTATTGGCTTCGAGAACTTTCTGGGTAGGAATATACAACTCGGATTGCACAGAGGGTGACACCAAGAAATATTACTTGTAAGGATTTTCAAATGAATGTTTTCCTTTTAAAAAAGTGTAAGGGCAGATTAAGTAGCTTGTACTTTGCGTACTTTGTCTGGCTTTGTCAGTACTCACTTAGTGTAAGGTCCTTGTCGGAATGGGTCTGATCTATTCAATGATTTTTTGAATAACAAATTCTGAAGACATTCCAGAATTGTAGAATACAGTACCACCTGAAATCATATGCACATTGGGACACGTGAACTGCAATGGCAGAACACAGGTATTGCATACAGGAGAAATGAGATGAAACTGTAATGTTCACGAATGAAACCCACATGGTTCACAAATGAAAACCTAGGTTGCAAATTTTTCTTGCTCAAATAGACAAAAACACCGACACAATAGCCTTTTGTTAAGTTATTGTTTTTCTATTGAATGGATTTTTTCCCCACACTGAAATACCTTCAAAATTTATTAACCATGATTATAAAAGAGATAAACAGCCATTTTCTAACACAATGTAGATAATTTTCCAACCTTTTAGAGTAATTCAAGTGTCTAGGTTGTAAAAAAATAATACTGCCCTGAACTAAAGTTTGATCTCTAACAATATGTTGGTTAAAAATATAAACCAGAAAATTGTTAAACTTACTCTACAAAAGTCAAAGGCATAGCGGTAAATCTTTTTAAAAGTTGCACTGTCACTTGTTAGTGACTTCAGGCCATTTAATCGTGCTTTAAGTTTGGCTGTCGAGTCACATCTAATAAGAGAGAATAGAATTCCAGTTTTTTTCATTGCAATAATACATTAAAAATACAATGCACAACAAATACCAGATGAGCACAAGCAATATTTGATGTGGTAGAGAAACCTCAGTCTTTGTGAGTAAATTACTGTACTGTATCATGCTTGTTCCTCGCCATTACATGTAAAAAAATACCCCCCCCCCAAAAAAAAAGTACCTTGTAAAGATTAAATTATACATTTTATTAATCAAGTTCATGGTTCGTCAATACTTAAGACACATACTGAGATTTTCCCCATCAATTTATGGCCCTGAAGCACAAAGCACATGGACCAGAAATCAACTGGGAGGGGGGAAGGGTCTTACAGTACTGGGCCAAAAAACAAGGTTACTGTAATAAGATGTTTGTCATATCTCGCTCTCTGAAGAGAGGGAAACATTAATATTCAAGTTCAGTGCACAGGAAGCTCATTATAAGTGGGCCATATGTATCAAATTGCTTTCTGTAAGGCTCCTTTACAGGACTGCAAATTATCTCTGTTGACAAAGTTGCTGATTAATTTAGCCTTCACAATCTATTTTTGGATCACATGACTATTTTCTACACTAGATGATGGGCTGCAAAGAAATGATGCAAATAATCAGCCTATCTACAAGGCCAAGCTTTAAAATGTCTTCAGAACTAAATTGAGGAACAATTCTTACTCTATTGAGAGCATTCCTTTGCTCCATTCATGAAAAGTAAAAAATCCCATTGTTGCTGCCTGTAATTTCCATGCTATTACAAGCATTACAGTCTGCAAAGAAAAATAAGACAATAAGGTACAAAAATATGTACAGCTGCAGCTTACGACTTTATCATCAACATAAGAAAGATCAACATAGTTGTATTATCACTAAATTCATGTATATTATTTTTTGTTATAAGTCTTTTCTTAATCTTATTTAGCCTTCTTATCTCCATCATATACATTAAGAAGCTTCAATAGTATCATCACCACATCCTCAGGAGGGTATTCCTCACAAATTTAGGTGGGGATAAGCCTGACAATTTTGTAAATTGTTTTTCTTTTCACTAGTAATGTAGACACATAGAGCATAAGTTAGAGTCTTTTATGCTTGCATTGTATTAAAGACAAGGCAGGGTGGGACGAAAATAAAAAAATCAGCCTGCCCGAAGGCAAGCTGTTATTCCATTGTACTAGCCCAAAGCTCTGAGGTGGTAGCCCGGAATTAATTTATAATTCAATAAAGACAATAAAATTTATTTACGTCGCAAACTACATTCTAATTAATAATGTGGAGCATGGATCAACTAATTCTACAGTACTTATATAGAAACACTCGATTTAACAAATGCTTGTTGCAGTAACAACAGACTTTGTATCAAAATTTGAACATAAATGAGAATTCCAAACTGAAAGGCCACAATGCAGCTGATAATATTATGTACTTTCATGTTCTGTAAAGCCATTGTCATTGTCATTGCTGCATTGCATTGCTCATTTCAACTTAGAAAAAAATTGTACTGTTTCACTTTCCCTCACAAACTGTTTGCTCCACACTTACACTGTGTTTCTGAATTTGCCATAAAAAAAAAATTGCTTGCTGCCCAGCTTGCCCGTCGGGCAACCTGTGATCTAAAGACGCTAGCCCGGAGAATCATTCCACTAGCCCCGGGCTATCGGACAGCACTTTTGTCGCGCCCTGCAAGGCCACAATTTATGGAAAACAAGAAAGTTCAAAAGAATCCTACAAAACTACCATATTCAGATCATAACTTTGTTTCGTTCAAATCTGACAAAAAAAATATATTTAACAGTTTTTCTCAATCTGGCCCCAGTGGTTGAAGGGGTGGATAGTGTTGCCTACCAGATAAATCGCAATCCAGTGGATAAGTGTTGAAAGAACAAACTACGAGCTATCCACTGGATAACAATTTACCCTGTAGATAGCGTTATCCACCATTTGAACAACCCAGTAAGGCACTAACTCTCTGAAACCTCTATTTTCATTCGCCCGCTGTAAACACTACCTCTATTGTTATTCAGGGATAGGGGCATTGTTATAGCCTGTTATGTATTGTTTTAGGAACCAATGAAATAGCTCGTTCCGAGAGGTAGTGGGCGACCCAAACAACCAGGGCCTGATGAACAACAAAATTCTTACATCTTCTGGTTCTACTCCCAGATCCTTGCAGAGTTTTTCTACTCCCTCAGGACCAATTGTGTCCGGTCCATCTTGACCTGTAAAAAATAAAAATAAAATTATGTACCATAAAACATTATGGTATTCATAATCTGTATCAATCTTTTGATGTCTAATTTGTCACTATTATTGTTCCATTTTGGCTTATGTACTGGTAATTATAATTGATATGATATGTCTAAGGTGTTATTTATGGGTTAGAGACTGTTGTGAGTGTTTTGTTTACAAATACACACACGCGCTGGCCGCACAATGAACGAGAAATTTTCAATACTGCACGAGGCGTAGCCGAGTGCAGTATTGAAAATTTTGAGTTCATTGTGCTGCAAGCAAGTGTGTGTATTTGTAAACAAAACACGAACTAACAGCCTCTAACCCTTTTAATATACAATCTGAGTACACTGCACCCAAAACACAATTTCGCGAACTTTGAACAAGAATTTTTAATAAATAGAATAAGAATTCAGTTCTATCTAAGTAGCACAAAATTATACTAGCGTAGTTTAAGAATACAGAAATCACAAAAAGCCGTAGATTAATTATTATAAATATAAGTGAGGCTTAATGTCACTGTCCCGCATATTCACCTTGAGTAACGCAATATTCAGTAACGCAATAATAAAGACAACAACAACAACAAGATGGCGTAATAGGGGGAACATGGCTCTGTGGCAGGTAGTTCGCGACTTCGGGCTGTGCGCGGAAAAATAAAAGCCTCACTTATCTCCCCACAAACTTGGGGATTAGGATAAGAGTATTGGCAGAGCCTTACTTATCTCCCCAGCGCTGCACGGGCTGGATCGGACAAGATTCAGGCAAAGGTATAGAGTTGCAAGGCAAAATAATGCCAAAAGCTTGGGGGAAGTCGCTACGCAGACTTAACCAAACCACAAAGTGTGACCCATATTTATTTAAAGCTTAAAGCCCTTCTCCAAAGGGAGGGAGGGTGGGAAAAAATATGAATACAGCTCTAGAGCAAACGAGTGTTCGTGCAAGGACTGCTAGAATAATGAACTTGGATAGCAATCAGCTGCTTTTAAAGGCAAGACAATGTCTGTAAACGCTACCAATAGGTGAGCTTGTACTATGAACTA
Source organism: Meandrina meandrites (assembly GCA_963693305.1). Lineage (NCBI taxonomy): Eukaryota > Metazoa > Cnidaria > Anthozoa > Scleractinia > Meandrinidae > Meandrina > Meandrina meandrites. The sequence continues at coordinate 28,311,510 of OY855910.1, forward strand.
CTTAGACATTGCGTGTTGAACTACCAGCTATGAATGAGAGCTTATGATACTTTAACCAATCCCAGAAGTGCTTACATTGCTACTGTGGTTGTACGTGCTACATAAGATAAAATTCTAGACATGAAAGACAACTGTTCCGAGTCCTATGACTAGAAAGCATTTACTATTCATTATTACAGGAAAACAACATTGCACGCAAGCACCCCTGCGGCGTCACGCTCCATTAACTGCATTTTACTTATGTTTGTAAATGCTTGCTTAAAATCATTCACAAAATTGTTCATAAGTTCATATTTGTTCTTTCACTATTTCTGCAAATCTGTCAGCTGACGCCATTGTCAATAATGCACGATTTTTATGCGTTATTGTCAATAACGCACTGTCGGAGTTTGCTGACGACAGGTAAAGTAAAATCACATGCTCGATTTTAACCAATTGCGCACGTGGATTTTGGACAGTGAACGAAGATTGTATATTAATACCTTATATCAAATTGGAAAAGTTTGGCATAGAAGCAAGACATGTTTAAATTGTGACTGTTCAGGTTTACATGCCTGCAGGCATGGAAAACAATATTCTAACTTGTATAGTGATATTAACAGTTACTTTTAAATACCTGCATAGTGTTCAAACCATGCTCTGCATCGTCTTATTGAAAAAGGCTTCCCTAACTCATCAGTTAGAGTTTGAGACTTAATGCTAAAAAAAGAATAGCAAAATGTTATTACTTATAGTTTATAATAATTTATTATTTATCAGTAATTGCAGTGCAAAATTAACCTTTTCTCCCTGTCCTCTTCCTGCCTGCTTAGAATTACGCTTCTCATACCCTTTCCTCTTCCACTTCCCTATTTTCTCTTGGGTTGTTGACCCTTGATAATATTCCAATTCATAAAAACCCTGAGATTACCACAAGTATTTTTCTCATAGAAAGAGCTTTTCTTTATCAGATTAAATAAAAAGATATCTTCTGGTTGAATTCCCAAGCCCGGATAAGAAAGGAGTAGGGTTGAGCATGTGGGGTACCAACACCACCCCTTAAAAATACTCTGGCTATGGGAACCATGACTACAAGAACTACATTAAAATGATCAAAGGAGCGACCTGGAGAGAGTGTATGAAGCACAGCTGCCAAACCCGAAAGGGATGTGCCTTGCAGAATCTTCTCTTCCCCAAGACTGTCACATCAGAGTATAAAAGAAAAATGTATTCTGGTTGAATTTTACCCTTGGTGGAATTAAATCTGGTATGTTGCTTTGTTCTGGTGTAAGATAGTGTATGATAATAATATAAAACAAAGGAAAATACCAGATTGTATAATAGAGTAGAGTAAAATATTATAGAACCACAATAGATACATAAACGATGTAATTGTTAGCAGTATGTGTTAAATTTTTCACACATTAATGTCCCTGTTCCGTGATTATTATGTTTCACGACAGCTCGTTTGACGTGCCATTAAAACCAACTGTTATCCTAGCCCATATATTAATTGAACAAAGAGAAAAAACACACATGATTGGCGTAATGTGGGGGGAAACATCCCTGCGGTTGGCATGAGAAGCGACTTTGAGTTGCATGACCTTTTAACGCCCTCACTTATCCCCAGCACCACACGCTGGATTGGATAAGGGTATTGGCAGGTCCACATGGAATACTATGACCTTATAGAGCCTCACTTATCACCAGCACTACCCCGCACTGGAAACGGACAAGAGTATTGGCAGGTCAAATTTGAACACGTGACCTCAAATACGATGACCTTTTAAAGCCTCACTTATCACCAGCACTACCCCGCACTGGAAACGGATAAGAGTATTGGCAGGTCAAATGAGGGTCAAACTAAACGTGTGACCTTTGAAGCCTCACCTATCTCCCCAGCACTGGGGAAGCCAGCGCCGGATCGGACAAGACTATTGGCAGGTGCACAATGAAATGGGGCAGAAAAAATGCCAAAAGCTTGGGGGAAGTCGCTACCATTAGACTTAACCGCCAACCCCAAGGGAAGTGACTCCCGAGTTTATTGACATACAAGTATCCTCCATACAGGGAGGGAGGGTGGGAATTTTCTTTTCTTTTCAACAAATTCATACTGATTATAGCGCACCATTGAAGGGAAGTGCTTTAACATTAAGTTACAGTACTTTTACAGCTAGACAAGGATATGGGTGTAACCAATAGAAAGCTGCCAACATGTAGATCATGCTGTGACAAGTCTAGTCAGTCTTGTGCAAGACTAAGACAATAAGCTAATTCAAGGATCTCAACTAACGAGATCACCTTGTGACTGCCTGACATGTAACATGATAATGAATACAGTTACTTATTAATTAGAGATTTACACGTCACGCTCCATTAACTGCGTTTTACTGCTTGGGCCGTAAAACTTTCCAAAATAAAATGTGCAGCACATTCATAAATGGGTTTAAACCTCTGTTTCAATGTCTTTATAATCCATTATAGCACATAATTTTGGTCCCTTCTGCAAGAAAATCCTTGCCTGCAGTTTGGGTTTTTCATGCCAATAAACACCTTTAAGGATCTTTATCAGAATACAAAGACACAGACACTGAGGTTTTATTCTTTAAGTACACACCTTGTCAAGCAATCCTCTTTGTGTTTCTTCAACTTAGTTTCTTCTCTGGTTGCTGCTTTTCTTTTTCGCCTTGGTGGCATTTCTTTTAAATTGGTCTCTGAACTTGCACTACTACTTACTGTGGAATGAACAGAAAGAGATCAACAAGTCTCAAGGGATTTGTTCATTTTATCAAGAATGTTTTTTTTTTGCACAACATTGAAGCTTGAATCAATGGGTGTTCAATTCAGTGCCCTCCTTTCATTGAGCACCCCATTTCTTTCGAGAACATACTTTTGTTAACAAGTGCCCCCATTATAACAAGCATCCTACATACCAAAACACTCCCTATTAAGTATAAGGCACTCCTATTCTGTTTGAAATATAGTACCATCAAAGGACATTGAGATCAGTGATCTGTTGTTCATCATCTTTTTAACTGCTTATATCATTCCTTCATCATAAACAGGGTCCGAAATTAACTTTTTCCTAAGGGCGCCAACTGGCGACTAACCTAAAAATTTTGGTCGCCAAATGGAAGGGTTTGGTCGCCAAAGACAAGTGTTTTATTTTTGGTTTCTTGCGTGCCACGCCACAATTGCGGCTTCGCCGCTCAATTTGCCGTAAACCAATGAAAACAATCCCTCTGGAACCCAGGGTATAATTTACCTTAATTTACAGTAAAGCAAAAAATTTAACCTTTCAACAAAATGTTTTCATTTAACGCAATACACATACAGCTATTAAAGGAGAAACTCACAAAAGCCGTTCAATGGTAACAGAGTCACATCTAAATGAGCGTACTAGCATGTTTGTCAACGTTCTTGCGACGGCTTCAGATTTCTTTCTCTTATTATTTCCATTTAGTTGAAAATATGCTGGTATCCTGTTAAGTTCTGTGTATAAGACATATGTGGGCCGTCTTATAGATTCAACTAAGTGTGCAACTAAAGGATCTGTTCTTCGCCGAAACAGAACGAAAACGATTTCGCCACACGACGTTTTCGCCCGTGGTATCCGTAATGGGAGAAGCCGCTGAATCAATATGGCGCCGGGTAAATATTGTGATCGTATAATCATCGCTTCGTTTTACTACAATTGTCCACGGGAGCTTTATGTTTTCTTTTAAAAAAAGCCCTTTTACCTTGGAATTTCAAATGCCGAGGGGACAAAATGTTAGTCGCCTACTGGCGACCAGTTTTAAAATTCTGGTCGCCAACACTCAATCTTTGGTCGCATTGGCGACCAGTGAGTCGCAATTTCGGACCCTGATAAAACAACTGGTCTTGCAAGTGTCTCAACTGTTACTTGAGGGTACAATTCCTTTAACCAAATATCTCTCTTTTGTTTTACAAATTCAGATATAATATATATAGAAATATATATAATATATATAGAAATAATCCCCCCCCATCCTTGACAAGCACCCTTCTTTGAGCTCCCCCCCCCCCCCCCGAAAAAAAAATACATGACCCAGATGATAAATTGAATCAATATTAATGTAACAGATTGATCACCAGGAAAAGAAACACAATTATACTATTCATGATGATCTCCTTAACATCCTGGCTATAAGCAGGATTACTATATTTTGTCACTTGGATAGCCTGTGAATGCAGATGGATTTCTAGTATTTTCTGAAGGTTTGAAACAACAGTCAGAAATCCTTCTGCATAGGCAAGCTATCATTAATTTTGGATAGTTGCCACTTTTTAAAAAAAACATCAAAACAATCCCCCTTACACCAAGGAGCCCAAAAGTGTGACCACTTTTAATTAATTCACATTCTCTTGTGCAGTTGTTATCCAATCAGAAGTTGAGCACAGCTTCCAGTTGACTTCTGACAGGATTAAATCTGCACAAAAGAATGTGAATAAGTTAAACTGGTCACACATTTGGGCTCCTTGTTGTAATGCCTCCCTAAAATAATGATTGCTTCCTTCTGGAGCAAGAAAGAAAAAGAACTGCCCCTGGTTTCTACTGGTTATCATTAAAAGGAATATGGTTACCAGCTAGGCTAACTGGAGAACAGGGTCAAGCAAAAAAATGCAATTTAGTTAATAATTTAATATATTATTATGACCATTTTTTCTGATTACTAGTAGGTATTCAGCTGTGTTCCAGTGGAAATTTGCAAATTTAATCGGTTCTCCCACTGTGTTCTGTTTAACAATAATATTATTAGGCTACGAGCCTCAGATTTTCTATAAGTGAATAGTCAACAAGGCACAGATGAGTTGACTATTGCTTATAGAGAATGAGGGTGAGTAGTGTTATTGTTTTAGTAGACACTCTAAAGCATTGTAGTCCAAAAACCTGCAATAATAATGTTATTAATTTTTATGTATTTTTCAGCAAAAAATCACAAATATATGTTCTCTTTTAAGAGCAACAAGCGTGCGATTGTGTTCCATCAGCGAATAGAAAACAGTGGAAGTTTTCGTGGCTGCAAATTGCTGACAGAATAAAACACTAAAGAAACACATCAGTATGACATGTTTCTCATGCTAGTAGATACACAAATATACGTTCTCTTTTAAGAGCAACAAACGTGCGATTGTGTTCCATCAGCGAATAGAAATCAGTGGAAGTTTTAGTGGCCGCAAATCGCTGACAGAATACAAGCATAGATGCACTGCTCTTAAAGTGAAAATTATTCTTGATTTTTGGCTTTAAAATACATAAAATTGTAGCTATTGCACTACAATTTTTTTAAGCATCTGCTAAAATGATTAGACTAAACTCACCCTTGTTTTCTATGAGCGTTAGTCAACTTGGCTGTGACTCGTTGACTATCAGACCATGGAAAACTCAGGCCAACAATCTAATTGTTCAAGCTTCATTAATTCCTCAAAATGTGTCAAATTTATAACCCAAGTTGTGCAATGGTAGGAAAGGTTCAAATCTGATTTTAGAAATTCCTACAGGAAAACATTGCAGATCACAAAGTGGGTGAAATCTTAATCCAACAAAGCTAAATTTGCAATTGTTGCCAATAGCAAAGATTGAATATATGGAGTTTACTTTCAAAAGATGACAAGTCTAATGGTGAAAGCCTACGTACAGCAAAAGGTAAGCTGCTTAAAAATCGTGAAGTAGCAGATAAGTATAGATAAGCAACATAAACTGAGAAGCTATATAGCCGCTATCCCATAAATATGAAACGTTAAAGCAGAAAGGTGCAAAATAAAACCATGCCTACGAGAGCAATGAAAACAATTTTAAGATAACAAATTACGAACTGCGCCAGATCAATTATGCGAAGAACGCAGAAGCACTCAAACTCACGGAACAAAGAGACTTCAGTCGAACGTCCGTGTGTGTAGATGTTTCCAAGTATCTTTCATTCTTTGCTCTTCGCCCGTGGGATTTTAGAACAAGCTTTCTATCTAGCAGTTGCGTTCACAGCCTTCTTGTTCCGCGAGAGTCACTTGGCCGGAAACGCACCCAAGAAGGGGTCACAAGGCTAAAACTACCATCTCTTGCAAAACATGGCGCATACCTATTGAGTCTGCGGCTCGTTTACGTGGATAAAATTCCATATTAATCTGCACAAGGACGTTTAAACTTTACCTATACATATCTTAACTTAAAATGTGGGACGTTGCACTAAATACCTTAAACTGGACATCAAAAATCTCCAAAATACCCTCTCAGTATGTGCTTCTTTCATTCACTTCGCTCCCGGTAGACAATGTAACCGCGCTTTTTGTTTGTGCACGTGCTTGGGCCTCGATATCGTGATAACTATAAACACACCGCAGGCCATTTTATTTTTCTTTTATCTTACTTTTTTTTTCATCTGAAAATTTGCCTATGGATCTAATACTTTAACGTGATCTTTCTCGAAAGACGAAAGTTAAATGAGTTCTGCACCTAAGCTTATCGAACCCTTTTGATGTCACATTATGTGAAACGAAAGACGGAAATTGAACTTTAAGAACTTGTTCCAAATTTATCAAGATTTTAGATCCGCATTCTTTCTGAAGAGGGAAACCTGCACGTCGGCGAAGAGGAGATCTTTGCCCTCAAAAAAGTGTTAAAAAAGCACAGCTTGGTTCTAGGAAATCTACATTCACAGACGTCCTGAATCCGTCATTGCCAGTAATTTTTTTCACATACAAATATTCTCTGATTCTTTTCGTTAGTTTACAAACCATCAATCATTAAAAATCAAATTTTGTGTTTGCATCGGATTTCAAAACAAACACTGGATTTCGTGCAAATTTGCACTCTTGTTTTGAATAGCGAGTAAATGCTTAAAAAAGAAAGAAAGCCTTCCGAAACTTTTTCGCACGTAATAGAAAGAATCTCTGGAAATTGGATGGGGGCTGCGATGTACCAGCCGTATTCGCAGGTTAGGGGAAGGGACAAACTTAATTTTCTTTGAGCCTACCTTCCTCTGTGTCGTCAACAATCGATATCTTTTCGAGGCTTTCGCGGATTTCAGACGAGATGCAACATTGGTCGTCGTCGTCATCCGATTTTTTCATCAATATCGGCTCAGGTTGGTGGAAAATGAAGGGGCAGAGTCTAGTCTCGATAAAGAAGGCCAGAACAGTGAGAATAAAGAAACACATCAGTATGACATGTTTCTCGTGCTAGTGGATACACATGACGATCGTTTGCGCGCATTTCGACCACGACCTCGACCAAGAGATAAATCAAGTTGTGATATGACAACTAAGTGACGTCTTGGTTGTTGCGTCATTAACAGGGGCCCTAATTATTGGCTACAAAGTGCGCGTTTCTCTACATATGATATGTGCTGATTTGGAGTACGGTTAAAACTTTTCAAAATCGGCCGATGGGGACTCTTTGCATGATCTTGTCACGTGATCGTGTGATCGAGAAAAAATGGTGTCAACCATAATTTAGGGGTCACAATTATTAGCAAGCTAGCAGAAATTTTCTTCGGACCTCCCCGCTTTGGTTTCAAATTGTGTAATAAGGGCACCCATTATGGAGATGGGAACGTAAAAAGTTTCTGCACACAGCAAGAACTCGTCCCCAGTGTACAGTCGTCCTCATACAGCGCACGAAGACGACTGGGACGAGTCAGAGCGTCGTCAGATCAAGAGCAGAGATAACCTGCAGCAAATTCCAAATATTGATGTATTCAAAGAATCAGTTGACCTAAAATATAGAACTGAGAATTGAATAATACGCAGGGAAAATTTCAGACTAGATGGCATTTGCACATAACTAATAACAGCTAAATATAAGTTTACGAATAGGATAATGTTAGATGAGAAACTCATAAGGAGTTCCAGTAACCCTTATGGGTTTCTGGTTAGATACCGTAGATATATTGTAAAGGTGACGATCTCATATCCAACAATCTCATATCCACCTTACCTAGTAGAATAATAGCTAATAATTGCTTTATTGAAACGCCCAAAAGAATTGCAATATTTGAGTTCCCCAGCTGTTTTCGTTGACGAGTACGGCTACGATATTTGTGGTCCATGGTATATGAGTTCATATACCATGGCGTGTAAGCCAATCAAAACTCAGGAATTGCAATATACCATTGCTAGTTTTTAATGATTTATGTAAAATTTGAATGCAAAAGAATGGCAATGAATATTTTAATGAACGAACGAACGAACGAACGAACGAACGAACGAATGAATGATTGATTGATTGATTGATTGATTGATTGATTGATTGATTGAATGAATGAATGAATGAATGAATGAATGAATGAATGAATGAATGAATGAATGAATGAATGAATGAATGAATGAATGAATGAATGAATGAATGAATGAATGAATAACTTTATTTACCATTCAAGAAAGTCTAGCCTAGGGTAAAAACACATAAAGTAAATAAAAAAGGCTCACCTTTTTGGGTCACAAGCACGAGCGAGATCGATCGAGTCGGCGAGCGGAGCGATTCGGCGGGAAGCCAACGAAAAATATGGCTCCGCGCCGGCTCATTTCGCTTGCCAGTTTCGCCGCTCAAAGCTGAGGTGAGTCTGCTTGTAGGCTAGAGTGCAAAAGCAGAGCGAAAAAAAAAAACGACCAACGGGCAATTTCCAAAAAAAACTCCTGCACAGAATAAACGGCTAAAAAAAATGTGCAAGGGAAGCCATGGTGGTGGGGTGGGGGGGGGGGGGGATGAAGTAAGCGCATTCCACTAGCATTGTGATTTTTGATGCATAAAAGAATTCTTACACGAGCTTGCGGCTCAAGAAAAAACATCTTGCGCAACCTGCAGGTGAAAAAATCTCTGGCCGAGAAAAATTGCCAACCCGCTCCCCACCCTCCTACCCTCCTACCCCCATAAATAATGCTCCCTCCCCGGCCCAATCCAGCATGGAAGCCCGCGTTCTCAAAACAGATGTCAGCGACCTGATTATTATGGGCTGTTCGCGCCAATTGGTTCAAAGTGTTCGATTGAAAGAGGGAACAAAACACCACCATAAAAATTGTGTTACAACCCTAAAAAAATCGATATTTTCCCGCAGAGTGAGCCTTCTTAAACCCAAATTCCGAAAAGGAAATTTTCAGCGAGGTATTTTATACAGGATTTTCGGGGTTAGAGGCGCTGAAGTCCCCGCAAGCGTTTCACCAGCTGACATGCCTCGCGGTGAATCTGGTTCCTCTCCGAAAAAGAGAGCGGCTGCAACGGACTTGCACGATAGACTCAGCAAAGATGAGCTCATTAAACGACTCAAGGTGAGTGGAGATAACGTTATGAATGGCAGAAGTGCATGGACTATAGTCACATCGACGTCTGAGTGAAGTTGTATCGATATATGATATGGTTTCATAAGCTTGTTTTGATACCTATGGCTTGAAGAGGCATCTGTATAGTTAAAAAGCTAATCGAAGCGGCTATTTACTCGATGGAGTTAACTGTTGGTGAAAATCGACAGGAATATGATAATCGAAAACGTATCAATGGAAAATTGTACTATGTATGGGATTTACAGCGGTGCTATATTTAGGTTTAATGTAAGCTTGTAATAACATGATCGATTCCTCAAATTAGCTTCCTTTTCTCCGTGTGCACAACACAGACAAGGCAAATTAAAAGCCTTTCTAATATGATAAGTACTTTGCACAAAGTACATAAAGGGCTTCCTGTCATTAACAGCTGTGATGTCATTTATTGGGCATACTGCAGGGCTTGAGACTAACTTTTTTGCTAACTAGCCTTTTGGTTAATGACAGCTTTTATTTCACTAGCCAAAACCAATTTTCTACTAGACAGAACCTTCAAGCATGGTTTTGCATACTTTTTTGTTATTAAGGGGGGAGTTGCCGAATATATAAATTGCGAATATATATCGTGAACTTGAATAGACACAATTTTTATTTCCAGGTATAATTTTTTATTTGTTGTCCTGTTAGGCCAGAGCAAACGTAATTTCAGCTTGTCCAAATTCCTTGATACATGGATATGTCAACAGTGTACCTTGTCAGTTCTGTTCTCTCAGAGTCGACTATGATTTGTGGTTTATTTTCTTTCCACTATAATGCCTGAAATTTTGCTAGCCGTTTTGGCTAGTGAAAGCCCCAAACCTACTGTCTATTGAGGGTAACAAAGGGGGGATCGTGATCCTGTTTCACACACAAATTTTAACCAAATTCATGTGTCACATATAATTGAAAAAGCAGAATTCGCGAATCACACGTTTTTTCTAGCTCTTTTCACGCGTCACGGTCTGATTTTTGCCCTATTTTCACACGTCACGGTCAAATTGGGGTTATTTAACAAATTGACCATGTTTTTCTATGGCTGCCTGCCCTTTTTAACTCTACAGTTATTTCAGGCAGCCAGACCATTAATTATTTATTTATTTATTTATTTATACTATATATATTCTCTCTCTTGTAAATTTATTAGGGTAAATAAAGTTGCTGTTGTTGTTATTGTTTACATTCTGACTTTATAAACCATAGAATAACATCAGAAAATGGTCAAAACTCGAGCCACACGGCTTGTCGCTCCACTGCAAAGTTTTGGACAGTTTATTACATCATTTGTATGGTATTTAAGAGTTACTGGCTGGTACTCTCATTCAAATGGGAGTTGAAATTAGTATACCATAAGGGATGCTATTCACTTTGGCTAGCTTTGGTTATACAAACAATCAATTCTGTGTTCAATTTGTTTTAAAGAACATGCTATTCTTTTGATAGAACCTAGCTCATGAGCTGTCCAATGCCGACCAAACAGATGGAGCATCAAAGTATGGGGCAGTAGCACAGTCTCTCGTTAGTCCATTCATCCTCAAGCACAGGGACAAAGACGTCAAAGCACATGCTGCATGCTGTCTTGCCGACATTCTGAGAATCTTTGCTCCTGATGCTCCTTATGAGGAAGAACAATTGAAGGTACTTTGATTTAAGGTGGCACTGCCTTTCTGTGGACCTTTCATTGTGCTGTCTAAACAAGACTAAACAAAGATTTGAATCGTCACTTATTGTGCAGTTCCAGAAAATATCCATACCCACCCCATGAAAGGTCAATGAAAATTGTGAGAGGGTGGGGGATCTTAAAAGCCAAAATTTTAAAAGGAAAGTATGGGGCTTACTATGGTTAGTCTCCCCTGATTTATCAGTCGATATATCGGTCGACAGTCGGTTAATAGTTGACTGGCATATTGGTCAACTAGTCAGTCGGCTAATAATAAATTTGACTGATATATTGACAGACTTTCGACAGAGTTTTGATGGACTATCGGCCAACTATAGACCTTTTTCGCTTGGGCGGTTTGTTTTCCCATTGCAGACCACGTGATATTCTCTAGAGAATTTTTCTTTTATCCACAGAAACTTTATTCATTCATATAGGTAGGTAAAGTCTGCATACGAGCCAAGTGGCCCATCAGGCCGGTGCTTATCCCCGGTTTCCGTAGCATGAAGCGACTAGGAGTATTTCTACTCCCCCCTGGATGAGATGCTAGTCCATCGCAGGGTTACCCCCAGCAGTAAATTCGCCGGTACCCATTTATACACCTGGGTGGAGAGAGGCACTATGAGAGTAAAGTGTCTTGCCCAAGAACACAACGCAGTGCCCCGGTCAGGGCTCGAACCCGGACCGCCCGATCCGGAGTCCAGCGCACTAACCATTAGGCCACCGCGCCTCCCATATTTTCCCATATATTCATTCATATACACGAGACTATTTGAAAATTTGAAAGCACAAATTCTCAAGAGTATCATCACATGGTCTGTTACAGGGCAACAAAACACCCAAGCGAGAAAGGTCTGTTGAGTGGCAGCCAACAGTCAGTCGACAATCAGCTGATAGTCCTTCCACATGGCTGAAAGTCGACTGATGTATTGATGGACTATGGACGGAGTGTTGACTGACTGTTGGCTAACTATTGAGAATCCTCCGATGGCCAGCCAACTGTCGATCGATTTGTTGACCAACTGTCCACTGATTAACAGCTGCATTACTAAATGGAGGTTGGGTGCCTGAGACATCCAGGAGCTTCTGCTATTGGCAGCCAGCTCCTAGATGGAGACCGCTCCCGTGGCAACCCAGCCATAAGCCCCCATGCAGAGGGGAAAACAGGCACCCGTCACAGTGATTAAACAGTGGAAAGAGAGGGGGGAGGAAGCCTTGAAGACATGCTCCCACACAAAATGCTCACTGTAATGGCTACCATTAGTGTCAGTCTAAGGACATATAGAATCCTGCCCTCCCTCTCTTACCATCCTCTGGATATTTCTGGGGTATGCATATTTCTAAATTAAAAGGAATTATTTTTCAGGCGGTGTTTACAATGATGGTAAACCAGTTGAAAGGTCTTGAAAATACCAAGTCAAACCTGTCCAAAAAGTACTTTTATCTTTTAGAGGTATGTCACTGATTTGATATTAAAATTGGTCTGTTTTGTTGCATTTATATTAGAAGTGCCAGTAAGCAGGGGGATCTGACATGTAACGGACTGTGCTATTTCTTTTCAGAGCTTAGCATTAGTTAAATCATTCAATATCTGCCTGGAACTGGACTTCCAAGACATCATACTGCAGTTATTTAAACTGCTCTTCCAAGTTGTGAAGTGAGTATTTTATAATTCTCAAACTAATTGATAATTCATATTGTTACTAGCCTACCAGAATGCCCCATTCTGGTCAGGTGAATGAGTTTAGAAACTCATTCAGTTATTTTCTGATTACCGGCTTCTTTCTCCTTAATCACAGCTCTGCCAAAACAGTACATATTTTTTCCGAATTCTACAGTTCATATCCTTTATTGATGTACAGTTTTTGGCAGTTTACTTAAAAGCAATGCACGTATGAATTATTTTTCCAAAGCAAGGACACCCACAGAGGTATTGTGTAACCTTAACTGAAGTAAAACATAGGCACGCTAAGCGTGCAGGAGTTATTTTTTCAATTGATGGCTTGGGGTAGAACTGGGTGTTAGTCCTGTTGGGATGGTTTATTTCATGGGTTGAGCTATTTGTGCATGGTTCATGTGCACGGTCCATCGCGCCGACTAAGAGCTACTTTTGGAAAAATAACTCAAAAACAATTTAAAAAGAAATTGTGCAAATGTTCTAAAATTAGGCTGCTTTCCCTTGTAAATATGACTATGGTGTGCAACCGATCGATCGAACCATACTGTTGAAGACAAAAAATACGTCAGTAATTTCTTCAAACGTAAACAGAAAAAAATATCTGGTAGTCACTTTTATAGCCTGCGAACGCAGACGTATTTCCGGCTGTCGCTTGTCTCCACCGAAAACTGACGTCTGCGAACTCGAGCCAGAAAACGATTTCCGTGACGTAGAATCTTTTGTTTCCTCTTTGGCCAATCAGATTACGCGATAGAATAAGACACGAGTGAACACCACGCGGCTCCCTCGCGACATAGCTGTCGGCGGAAACAGGCAAGCTGCTATGGGAAGCTGAATGAAACGCGAAAGATTTTTGACGGCTGTGAAAGTTGATTCTTTGCAGAAGAACATTTTCAGTTGCAAAGGAGAAGGTTAATGTACTCGGTTAAAGTGTTTTAGTGCATACCTTCATTGATAAATCATGCAACGTGGGCTGTGAAAAGCTGACCATCTGTTGACAAACTGAAGTGTTGCAATCGACGTGTGCGATTAAACCCGGGGATTAAAGAACGCCCTTCAAAATTCCGACGAAATTGGGAAAGAAATCCGAAGAGATTTTGACGGTGATCATGTCTGATTTTGCGTCAATAGATTGGCAAAAAGATTCTAGCAACACGCAGGAGGCGGCAATCGACCAGATGCGTCTCATCTTCACCCGGGATCTTCACCTTCCGAGAAATTACATAATACAGTTGCGACAAGCGTCGTTGCAAACCCTGGAATTTGTTTGAGTCCGATGTTTTTGGGAGTTCTAAACCCTTAAGTGTTTCTAGTGCCTTTTTTGCTGCATCAAGACTCAAAGATTTGGTCCAAGGAATGAAAACCTTCGCAGGTTTCAGTGATAGCTCAAATTATGTTTGGTCATGTTTACATCTACACCGCTGCGTAAAGGCGAATCTCACGAGACTCGCTCGAAGGAATTGTCTCTTCCGGAAGACCAAAGTACAACTCTGACAAATAGTATTATAATTTTCATTTGATATCTTCCTCTAGGTTTAACAGTGAAGTGTAAGTAAGTAAGTAATGCCATGCATTTTTATGGAAATACCTCAGTCAATAAATTGTTGTTGTTGTATTTTATCTCACCTTTCCAAGTCTCTGGTACGTGATCCGTACACGAACGAATAGCAGCTGTTTTCAATATTCGCTATTTTCAATGTATCACAGCGCTATTCAGCGCAAGCGACGATAATGGGCTGACCTGGCCATTCATCTAACTAACGAGCGGCGAAACGACGATCGATCACAATGCTACACTAAATACTATTTCCTCTCAGGCAATGCTTGGAAAATAACTGATTTTCCAAATCCATTCGAAAGATTCACGAATCTGTCTTTCTTCTCTTTTGAATCATGTACTTAAATGCATTTACCTGATTTGACTTTTCAAATTAAACACTTTACAAACTTTCCCCAGCACAGTGTCATATTGTTATTTTCCACGCGAACGTGCGATGCTCTCGCAGGCTACACGCGTGGCGGTTCTAGGATTTTGTGAGCCTAACTGTGATTGGCTTAGAATTTTGACGTCACGGAAATCGTTTTCTGGCTCGAGTTCGCAGACGTTAGTTTTCGGCGGAGACAAGCGACAGCCGGAAATACGTCTGCGTTCGCAGGCTATCACTTTTAAGGTTACCTTGATGTTTAACTATCCATCCCCTTTCATTCCAAGCCGAAAGAAAACCGCTAAGTACATCAAAACATGGATTGAAAACTGTTGAAAACTGTTGACAACATTTACCGTAAACATGATCACAAAATCGCAAACACGCTCACTAAAAAAGCCAAATTGACCCAGAAATTGCAAACGAATAGCCAGATGGAACAAGAACAAAGTATTCTCGGGTTTCTGAAATGGCTCCATTATTTTCATCATCAATATAAAACAGAAACCTTTCTGCAAGCAAGAGTTTCTTCCGACGAACGCGAGAAACAAACAACTCTAGTCACCAGTGCATTTCGGCCAAACCACGTGACGATTTTACTTGGACTGGGACAATATTAATTTCGCAAGCAGAAACGTGCCCTAACTTGTAAGCGTAACATCATCAGTACCAATATTCCCACGGTAGTGCTAAAAATAGCTGTCGATGAAGTTGTGTGACACGCTTGACTGCACACCCAAAAAGCTAGTTTTCTTTTCAGCCGTTGTTTTTTGCGTGACGAGCCCAAACAACGGCTGTAAAGGAGACTACCAAAAAGCTGGCTGTCTTTTTTTTTCTTTTGCCTATGAGTAAACGTAACTGCAACCGCTTTGCGTTGGGAATATTAAATACACTAAAAAGGTATTGCGTCAGCCATGGAATGCGCTGACGTTGCAGCTTTCACTTTCGGCACATGACAAACAAGATTATGTTTACTTTCCATGTTTATTTCGCCAGAAGCGACGGTCGTTAATTTGTTTGCAATTTTGCGACTATTTCTTGTCGGTTTAGCCAGTTGAAGTGAATCTTTTGGCTGTTTCATCGAGGCGAGTTCAGAGATCTGAAGAAAATAAATTTGGCCGACGTAAAAACTTGCAAGCATAACGTCATTGGTACGGAAATAACCGCATTACACCGCCGTTCTACTAAAGATAGCCATCAATGCGAAGCTTGAAATGCGAGACTCGCACGACTACTATACCTTCCTACGGCCCTCACTCGCGGCACAAATGATGATTTTCTCTTGCTGTGCCATCCAACCACGTTGTCAAAACACCTAATTTAATATTTGCCGAGCAGACAAAACGTGCCCTTGTAACATCATCACGTTATGAGCTTTTCAAACGATAGTACAATAAATAACTCATGACCGCCCATGTGAAGTCCTACTGTTCCTAAGCAGGAAACGTCAAACCTTCTCCGGCCACATTCCAACCTCACTAAAATACCTATTATTTGGCAACTCTCGAACCCAAATAAACGCACATGCCTCAACCTATTACAATCACATTATTCTTTTGGGGAAAAACCTTGAGAGATTTGTGGTCACTCGTGTTATTACTTAGCCAAAGCTCCTACTAATGCTATACTTTTAACCGAGAGAAAACAGTTTAAACACAAGAACACCGCACGGTTGGATTCTCAAATCTTTAACACTCGCCCTTACAAACAACAGCGTCAGTTTGTTCTCATTTGGGGACCAAAACAAAACGTTCAGCAAACAGACAACACTCATATTAAAAATGGAAGTCACAACATTTACTCTCAATATACATATTTATTCTACTCAAAAACATCATACATTTTAATATAAAGTGGTCAACAAATACCATACCCATATTGTGTCGTCAACTGAACCAGTCGATTCCGTAAACCAAGAGAATCACCTTCACCACGATGAAATTTCCAAACACTTTTCGCTTTCAGAACCCACACACAATGTTCTCACCCAAAGCTACATAAAAATCAAGACTTGGAATAGAGACTTCAGACCAACACGGCCCAATAAGGTCGAATCTATAGCAAAACAAAAATGGCCGTACCTTGAACCGAAAACAAATATTCATAAAAACGATCCATATATACAAGCCGCAATTTCATTGGTCCTTGATAGAATCCCAAATCTGATTGGTGTGAAATACATACATGAATGATCCACTCATCCATCCACTTAATAGCCAAACACGTCTTCGTGCCGACTAAGAGTTATTTTTTTAAAAAAATAACTCAAAAATTAATTACAACATAATTTTTTTTGTGATTTGCCTTTTAGTGAAAATCATACAAACAAGATTCAGAATTTCATGTTGGATGTCATGTGTCCCATCATTCAAGAAGGGGACTCTTTGCCCCAGGAACTTCTTGACACAGTGCTCGTCAACATCATTGAGCCACAGAAGGTAATTCCCCTGATCATTTCCTCACTTTTCATATTTACATTTCTATAACAAAATTTAACTAGTAGCATGTGAGAATCAAGGACTTAGTCAACCCAGGCAGAGCATTGTATTCTACTGTGAAGAATAATGCATGCAAAAAGTATTGGCGAAATGTGTTTTTATGTTCCACTTTCTCTTATCAGTATGTTTTGCTATTGTATGTTGATTTTGCTTTGTAATTGTTTGTCTGATGAGTATCAATCAGAAAGTTCGCAGCATAGACATTGTGTGAGAAATATTTATTTCCTGGTGGTGATTACAAAAAGCACAAAGTTATGGGCCTAGCATGCAGTGCACAAGGTTACAGTCAAAGTAAGATATAGTGAGATGATTGACAAGCCTATTTTCATTGTGAATCTGGATTGGATAGACAAAGCTGTGGACAGGTCAAGCTGCTCCAAAGCTTACAATCACTTTTTTTCATTGCCTGCTGTCAACAAAATTAATTTAAACTCTTAATAATAACATTTTTTCATTCAGAGTGAGGATCCTGTGGCTTATAAATTAGCGAGTGAGTTCATAAAGAGGACTTCATCGGCTATAGAACCTTACTTACAAATGGTAAGACAAACTTCATTATTGTTATATACAGCATTCTTTCATCTAGTGGTATGTGATCCGCAGTCTTGTCCAAAGAGTTAGTGAGCTGAAAATGATAGCTGCTTTATAATGAGCTTCAGATGAACACAGATTGGACGCATCAAAGGCTTTCAAGAAGACTTGAAGTTGGTAGTTCCCCTTGTGTGGCACCCGTCACACATCTCCCCTCCATAGTTAGTTTTATGAAGTTTGTCATGTCACTTAAGACAGAACATTCCCTGGCATCAAAGTAAATAATTAACTTAACAGTTAAATGTTGACTGGTTTTTATACAGTATAGATTTACAAGTTTTTTTTTGCTATAGTTTTTCAACAGTACTCTTGCATTGGGGAAGACTTCAGACAGTATTTTGGCTGACAACATTTATGACCTTATACTGGAGTTAAACAGAATTTGTCCAAGTACGCTTCTATCGGTAGTACCACAGCTGGAATTTAAATTAAAGGTGAGCATTTGACCCTAGTGGCCCGTCAGGCCACAGCCTATCCAGGTTTGAGAATAAATGTGATGCTGAGTAAATGCATTGTGACTATAATGCAGGCCACAAATGCAAGGAAATTAAACACTGGTGTACATGTAATATTTCAATATAATTCTGTATCATCCTCACACTATTTCTTTTAACAAATTGTGCATTTTGCAGAGTGTGGAATTGGAAGAAAGATTAGCAGTTACCAAATTACTGGGCCAGATGTTTTCTGAGCAAGACTCTGAACTAGCAACTCAAAATAAACCTCTGTGGAACTCTTACTTAGGAAGGTAAGATATTTTTGTAGTTTAAAATTTGAGATCAGCATGGAGGTAAGACAGTCACTATGATCTAAGATTGTTTCAGGTTAAAACCATGTTTAAATTATTTTCACATGCCGATGCGTCCCCTTGCAAAAGAGGGTCAGCTCACTAGGGATGAAGTCAAAAACATACTCCAGAAGAATTGGAACAGTTCATGTATGTAAAGCAAGGCCAGGCAATTTTTCTGTAGTCTTTATAGCCGTGGGCTGGCTGGTAATGGTACTTTACTAGCCCAGAGCCTGGGAGCTCTTGCCCAGTACACATTAGTTTTATGTGAGGATCTAGAGCACTTTTCCTATAGGCGTATCTTTTAGTAATCAGTTGTTGTCCTTTCTTTCAATTTGTGCTGTATTCGCATAATTTCCACAAGCTTCGTGCTCCTGTGGACACTGATGACTCTTCACTGGATCAAATTGAATGCGAGAATTTTATATACCACTAAACAAAGGGCTGGCTTTGTCCTCTAAAGATGAATATTTGTGACAAGTTTGGCAAGTTGAGCCCTGGTAAAGACACTAATTAAAATGTCAAAGACAAATATTGTCATTTGCAGTGCTTGTGATAGAAAAGATTATAATTAACACTAAATGACTGGTTCCAAGGGAAACTGTTAATTTTGTTCCCCGAAGCAGAGCCTGGGGAAACACCTCGAACCAGCCAATGAGAGCGTGTGATATGGGGAAAAAATTCCAGCTATATAGCAATAAATGTTTCTATAAATCCATTCATCCAATTCTGTTGCTAGCTCCATCACTACTGAGAACCAGACAATAGCATTCCCCATAAAATAAGCAGTTACTGCCTTAGAACAAGAACCCTGCTACAAAACCACTCTGTCTTTTAAAATATGTATGTCTTAAATGCTCACTGACATATATTTGTTTTTTTTTTTAGGTTTGTGGATATCAGTGTAGAAGTCCGTGTAGAATGCATAAAAAGAGCGAAAGAATTTCTACAGTATCACCCTGACCTTGTTGATGACTTAACAGGTGAGTTTAGAGAACATACAATAGAACCCCGCCTTACTGTACAACCACACCATTAAAAGGCTGCTCTGCAGGTACAGGTTGATTCATTGCAGTAGCTAAAGCTTTGTTTTTATTCTAGATAAACTACATGAGAGACAGCGTGACCCAGATGAGAGAGTGCGACAAGAAGTGGTAGCGACCATCTGTGATGCAGCATCAGAAGATATCAGTTGTATTTCTGATCAGGTATTAGAAGTTGTCACTTACTAGTTTCTGTTAGATTAAAAATGTTCATAAGGAAAATGAAATTTTTTTAAAGCTCAAGCGAAATCATATCTTTTGAACTGGCTTGAGATGACAAGCCAACGGAAAAGATTTATGGTATGTAAGTTTTTCTCTATTTTGTGGGCACAACATTAATGCACTCCTTCTTTGTTGCTTATTTTAGCTTCTTGACGATGTTTGTGAAAGAACTAGAGATAAAAAGGTATGACAGGTTTTTGACAAGATTTTGTTTGGATAAGAAACCAGCTGCTATTCATTCAAAGCAAAGAAAAAAAGAACTAACTGACTGACCGAATGACTGACTGACCAACTGGCTGACTGATTGACTGACTGACTGCCTAACTGGCTGGCTGGCTAGTGGATTGACTGACCAACCAACCTAGCGACTGACTGACCGACCGGCTGATTGACTGACTTACTGGCTGCCTGGTTGGCTAGCTGACTGGCCAACTGACCTACCAACCAATTGATTCCCTAACCACTTAGGAAAAGCTCCTTCCAGTAGCAGTGATACCTCTTTCTTGAGTAGTTTCATTCTCAATAAAGTCATGGTCAGTAAGAATAATATTGTTTAGACATGTTTTATTTTGCTGATTTTGTTATTTATTTACTGTTGTTTGTAACAGTGGCATGTCAGGAGAGAAGCAATGATGTGTCTTGGGAAATTGTACAAGAAAGTGACAACAGGGTTGGTATACTCTTTGGTACTGCATTGTAGTAGGTAGAAGGGAAACAGATCTAAAAGTATGCAACACTCCAAGTTAAGACCATTTTAGCCGCCATGGTGACTAAAATTTTGAAGCTGGCGACCAAACTTGGGCAGTCGGTGGCCAAATGGCCACTGAGGAAAAAAATAAACTTGGAGGGTTGAGTATGCCATCTTAGTGACTGCAGGAGATTGGCAGCTCATCAGCATTGGTGGTAATTCTAGAATCATAGGTGTGGCACCATGAATCACCTAGGAGTATTGCTACTCCCCCAGGATGGAATGCTAATCCATCGCAGCTTTTCTCCCTCTCCCAGCCTTTTTGTCAGGTTCCGAACACATTTATACAACTAGGTGGAGAACCACTGTGAAAGTTTTGTCTTGTCTTGAACACAACCTGTGGAGTCCACTATGCCTCTCAGAGCCGATAGGCAGAACCTTACAGACTTCTATGACAACAGTATTTGAACCTTTTCTCTTTCGTTTCTTTAGTACTACAGCCAACAAAACAGCAGCTAAGAAATTATCATGGGTTCCAAGCAAGCTTATTCACTGCTATTACCTTAACACACCAGAAAACAGGTGAATAGTTCTTCAGTTCGCCATTACTTTTGTGTTCCAATAATGTTAATATGAGCTTTTGTACTGCAATAATAGTCTTACATATCTATTTGTTAAATGTCACCTATTTAATAATGCCCAAGTTGCATATCCCAAACAATCTGTGTTATATATGTAGACGCCTATATTCAAACATGGAGCTCTATACAGCTGATTGGGACATTTTTATTTTAGCTTTGTATTTTTGTATCAGATCATTGAGACTGTAATCTTCATGATTAAGTTAATTTACAGTGCAACAACAACAAAATGAAATTGTTAAGTTAACAAATTATGTACAGGCAGTTGCTCAGGATACTACTACCTGAGAAACTAAAAGTACTATTTGCACACACACAACAAAAATGTTTGCAAAAAGTGCATAAACTAAAAACATCTGACCTGTATTTAGATCAATCGGTCCTTGCAACAAGTCCCTTGAAGAATTTACACAAGGGACTAGTTGCAGTGACTTGTTGCTTCAATTCAAACCAGTAACATTTTTGGAACAAGTCAAAAAAAGGTAGTTCAAGTGAAGGGATGTGTTCCCGGGACTAGTTGCAGGGACTTGTTCCCTCATGTGTGCCACATTAAAAAAATACTGCTTACTACACCACTGCCCCCTTCTCTTTATTCAGGCAAATAAAGTAAGCAAGGCTGATACTACCTAGAACACATAAAGCAACATCGACATGACATAGCACAAACTGAAAGCCAAAAATACAATCTTGAACAGCTAGCTGTTTCAGCCCAGTTTGGTTTTGTCAGCACAGTGTGGCAACAAAAGGGTAGAACAACCCACATGAAGGCCGATTGTTTACTGAATAGCACATGATAATGACCTCAGATGTGCTCAGAATATGTAGGGAGGTATTGAGGCCTAGTGGTTAGGATACTGGACTTGCAACCCAGAGGTCCCGGGTTGAAATCCTCCTCCCTGCCACTAGCTGGATTTGTTTTCTGTAGCCCAGAATTCAACTCCACCACGCTTTGTAAATTGCCAACTGGTCAGCCTCCTGCCAGCTGGGATTCTTAAGATGTAATGTTCAATTTGTTTCGTATTTGTTTGTAACGCACATTTGATCATATTCACTCGAAATTTGTGGGATATAAAACTTTATTATTATTATTATTATGCTTATTATTATATACTTACAGGATGTATAGTAATGCTCTTGTTCAAGCTTTGGAAAACTCTTTGAAGTGTACGTTCCTCCTTTTCCCACCCATGTACTTGCTAATTTCTCATGTTTCTTCTCAATGCTAATAAAAGAACTATGCCATACTGGCAAAGACCTGATTTTCATGCTTAACATATTTTTTATTTCAGGCTTTGTGTGGAAAGGATTTTAATTGGATGCTTGGTGCCAGTCAGTTTAGAAGCTGATCAGAAGATGAAAAGATTGTTACATATTTATTGCAAACTTGATGAGGCAGCAGTGAGGTAAAGTAATGTAGCACATATTTAAATGTATCAACCCATCATTTCCTCCTCTCATCTCCTTCCTTCCTTTTCTTTCTGTTTTCCTTCCTTGCCTCCTTCCAACAACCTTTGTATAATTTGCTATATGCATTGCTTATACCAAAATTTGACACAATTCAATATTTGTTTCCTTATATTCTTTTGTATCTACATTCTTTATACATTGATGAAGAGTAACAACCTCTTTCCCCGTGATTCCCATGCCCACGTTTCAATCAGTAAGTTACATGCAAGAATCAGACTCAAGTTGTAAAATTAATGTGAAAAGAAATTGCTTAGCATATTAATAGTTTTTTTTGTTATTTTTTACTTTTTAGTGCCTTCCATGGAATTCTGACATGCCAGCAAAGGTGAGTTGCGAGCCATATTTTCCAAATGTACAAAACCAAACTTACTGAAATATAAACTTCTCTTTTGTTCTGTTAGAGTACGGTCAGACATCGCAGATCTTATTGAGTTATCAACTGGAGAGAAGGTAAGTCTGTTACCTTGTAAAATTTCTCAGTTCTTGTTTTATGATAGTATATCTAATATTCCTTTGTTGTGTAATGAATAGCTTATTTTGGAATATTCATACATATGTCTACAAGCCAGTTTTTTCTATAAAATTTACCATTGGTGTTGCATGTTTATGGAAACACCAACTAAAGAGGTGAGAATTAGAAATATTTATAATACAGTAACATGTAGTACGTTTGAGACTTGCATCCCATGATAAACAGTGCGCTGGACTATGGATCAAGCGGTGTGGGTGCGAACCCTAGTAGGGGTTACTATGTTGTGTTCTTGTGCAGGACACTTCCAGGGTGCCTATCTCCACCCATGTGTTTAAATGGGTATCAGTGAATTAAATGCTGGGGTCTAATAATTAAAATTAATTTCAGTCTTTTGGACTGTGCCTCCCACACCACATGGTTGCAATTGACATAAAAATCTAACCCTTTTGTTTTTCTCTTCTATTTTCCCTTGCAGTCACAAGATGACGAGACACTGGTTTTGTCAAAGATCATTTCCCTTGCAAGTAAGTTTTATCCCAACACAAAGTTGACAGAAAGAAAAGCGGGTCTTTTGTGAATCTGATCACCAATTCTACTGGGATTTGCTGGGATTTACCATGCCTGCTTGTGTGAAGTCATTTCTTGCTAAAAGTGATTTTTGTATGTAACTCCCACTATGAAGACCACTGTTAAATGACTTGAAAATTATGTCCTCTTTTAGGAGCTTTCCCAGATGCCTTTAAATTCCAAGAAAACCTCAAGAAGCTGCGAGAGATGATTCAGGAGCCCACACTGAGAGAATTGCTGAAGACATGCATCAACCCTGACATAGGATGTTCCAAGGTTTTCAAAGCAGTGGTATGTTCATTCTACCAGTTGTTCATCGGGATTGAAGCAAAGCGAGGGACAAATCTTCAGTAGTGTAGCAGCTCTTGTAAGCTTGTAATTCTACTGGTCCTCTAGTGTGGTATTGTTTTGCGGGCTTGGACATTGTTCCTGTTGTTTGTTCCATTGTTCTCTTGATGGGTAGCAAGCCATTCATGTGAGACCTTTTGACAGCTGCCGCCCAACCTCTTTTCCTCACAACAGGAAGTTCACACAGAGGACATGTACATATACTAAAACCCGAAACTGCAATGAAATGAAACCAGCTGAAATGAAACGAAACTTGCTTGCAGTTTATTTTTACTGCAGCTTGCTTGTGGTAAGCTTTTACTCCAATTTGGCTGCAGTTACCTTTCACTCCATTTTGCGTGTGGTTAGCTTTTATTTGTTGGTGAGGGCAGTACAGTACTCTATATATTTGTTTTGTTTCATTTTTTTTTGGTGGTTTTGTCGTTCTGGGTTTTAGTACATGCCACACAGAGTGGTCATGGGAGGATTTAGAGGGTGGGGGGGGAGGGAGGAGGTTGGGGATTGTCCCCCCTCCCCTGCAACCTTTTTTCTCTGTTTCTTTTTTTTTTTATAAAAAAAACTATGACCAATTGTCTTTCAAGTGGTACTATGTAATCAAGGGCGTGTTGTGGGTATGGGACGAGGTTGTGCCCTTACCAAAATTCTCCCTTCCTGAATTTTCTGGATCCACTTGTGGTGGATGCAGGGATGCTTTGGTATCACGTCCCTGTGACTTGTCCTTACTTGTACACTGACCTGTAACCTTGTATGTTTTATATTGAACTATTTTTTGTCGCATTGTAATTCACCTTATCCTTACATTGAACACTTGCATCTATATTTGGCAGAGTGACATTGTATTAAAAGTTGGATCCAAGAACCCTATCCTTGAGACATTAAAAGCTCTTCTGGATCGTGCAGCTCCTCTTCTTGTAGATGAACAGTGTATCAAAGAGCTCTTTAAGCTGGTGAAGGATGCAGTCGAGGGGCTATCTGATGATGAAGATGATGAGTACGAGTGGCATGAAAGCTCTGGGATGAGTCCTGTTGGAAAGAAGGGTCTGGCACTGCTACTGGTGAGGCAGCCATTCTTTGGTCACTACTACTAGTGTGTTTTAAGAGTTAAATTTTAGTAAATCCAAATCAATACATCTTCAAGTCTTGATACCCTTGATAGTCTTGTTTTCTGTCTGTGCAAGCTTAGTCAACTTTTTTGTGCAATTTTGGGAATGAGTTTTTGAAAAAAATCTTAGATTCATCAGGAAGCTACTTTCCTTTGTGCGTGACAAGTAATGCTCCAAAATCGTGTCTTGTTCAATGAGCTAGGAAAATTAAGTCTGCTTATCTAACAACAATAGTCATTAGAAAGGCATTTATTGGCAGATAAAAGTCAAAGGGGTGGGGGGATTCACACCAAAAACCCTTCTGTGGGAGGGGTATGGATATTGTTATTTTCAGGAACTACATATGTACTATTCTCTCACACTGAAATGCATTTTGTCTGCCACACAACAATGCAACAGCACTTTATTGACAAGAACAAAACTGTAGCCCCTACTTGTGACTAAAAGAGATAGACATTTTTAATAATTTATTTAACTGTAACGTTCCTAGGGTCTGGCTGGTGTGTTTCCTTCTCAATTTCAAAATGATGACACATTTCAACAACTGTTGGTCTTTTTGAAAAATAAGGATCAGGAAATAGGTAAGTCGCAAACAAGATAATGCAGTGAGTCCAGTGTACTAACCATTAGGGGAGTGCATATTCCCATCAAAGAAAGGTTCAAGTGTAAAATGTTTTCTGCTTAATTTTGTTCTTCAGCCAGCAGAAAACATTTTTTTTATTATTTTCATTGGGATATCTCTGGAGCATTTTAAATGCAAAATATGATTTTAGGCTATATTCACTTAGTCCACCCCTGTTTTCAGAAGCATTTTAAATTTGCAGCATTTGTTGCAGTCCAATAAGTGCATTTACTGGTCTTTGTATTAATGATTATTGTTCATTTTCAGTTGATCTGTCACTCAAGATGCTTGCCTTAACTGGGGATGGCATTGAAAAAGTTAACAAATCATTAGCGAAGTAAGTTGGTAGATGTAATGTAAGTACATACTTGGACCAACTGGCCCACGCTTCGTAAGCATATTCCGTTTTGCATAGCGTGAAGCAACAAGAAGTATTGGTTCTTCTGATGTATTAGGATACTAGTCTTTTATAGGGTTACCTCTAGCACTCTGTTAGGTTTTCCTGTGCAGATCACTGATGATATCCATTTATACTCCGATCCTGGGGACCCTGTGAGGGTGTTGTGCCCTTGAGGTCAAAGTCGTAGGCTGAAAGAATCCACAAAATATGGCAACTTATTAAGGAATTTACATAGTTATTAGTGCATGGTTTAACTATTCTTAGCTTGTCACTACATTCAAGGACCATATGATGAAATTATGATACCAAACTATTGACTCCTAAGTTATTTTTTTCTCTCTTTTGTTCCAGTTACTATCACCCAGTCTTGTCCAAATTAGCATTAAAGGGAACTCCTGGTCAAGCCAAGCACTCACTGAGATCCATAGCAAAGATTTCCGCTGCTTCCTCGCAACCTTTTGATCGTGTCTTCTCAGTAAGTAATGTAATAAATAATCCTACTGTTAGGGATAAAGAATGCTACCTATAAATAAGTGATTTCTACGAATAGATAAAATTTAGGGTCTTGGCATCATTCTCATGCCTTAGTACAGAATTTGGTATGCTCTGATGTCTAATAACATAAGCTCATTTCCTCAGTGTGGTTAGCGTGATCATTTTCATTAACACTCCCTAACTTTTTTCTTTATTCTACAGTTGCAACCTACCCCTTGTCATATTAACAAGTATCTATCCTACAGTGTAGTTCATCAAATGTGTCGCGAAATTGGATGAAAAAAGTTGGTGGAATTCTCTTTGTCCGAACCACCTTGACCACCTACTCTGCTCTGCTCTTCTTTACTTCATACCTTGTGTTTTTGTACTCTACTCTACTCTACTCTACTCTACTCTACTCTACTCTACTCTACTCTACTCTACTCTACTCTACTCTACTCTACTCTACTCTACTCTACTCTACTCTACTCTACTCTACTCTACTCTACTCTACTCTACTCTACTCTACTCTACTCTACTCTACTCTACTCTACTCTACTCTACTCTACTCTACTCTACTCTACTCTACTCTACTCTACTCTACTCTACTCTACTCTACTCTACTCTACTCTACTCTACTCTACTCTACTCTACTCTACTCTACTCTACTCTACTCTACTCTACTCTACTCTACTCTACTCTACTCTACTCTACTCTACTCTACTCTACTCTACTCTACTCTACTCTACTCTACTCTAACCTACTCTAACCTACTCTAACCTACCCTGCCCTGCCCTGCCCTGCCCTGCCCTGCCCTGCCCTGCCCTGCCCTGCCCCGCCCCACCCAACCCTACCCTACTCCCTACTCTACTCTACTCCACTCCACTCCATTTGCACCAAGTATATAGTTATGACTTTCAAATTTCTTTCAATTGTAGAACCTTGTTACCTCCTTGAGCTATGATTGTCCTCTTCTGCTAACAACACTTACAGCTCTTGGTGAGATTGCACTTTTGGCACCAGCTCTGTTTGAGACTCAGCGGCCTGCCATTGTGCGAGATTTTGTAGTCAAGGAACTGCTAATGAAAGATAGGGTAAGTCAGCAAATTGATTCTATTGTATTGATATTCAAGTAGTTGTGGTCTGCAAGGATCTCATGACTCAATTTTTTACAGCAACTTCATAAAAAACCCTGTGTACATTTATGTTCATTCTAACTTATTTCTTCTCTAGTAGACAATTGAGAAACATTTTAATGAGAAATAAATAACATAACCTTTTTGTCTGGTGACAGAGTGAGGCAGCTGATTCTGATGATAGTCAACGGACTTGGTGTGAAGACAGAGATGTTACACAAGAAACACAAGCAAAGGTGAGCAATGGCAAGTTTTAAGTTTAAGAAACCCCTCCTTGAAATATTCTTAAAAATGCAAGACTACACAATTCCATTACCATCATTTGAAGCTTAAATTTTCTTTGAATAGAATAGTAACGTTGTTTCTCCTAACACTCGTTGCTAGATCAAAGGTATACGACTCCTAGTGAAGTGGCTGAGGGGCCAGCAAGCTAACCACAAGTCTTTAGCCCAACCGGTGCTCAGATTGTTAGACAGTGTGCTCGCTCATGAAGGGGACCTGCAACAGCAGGGATGTGTAAGGTACATGTTTGGTGTGCACCTAGTTTTCATCCCTCTTGCCTCATCTCTTGCTGGTCTTGATTTACTCAAGACCAGTGTTTTACACAGGAGATCCTCTTGCACTTTACCCTTGAACTGGAAATAAATTTTGTTGATTTGGTCCCCCCGGGGGAGGGGGGATCCCGAATTAAACAGGGGGATGCTCTTCATCTCACCTTTGGGTGTTAATTTTGGATTCTGGTCTCACTTGGAGTGTTCAGGGAAAAATGCTAATATTTTTTTAACTGTCAAGGTCCTGTTTAGAGTTGCATCCCCGGGATTCGGCCTTTTCTTTTCTTTTTTTTTTGTCCAATGAAATATCCTATGTGTGACTAAATTGCTCTGTGTAAGAATGTTATGGAAAAACACTGTTGCAACTTGTGTGAGAAATATGTATTTATAACAAAGCTACATGTAGCAGCGCCATGCAATCAAATTCAGTATATGCAAGCGTGCACCATAATCCAATAGTGCATGCTGATAGCATGAGCAAATTGCTTTGCCAAAATTTTTTTCTCACATTTTCTTTTATATATATTTCCACTGGCTATGTTATAAAACAGTTGGTTGATGCTTTTAGCTGTGCACTATCGAGCACTTGGGAAGTTTGGAGAGCACTCAAAGAAGCTAGAGTTGCG
Source organism: Meandrina meandrites (assembly GCA_963693305.1). Classification (NCBI taxonomy): domain Eukaryota; kingdom Metazoa; phylum Cnidaria; class Anthozoa; order Scleractinia; family Meandrinidae; genus Meandrina; species Meandrina meandrites. Next base: position 28,340,297 of record OY855910.1, read on the forward strand.
GCTATCGCCTCAAGCCTTTCTATGCTTCTTTCATGCTCTCCAATCTTCCTGCATGCACCATAACTCGATAATGCATGCTAAAGCATAAACCAATTCTTAAAAAATAGCTTCCCAGCATTCTGATTAGCTGTGGCCTTTGTTAGAGAAAATGCAGCATAGAGTTTGTATAATATGGATTCCTAGTCAAACAAAGTCACAATTTTTTTCAAGTGTGTTTCCAGTAGTATTTTTTATAACATACAGTGTAACTAAGTGACAATTCCATTTGGGGGTTGTGAAAACATTTATAATACTGATCATAGCAATTTTGTTTTCTTCCCACTCTCCAGTGCTGCTGATTGTTCAAGACTTCGTCTTGCTGCGGCCTGTGGAATCATTAAGATTGCTCAGGAGCCTAACTATATCGAGTGTATTTCCCTAGAGAACTTTCAACGGCTTTCATTAGTTATGCAGGTGAGGTGTTATGAGAGAGCTTTGAACTGTATGTATCAAGCCTTCTGTTATTATTTTGTGTACTTTGTACACAAGGTGAACTTTCTGTATGTCGCATAGAAACAGAGCTGAAGGATTTTCAATTTCAATCCAAGCAGGCCTTTGAGAGCAATCATATCCAACCACCCCCCCCCCCCCCCCCCCCAATGTGTAGTTTGTTTAATGGTGCTTTGTAATAAGTTTGTTTTGCTTGCCAAGTCAAGTAAGATTATGATGTGTTAACAAAACAAACTCAAGTTTGAAACTTGAGCCCAGATCCCTGACTTTAGTGGGTGAAATGCACCTGGACCAACTAAGATGGAATCAAAGGATAAAATCAATTATTCCTTAGGATCACAGGCATGCAGTCTATCCTGTTAAGCCCAACTGTCTCATAGCTCTCAGTGCTTAACTCTACAACTATAGCAGGGGTTTCATAAATTTGAAGTAGGAGGGCACCTATAGGATAGTAGGTTGGCAGAAAAGAAAATGTGAAGTGAATTTCTTTATATTCAGTTTGAAAGTAGGCAGGTATTGACTCTTGTGAATCCTGTTGCCTGCTCCTGCATTCTTATGAGAACCCTGGAATAGGTTCTGTAGCATTAGGCGGCTAGGAGTATTGCTAGTATTGGGATGCTGGTCCATTGCAGGATTAACCCCAATAGGAAATTTGCTGGTACCCATTTATCTAGGATGAGCGGAATATATAATTTCAGTTTGGCTGGGTTGCACATCTGTTGTACATTCTCCAAGCAGGGATGTCATTAATTATGCAGTTATGAATAATGTCTGTACATTGTAGTCTCTTTTCTAATGGGCTAAGAGCTTTAGTTATAATGAAAAAGCCATGAGAGAGAATAATCTTCTAGCGGGTTATTTACTAATCTTCCAGCAGTATATTTACTAGACTGCTGGCTGATTAGTGAATAATCTGTTGAGTTCACACACATTGCATGATTTCCAAGAGTTCATGTGTGGTACATGCCTTAAATGTGTTCCATGCAACAGTACGTTAGTCATTGTTAATAAAAGCAGTGTGAAATAATACAATAATGGTTAGTTCTGGTTTTTGTGATATCTTAGAGCTGTATCATTCTCAGCCTTTGGCTTCAACTGATAACACTTACCTTGACTCTGAATTGATAATTGCAGCAGGGGTAATTTTCCGAATGCGGAATGCCAAATGCAAAACAAAATCACCGAAACAAGCAAAACCCATTACCATTCAGGCTAACCGGAGTGCTATTCTGGCTAACCGGAGTGTACGTTGCACTCGGGTTAGCCTAAAAAGCACTCCAGTTAATGGGTTTTGTTTGTTTTTGAGATTTTGTTTCTGCGTTCAGCGTTCGGCTAATTACCCCTACCGTGATAATTGTGAATTTCACAAGAGAAATATTGAAGATGAGGAAAAAGGATGAGGTGATGGGTAAGCGGAGGGAGCTTTTTTGCATGTACCCTTCATTACAGATAGTCCTTGTTTTTGTATTTTTAGGACACCTGTTATGAGGTTCGAGACAAGTTCACAAAGAAGCTACACAAAGCTGAAGATTTGCTGAAACTTCCCTTGGAATATCTCGGAATATTTGCACTGGCAGCAACAGAACCTGTCAAGGAAAGGAAGAACCAGGTACATCAAATTTCCTTACAGTTCTTGTCACACATTCTCTGTTACGTTCCCCTGGGGAATCTGGCTTTTAATCAAGACTGGAGTTTATAAGATGATACGATTGTAAATTCTCATAGTTGGCTGTTTGAATTTGTTTTAAAAAGGTGGTGAGAAATAAGGAATTGATCACTGCTGTGGACTGAAGGTTTCTGCAAGTTACACCTTTACAACAACTGATTTCTCCTATAAAACTTTAAACACATTGCATACAGAACGCTAAAAAAATGATCAGAATCTATTTTGCTGATTTACCACCAAATTCTGTGAAATATTTTAAAATACTGTATTGAAATCAGTAAGGAGAGTTATTAATATTACTTCAAGTCTTTTGCTGAAAGAGATTTATTTCTGTGTCTCTGTATTGAACAACATAGTTATAAATTTATTGAAGCGCAAATTAAAAATTATTTGTATAATGATGATGGTGATGATAATAATAAAGACGGTAAATGCAGTGCAGACTTCACAGTGATCTTACCTTTGTTGCAAAAATCGTGCATTGTAGGTTAGACAAATGATTACAAAGAATGTCAAGACAAGGCGAGATTACTTAAAGCAACACTCAGCCGCTCAAGGTGAGTTTAACAGACGTACACCTGACTTCACTTGACTTCAGAACTTACATCACTAAAGCTCTGTTACCTTATTTACAAAGAGCTGGCACTCAAAGGGTCACCTTTATAGGTGTAAATCTAAAATGACGATTAATTTAACTTAATAAGCTCCAAGTTAGGCGCCATATGAATACACCATGTTACTTGCTAACCCATTTCTGTTGCCGCCCATTGCTTTTAAGCATGGTACTTATTCTGTAATTAAAACAAAATAAATGCATCTACGGAAGGATATGTTTTCACTTCTCATGGCACTAAAGCGTGTTTTGTCATTCTCTTGTAGCTTGTTCGCACTCCATTCTGCCAGAGTATGCTCTGCCCTGTGTTATCCACATGTTGGCTCATCACCCAGACTTTAAACAAGATGATCATGAGACGCTTGTACAGTTCAGAGAGTAAGAATAATTAGCAACATCATTTACTCATGATGTTCATACAAGTCATGTACCCTTTTGTAATGCAGTTAGCTCAATTGAAACTGAACCAGTACCTTTCTGCAAAGTGGGAGTGGACGTCAAGGTCTTGTAATGCCATAAAAATCATTCTAATAATCCTCCAAGTTGTAAGTCCCTGGTCCCCACCCTCCCTGTTTTTAAGCCTATTTGTCTGAACCAAAGAAAAAGCAGATAAATATCTGAGTGGTTTTGCAAGAACCTGGTCGCCCATAACCCAAAACACTCCAGGCTGTTACAAGTCCCTTGCCCTCCGCACTGGCTAGAGATTGGCACGTCACGAGCCCACGTGCACCTTCCACACCAGCCCGGTCCCTCAAGCAATGTTAATCAAAATATTCACAAGCAGCACAGGACATTCGAAATTAACACAAACATGCTCAAAAAGGCCGAGTCAAGCCAGGCCCAAGTCTCGAAAGACACCCCCTCCCCTCCTCCTGCCTTTGACAGGTAGTCGCCAGCCAGGCACCAACGGATAGCTAAGATCCTGGGCCATGTCACGAGAGCACTGTTGACAGATACCCCCCTCAAGTTAAGGGCACCAGCTGGACCTCAAAAACCTAGAGGCCAGGTTTTTGCGAATTTTCTAAGATATATACCCTCCACTTCCCTTCCTCATACCCTGTTCCCCCTTCCTCACTTCCCCTTCCCCCCTTCCCCCCCTTTCCCTTCCCCCTTCCCCACGTCCTCCCTTCTCTCTTTCCCCCTTTCACATAACACCCATTTCTAAAGACAAGCTTGAACTCTAGACAGTTACATTGTCACAGTCACAGTTTAAGTTCCTAAATTGACCCAACCCTTATCTTTCCATCTTTTAGTTACCTTTGGTTCTTCATGGAGCCGATTTTGGCCAAAGCGGATAATTACAGCTTCCTGAAAAAACTGGTAGAAAATGTCAAAGAAACTAAAGATGCCCAAGCACCTGATGATGAAGAAGTCAACAAGGTAAAACATGAAAATGTAATCATTCTGGGTCATCTGTCCTGAACTAGAGAACTTTCTCAACATGGAGATCCCACCAGACTTGCAATAAAAACTTCATGTAATCGATACCTTCACATTAGAAAGAAAAGTTAAAATAATAACAGTTTTTACTTAGGTAGATAAAAACCAAAGAGTCAGTAACAAAGCAAAAGGAACAAGACCTGGTTCACACTAGCGACATAATGACATAACAGCAAGGTCATGTATGTCACCAATGTAAACAACACAACATAACGACATAGCAGGAACATAATGACATAAGGAAAAAAACCGGTCTTTTCTTTATGTCGTTATGTCGCTAGTTTGAACCAGGCTTAGACATATGTTAGTCCTTTAAAGTAATCATTCAAATTTATTGTTTTGTTCCTGCCTTGTGTTTTAATCTCTGTTGACAATGTTGTACTTTATAACAGAATCTTTACACTGTTTGTGATCTGGCGCTGGGACTCATCTTAAACAAGGTACACGTTCATTCGAGTCTCCTTTTGTAATTACCTTCTTTTGACTTGTTCGTTGTCAGGGTCTGCTACATGGCAAGTTGCTCAGTTCTTGTAGCTGTTGTAACTCATTTTGACTGAAGTTGTTTAACGTTTCTACTCCTTCAGGTCCACACGTTCGTTTTGAAAGAATTCCCTGGCAACCCTGTTTTACCCAAGAAGCTGTTTGTTCCTTCAGAGGTGGGAACTTGCGCCATGGTGATCATTTTATTAATTCTCATAACCTTTTCTCTTGATAAAGTGTTGATATTGTCAGGTAAAATTTGATGCTAGTCGCTCTTGACCCTGTGATATGCATTCAAATTCCCAAAACAAACAACAAGAAACGTATGGCAAATGGCAGTTACTAAGTAGGAAGGAAAATGTTGTCTCCTCAGCCGTTATTTGGATCGTCACGCAACGCCGCTCTCCTGTGACGACCGTTACTGGGCATAGCGTTACGTGGCGACCTTTTGGAACTTGAATCCAAAATAGCTGCGAATGTTTACGGAACGCGTATTGTACTTTATGAGCGTCGTCTGTTTAGTTTTTTTTTTTATAGTAGCACCAGATCACTGTAAGTTGCTCTAATAAAAGTACACAGGCTACGAAATGTGATTCTGATCTTGTGTAATTTTATTTTTAGGGTGGTAGTCCCAACACCAAAAATTATCTGCCAAAAGGATTTCAGTTTACTGCTGCAAAGGTAAGGCCTGTCGAAGCTTTTATACAAGTTAAAACTGTTTTACTCTTTAGGTAAGCAAATATTGTTTAAAATGTCCTGCAGTTTGATAAATATGGCGTTAAAATCTCGCACGATGTTATAAGCAATTAAAAATAGACATCATTTGAATTTACAATAATTATGTTAACTCTTTTTCAATGTACATAATTATTTTGAAGTAGAAAGAATCTCAAGTTATGCTTCACTAATAGAACTTCACCAAAGATGTAATAGAGCGGTTTTCAATTGAGTGTCTGAAAAAACCCCAAATTAATCACTCTGGCCAATCACAGGGGACCCAGACAATCCAGTGAGCCAATCAAAACTCAAAGCAAATACATGTAGCCGGCGCAAAACGCGGGAAAACGGAAGCGAGTCACGATTGGTTTTGGTTTTACTTCTGATTGGTCGAGAAAGTGGCACGAGTTTTTTTAAACCAATCAGTGAACGTAGTAATGCAAAACCAAAGCAAGTGGGAAATTGCTTTTGACAGTCAAGTGAAAATGATGTTAAGACTGGGAAAGATTAAGACGTACTGTGAATATAGAAATTATTGAAAATATTTTTCGGTCATTTATTTCAGGGACAGAAGAAAGGAGGAGCAGCGGAGTCAAAGTCAACGCCTTCAAAGAAGTCATCAACAACTTCTGCCAAAAGTGAGAAGAAATCACAAGGAAAAGCACAAAGCAAGTAAGGAAACATCAGAAAACGAGTGTTATCACATTTTAGCTGGCATGAACTGATTCATTATTGCAGAACGCTGATGTAATAAGCTACAAACGTTGCTTTGTCATGCTAACTGTCTATTGAAGATAAAATCTAAAGTACTGGAAGTTTCAACATGAGGCTTTTTTAACGGCGATCTTTTAATCTTTAACATTGTTGCGGCAACGTTGTGTTTCACAGGACGATTTTTGAGGCAACGTTAAAATTTTATACAACTATGTTGCAGGGTTCTGAAAGCAGTTCAAAAAACTGCAACACTGTAACTGTAACAAAATGTTTCATCAAAAATCGCCCAGCGTGCCATGTCTCGCGATGCTGACTGAAAGCAAGTCTCCGGTCTTGTGATTGGCTCAGAAATGGACCAATCAAAGGTGTATTCATGACAGGTTTAGTAATATACCGAAAATCATAGTGCTCCATGAGCCGACATGCAAGATGCTTCACTCTTATACTCCCTCTCTCCACCCAGGAGTATGAATTGGCACCAGCAAATCGTTGGCGTAACCTGATATGATGCGGCGAGAGTGACCTGCAATAGACTTTTATACAATCAAGGAGGAAAGTAATACTCCAAGTCTTTTCATGCCGCGGAAACCGGATATAAGGCTGGTCTGTTGAGCCACTGAGCTCTGCAAAAGGCTTAACTTACTACTGACAGAAAGCCAACTGGCTTGTCTTGTAATATGTAGATAGCAAGGCCGTCCTGGATTCAGGTGAAAAGGTAATATTTGTGATTTGTTGTAGAAGCACAAAAACATCCAAGAATGCTTTCAAGAAGAAAGTGAAAGAGATCCAGGCAGAAATGGACGAATCCTCGTCAGAGACGCAGGAAAGTGGCTTTGCCAGTCCAGCTGATGACCAACCATCTCCAAGGTGAGATCCACCGAGTAACTCGTTCAACCCACCCCACCCCACCCCACCCCTGTCTCCCCCCGTTCACCCTTCCCCAGCGATTAATTTTCCACTGCACGTTGTCTGCGGCTTAGCCGTCGTGATTTTCGAAGTATTTCCATTGGGTACCACCCCCAAAGGACATTTTGTCCTGGAACCTGGAACCTGCTTTCTGGGGAGGGCATAGGAAGCAATTTTGACCGATTTCCGTGAAAATGGATAAATTGTCCCGGCTGGTGGTACAAATCACAGTAAATCGGCAAGTTTACGACCTTATTTGATATTCCAGCTAGTTTAATTAAAAGAATGAGGCCGCGAAATGATAGAACTCAAATTAGGCCAGACTATAGAGAGCGAGTAGAGGGCGTACATTTTCTCGGCTTCATTCCAGAGGCGCTACCCGATTCTTCGATGTCGAAGTTACATGCCTTACGTAAATAATTATATTCCATATACAAGACTTCCAACGTGAAGTGTGTCCTCCTATACGGATCCGAGACTTGGGCACTGGCAAAAACGATCATCACCCAACTCCAGGCCTTTACCAACCGCAGACTCCGGTACATCTTGGGAGTGTGGTGGCCAAAGAAGATCTTGAACGAGGAGCTGTCGTAGCGTACAAAGCAAGGGAGGTAGGTATGCTACCATCCGAAGAAGAAAATGGAGATGGACCGGCCACACTTTGAGGAAGCCTGCCACTAAAATCACCAGCTTGGCCCTTGAGTGGAACCTCCAAGGAGCCAGGAGAAAAGGCAGACCTATGAAATCATGGAGGAGGACTATCTAACGGAATATGAAGACTTGGGATGTCATGGGTCCTATAGAAAGCAGTAGTGGAAGCCCCTCTTCTTTAAACAGTTTGTTAGATATCCGGCTTCCCTTTACGTTCTAGGAGCATTTCCTGCATGGTTGAAAGTACTTAGTCGTAATTTTGGTGCCGTTTTACTAAAAAAGTCAAAAAATGTCCGTGGCAGCGTCCCTTTAAGGGCACTTGCCATGAGACAGAACTGGCCGGCCTTAAGTAAGTGCCCTAAGTCAAGTCAAGTCATATACGAGTCGAAAATGTGAATGGATAAAACTGCGCTCGCACGCTTCAAACCGCCTAAAAACGGCATAAAAACAAACTTCAACATGGCGAAAATGTTTCTACTTCATTTTATTTAAAAAAAAATTGAACATTTATTTTGGCAAGCTGTGACCACACAACTGACAAGCGCGCACATATGGTAATAAGCCTGTGGTCAACTCTTCGTCCGTACACTTAACCTTTTTCCTAAAAACTAATGAAATAACAGTCCATTACTCTTAATTCTGTCTTAATCTCAATGGTATTTTGGTAAAATTCCCTAATGCTCCAAATTTCCTTAGTGTTGCGTTGCACATCCTTGTTTCACGCGTAATTAATTAACACACACACGTAACGAAAACAGTGGCTTTTTCAGTTTCGGCTTAATTTTCAAAGCTTTCAATTACCTTATTTCTATTAAACAAATATAGACCAATTTCTTTTGCAAAAAAAGAAATAATCCACCTGAAACGAGAACTAAGCCATTTAGCCACAAAACCTTCCAGATATCCTGCAGCACACGCTTTTGTCATAACATTTTATATGTGGCTTTCTGTAATTTTAATTGGCGGTAAAACTAATTTGACATAATTGAAAAAAAAAAAAGAGGACAGTTCTGAAGATGCTAATATTATTCAGCGTTGTAAAGCTAACATTAATTCAGAGCAGGAAGCTTCTGTGATGTTGAAACGTCTGTCGTTAGAGCTACAGGTATCCACATTGCAGAATAATGGCTTTTACAAACCTTTCTGGAGGAGGGCATCAGACTGAAACATTTGAACAACTGCATTGCTCGGCCAGGTTAACTGGTGGAATACACAAAGAGCTAATATATCTTTCAGCAGTCAACATTTTTCTGTCCGTCACTGCTGTTCTTGGCAATACTGTCATCCTAGTTGCCTCTCACAAGGAATCCTCCCTTCATCCGCCGTCCAAACTCTTGTTCAGCTGTTTGGCAACAACTGATCTCTGCGTTGGTCTTATTACAGAACCTGTCGCTGTTACTCGTTGGATTTCTATGGTAAATGGAGATTGGAATCTTTGTCGTTACGCATTTGCCTCATATCTTATCGCAGGCTATACTTTGTGCTCTGTGTCTTTGCTTACGGTGACTGCAATAAGCGTGGACAGACTTCTCGCCCTGTTGTTGGGACTTAGATACAGACAAGTTATAACTTTGAAGCGAACATTTGTGATTGTAGTTATCTTTTGGGTGCTGTCCATTGTGGCTGCGGCATCGTTCCTTAGCGGAATTCACTTTATACCTCTTTGCTTTGGCTATGTATTTATACCGTTATGTATAGTTACCTCAATCGTGTCTTACTGTAAGATTTTTCTCACACTCCATCATCATCAAGCTCAAGTACAACACCACAGTATTCAACAAGGACAGCCAAGCCAAACAATTCCACTGAACATAGCGCGATACAGAAAGGCAGTGTCCAGTGCACTCTGGGTGCAGATGGTATTAGTTGCTTGTTATCTACCATATGGAATAATATCAGTTAGGCACACTAATTCTTGGTTTTCATGTTACGTCATAAAATTCTGAAATCAAAATTCAAAAGGCCTGCTAAACTTTTGATATCACTAGGTGTAAGATAAACTAAAAATATATCTTTTCGCAAATTTCCAGCTTGGCTGTGCCCTTCGTTTTAAAAACAGAGTATTTTGAATATTCGAGTTCTCCGCCGTATGTGATATCAAGCTGAGTGCCGTGACAAAGTTGTTTTGATTCAAAAAAGGCATTTCCTTTCCATTTTTGCAGATCGAACATTCCCAGTGTACTAAGTGCTGTTTGTGTGAAAGTGTAATAGATCATGAGCCAAAAGTAGTCACTATAAATAGGAAAATTAAGTTCCAGATGGTTTCTCTGACATTACGGCGGCCATGTTTGTGCCCCTCGGAAGGACACAAATATGGCGTCTCCATACTGAGTTTTATAAATTTGCGTGGAAGGGTTGGGCAAATAACTCGCAAACGGTGCACCGCACAGACCTGAGATTTGGACAAATCGTTTATCAATTTATCTTCTATAATATCTGAAATTCATAGCTTCTGTCGTTGAATGGTTTCGATTTTATTTTTTTATTGCGTGACAGTGAAAACCACCAATAGCAAGCTGGCTTCATCCGATTTTCTTATTGGGGGATTAACCGTAACTTTGGTTTACTTAAACTCGTCGTTGAACCCATTTCTTTATTGCTGGAAGATCAGCGAAGTTAAACAGGCAGTAAAGGAGACAATCCGTGAAGTACTTTGTTGTTTAACGAATTAGTTCATTGTCGAGCTGTATATGTGTTATTCCTACAAAGTAAAGTTTAAATAAAATTACGATAGCGAGGAAGAATGTTTCATGGCGTTGACATTGTTTCCTCAGTTTCGCTCCCCGAGATTAACAGCATTACCTTGAAAAAATATAGCGGGAAAATTGTTTGTTTGAAAGCCACAAGGCAATGTTTAAATTCCATATATTGTCTCGAATTTCTCGAGAATCCCTTCGTTTTATAGCAGCCTAAACACAACGTGTCGCACAACCGAGAATATGTTGTACTAAAGTTTCTCTCAAGTCTGCAAAATAAGCAGTTTCAGTTTCTTACCAAATTGTAGATAAATAGCTATTTGCTTTTTTAAAAATTTTATTCTTTTAAAGGTAATTCTGCTGCCTTTTCCACTTTGTACCTTACGTTGGAAACTGATATAAGAACTTCCTAAATTTCTGTTTTAAGTGTTGAGTAATTAGTTTATGCTGAAGGGAATTGTCTTCAAATTGTTAAATTAAAATTACAACCTGCTGTATTAGACGACATATTGTCAATCAAAGTCGTTTTAAATTAAAAAAAACCCCAGAACTTTCTAGATTTTTTTAATAATATTTTAGTCGCATTACTGCCAAATTTAATAGCATATTGTGGATGTTTTCTCCTTTATTATTTAAATTATATCTCATAACTAATTCAGGAGGAAGCTTCTAATGTAATTTTTCAACCAAGTCCATTCATTTTGAAGCGTGTCAAATTGAAGGCAGATTCTGTTTCTTAACAGTAGGAAATTTTGTGCAAACCTTAATATTTACGCCTTGGGACGATCTTTTCCCGCTAAGAAATGAGTAAAACAACTTGTTTTTTTGGAAAGAAACTCTGAATAATTCATTGCTGCCAGCCTTCGCGAGACAGCAGACCAAGACAGCAGACCACAGACTCTTCTACAATGTCAGTCCTGTCCGTGTTTCCTTGTGTCTTGTACGGACTGTACGTTACAATATCGTGTTAGCGGAGATGTTTCACCATTTTCAGGATATCTGACGTTTTGGAACATAAGGATCAGTCTTACATTTAATGCACTTTCATGTTAGCGATAACATGTGTTATCGGAAGGTTAAAATTAATCTTAATGCCAAAGAATTTCAACTAATTTTAAATTGAATGAAAAGTCCAAATTATTGTCTCTCGCCTTTACATTTATAGCTTAAAATGATTTACTTCATTTGTTACAATTTGCAGTTGTTAGGTGTGTGTATTTAAGATTTAAGCTACTGTTGCTCAGAGCCGTATGCAGGATTTTGCTTGGGTGGGTGCGAGCGCCGGAAGCGTGAGCGTCCAGAGGGGACCCGGGGGTATATTTCCCCGGGAAATTTTGAAAAATCAAGTTGTTGAAGTCCACTTTTCCTTCATTCTTCATTTATTTTAATCCTTTCTGTCAGATAAAGCGGACCTTTACGGCGCGTGAGGTGGCACGGACGCACCCATCGCACCCCCGCTGCCTACAGCTCTGTTGTTTCATGAAGACTGTTTTGCTAAGGGAAATATATTCATATTATACCGTAAAAGCTCTGATAAGTCGTCTATAAATAGCCTAGTTGCCCTCGAGAAGGACCGGTTTAGAGTTTTCAAAAGAAAACCCAATAAAAAATCTGCAACTCAAAAGAACTGTTAAGATCACCTTTACTTGCATAAAAACAAATTGTTAAATGAACCTTTCATTAGAATTTGCTTCTGCGCCAATCGCAGGTGTGGACCTCCCTTTAAAAAATGAAGAAAATCGTCCAACCGTCAAATGGTGCTTAAGAATTCAAAATGACTTGGTTCCATTCAGCGACAAAAATGTTTTGAAAACTATCTAGAAAGTTCTGTTGTGGTTAAAAGTACTTTTTAATACAGCAGGTGTTAATTAAAATTTAACAATTTGAAGACTTCCTGTTTTCTCAAAACTTGAATAGCATAAATGAAGACTTGTGATTTTTTAGCATACAGTAAAAACCTGCGTATAAGAAGACTAAACAGGTTCTTATAGAAATAGCATTTAGTGGGATTTTAGGCTACTTAGGTTCTTAATTTGATAGGGGCATTAGCGATCAGCACTGATAACTACTACAGGGCATATGTGATATTGAGTATTTAGAAATAGAAAACATGTTCCGTGTTTCTATCGAGTAAAAGAAAGATGAATGGAAGTTTTCGAGAACGAGAAATGCTGTGGGAACACGATAGGCGAGTGTTTACGCAGCTTTTTCGAGTTTTCCCAAACTTTCACTAGTGTTTCTTTAAGTTAACTCGATAGAATCACGGAAAACATGTTTTATATTTCTTTCAGAAAACACCTCGAGGAAAAAGAATTAAATCCCTCGTTTATTTTGATCATCAAAATGTAAATTCTCTTTGCTCGTGCCGTCAGCTTGTGCTAGTTCTATGTTTCTATCGAGTTCGAGAAGTACGACTTTTAGCGCACATTTTCTTAAGGGATGTTTTCTAAATTACTGTATTAAATAATATCAAGAATACAGTTTAGAGTTTTTAACTGTTACATTGTAGCATGCAAATAGAGCGACTTTGCACGTATTTTTGAGTTCATTCAAACTGATACCTTGACTACTCTTCTTTAGAAAAAGAGGGAGACCAGCTACATCATCCGAGAAATCTGCTACAAAAAAATCAAGACGCGAGACACCTGAGAAGAATACTAAATCAGAAAAGAAAACGTCAACCAAGGAACTGAATACCTCAAATAAACGCAAAGAATCTCTGACAAAAAAGGCTCCGTCACCTGCAAAAAGTCCGCAGCGACGCTCGCCTTTCGTATCAGCAGAAAAGTTAACTTCGACTACCAAGCCATCGCCAAGGTTTGTTTTATTCTCTAGCCATTTTTGTCGTATTGGTTGTGGTGTTGAAATGTCTATTCATAGGTCGGTGGGTAAACCAACCTCGGGTAAAGGGCTGAGCTGAAATTAAAAAAAAAAAAACAATTCCCTCTTTTATCAGAAAGGTGTCTTAGCTTGTATCGGTGTACGTTTTGAGGAAACGCCAAAATCGTTTCGATAATAAGCGCATGGACTTATGTTTAGACTGAACTCTTAAAGAACAACGCAGTTTCTTCCGTTTTTAACCTCCCCCTCCCCGTATGGCTATAAAATGATGTTCATTTGATGCCTATAGTCTATAGAACTTGCTTTGTGCTTATATAGTTTTGTTGAGATAGATTGAAGACCAGTGCATTACCACGTAGTATTATTGTGCACATCTAAAATTTGAGGTCGCGAAATCCTTTCCAAATATATTTCCAACCATTTTGACAGGCTTGATTTCTTCCGACAATACCCCCCCCCCCCCCCCCCCCCCCACACACACACACACACACACACACACACTCTCCCCGAAATTAAAACACTCAAAATAAGCCAATGACACAACGCAAACCGTGCGCCCCATAGGTAGCATTTATTTTCATAGAAAATGTGATGTTGTTTTTCTTTATCAATCAGTCCTCGTAAAGCCCGAGCAGCTAGAAGACTAGGCTCTGAATTAGACACTTTGCCAGAAGATGAGCCCACGCCGGACAGCGGTACCTCCAGTTTAGAGTCACCCAAAAAGCCTCTCAGTGCAAGGTAATTATGAAGAGATGATCTGATTGGCGGAGATGTTGCTAAGCAGCATGACCGTGATGACGCCAGGCAGACGTGACAATATTTGTAAAGCTGCGCCGTTTCTGATTGGGCAAACTTTAGTATATCAGAATCTCTTCGGTAGCCTTAAGTTCCTTTTTTTGAAGTAGCTCAATTTACACATTTTTTCGTTAAATAATACGAGTTTTTGACCGAAGTCAAAGGCACAGAGTCCTAGGTATTTTCTGCTCATGGAAACGTTCCTTTTATACGTTCGCTCGTGTAGGAGCGAACAATGAGCGTCAGTGAACAATGATTTTCAGTTGTAATTTTTAGTAATATCTTTAAAACAATGCAACTCAGTGATTGTGATACTTATTTCCTTACCTCCTTATGTACAGACAAATATCACAGCAGAGTCCAAAAACGAAATCAGGAAACCAAATCAATGGAATAGTAAGTATTGTTAGCGACTCACACAGTCATCATCGTTATGTTTTTTTTTGTTTTTTTTTTTCAAACTGTCATTTACTGCTAATTTCATGTTCCAGTTTGACGTTGGCAAAGTTAAAAATATCGGGCAAAAATAATTGAGAGAATTGAGTACTGATCATTTTTAAAACCGGCTCTCAAGTTGATAACATTGAACCCCGTTTGAAGCACCTGGCCCTGTTTCTGGTGCCAGACACTGCAGTTTTTGTTCTTGCTGACTGTTGTGTTCTTCTATACAGGCGGAAAAAAGTCCCAGTAAACTTAAAAGAAAGGTTGGTGTCCTCTTTCCTGAGAATTCTCATCTGAAACTCGTCAGTGTGTGTACGTTGTCTCGGAGCAATTATGAATTTCCATAGTTGACGGTGGTCTCTCTCTCTTGTTTCTGTAGAAAGATACAGCAGAATCAAAACCAAGTCCAGTGAAAAAGACCAAAGTGTCGGATTCGTCGCCGACGAAACGGAAAGAGCCAGCATTAGTTGTAAGTATTTCCGATCACACTGTGTCAAGACATTTCCTATGGCAGTATTCATGCATCTCCTATGGCACTAGTTGGGGGGGGGGGGGGGGGGGGTCTTCATACATTTCCTGTGGCACTAGTTAACGATTGTTTTTTACTCTACTCAAGACAGTTTCTTTTGGTGAACATAGCGTTCGACGATCCTTCGAAATCTCGTAACTTGTAACATTTGTATTGTGGAATAAGTGCTGATAATTGAGGAGGCATGCCGTTGGTTCGTCTGATATAAATTGTTCCACTGTTGTTTGCTTTTTGTTTTGTTGTTTATTTGTTGTTGTTTAGTGTTGCTTGCTTGTTGAGAATTGCTGTTTGTCGTTCGCATGTTCTTGCATATGTGTTTGCTTGTCGCGGTTGCCTGCTTGCTGTAACTGTTGTTGTTGTTCAGTACTACATTCTGGTGGTTTTTGTTTTGTCTGCTCTTATCCTTCTTAAGACCGAAGAGTGTGTGTTGTCTATGCACTATTCTATTTGACAGTTTGCAGCCTCCTTATATTTCAACGCAAAAAAGCGCGAAGGAAACGGTGAACGCGAAGCACGAGTGAGGGGGAGGTGGGGGCGTGGGCCCCACCCCCTTACGCCTCCCGTTTTGCACTGGGTCCAATTCTCTCGCGATTCTGTCCATGCTTTCAACGATCGAAGAGAAAAACGAAAGAATGCAGGGCTGTGAACAGTCTATTATTCTATTTTAAGACGCTTGTAAAGATAAAAGTCGGCAGTCTCGAAGTGGCTTTTTGATATTTTTCTCTTTATTTTGTTTTAGGTAAAAAGGAAGGTCAGCAAGAGAAGATAAACTCCGAGAGCGAGCGTGAACAATTATTCATTGTACATAGACACCACTTCTTGCTTCTTCGTGTTCGACTCTGCGCCATTGATATGGCTGCTCTACACCAAATTTGACGCTGCTTCAAATCGGCGCCCCGAGTGAATTCTAACGTGTATTTAACATCCTGCTGGAGAAGAGACGAATTTTGAGTAACATTCCTCTATACGTTGTTCAGACGAGGTTTCACGCAACATCTCCGTTTCTTTGGCGGTCCTTGCTGGCTCAACTAAGCCCGTTGCCGTTCTCAGCGGCGTTGCTACGCAACACAACTTATGCTCATTAAATCGAGGTGATGTGAAGATTGCGTCGCTGTCCTTCGGGACAAATTCGTATTGAGCTTTTATTGGTCCATTGGAGTCGGAAATCTTCGGTACTTAAATTGAGACATATTTCGGTGGACAATACGAAAATAAGGAACATTCGAAATGTCTCGGAACTTAACTTTTCAGGTGTTGTGGTAGAAGAAGGCGGCAAAAGGAACGGGGACACAGGGGTTCAGGGCTGGGGAGCAGGGTTACATGGGATACGGGATACGGTTACATGGGAAGGGGACAACAGTGTAGGGGGAACGGGATTACAGGGAAACGCCGATGGCGGTGCTAAGATGAAGCGGGGGACTAAACTGGAGTTTTCACCATTATGCGTAGTTTTTATTTTTACGTTCTCAATTTCCCTCGGGTTCTCACACCCGCCAGTCGTTTTGAGGGATTCCCAAGTACTAGCGTACTTAATTTACATATGGCGGGCTTTAAAGTATTCGGTACGAGACATTCCCATCTGCTAGCTAACAATAGACCATTTCCCAGTTGCCTTTTGCCTCTGTGTCGAAACGAGTCTTCATGCGAAACATTTATATGAAAAACAGAGGCACAATGCAACTCGGAATGGCTTATTATTTCACTTGCTCGCCAGTTAACCAGTTAGCTAAAACTTGAAGAACATTTTATAGTTCCATTTAGTATAATAATGTGATTAGGTTGTGCTTTATTTAAGCGTTTAGGCTTGTTGAAAAGAACGTGTTAAATTGTACGATATAACGTGACGTAGCCCCTTTAACGAGATGCAAAAAAAAAAAAAGAAGAAACGTTTGGATCGGACTTGCAGAGATTTTATCCCTTCTTTTAAAAATGCGTACGCAGTTCCACTACCTTAGATTTGGCTTAGTTTTAGTGTGAATTAGCTTTTATCTTGAATGTCCGATATTATTCTTTAATTTCTACTCATATTTATGCAGTTTGTCCATTCTTGATGAATTACATGCAACATTACTTGATTATTAATTAATAAACGAACTCTTATTTACAGTTTGTTTTTGTCGAGCAACCTGCAGACGCGACAAGTAACCTAGACAACACCGTGAACTTGCTTTTGTTTTGTTTTGTTTTGTTTTTTTTCTTTAGTTTGTTTGTTTTTATCTGATCAGTTGAAATATCAAACCGCACGTTTATTCTCTTTGATAAGAACACGTTACAAGCGTATTACGAAATACACGCCTGCTTAAGATCAACGTACGGGCTGACATGATACTACAACTTGAACTTTGGATAAGACCGTAAGTTTGTAGCGTAAAACTCAGTTTTTTTTGTTCTGGGTCACGTGGCATCAGCACGTCTGGATGACGATATAACTGGCTTGCACCAACACTCCAAAAGTGAAGCAACAGCCAATTGAATTTTCCCTAACAACGGCCCAAAAGCATACTGTAATGGGCCCTTAATTCGCAAACGCAAACTATCTTCATTTACGTATTCTCAAGTTTACCAATCTCGTCCCCAGAGGCCGCGATCCTTCAGGTCTGCGCCAGGAATCGAGACCTCTGGGCTAAACTGAAAGCCCGCCAAAAAGACGGCCAAATCTCATTGGCTGTTGAAACTTGTTCATTTCAAACACAATCTCCGACGCACGCGCAGAATCAAACCGGAACCAGGATTTCCTGGTTCCGGTTTTGGATTCGACCAGAGCCCTTGCGCTTCCCGACCGCTGGTCAAGGGGACGCGGGCTCTGGGGACGAGATTGCAAGTTTACATTTGTAAATGCTGACGTCACATCAAGCGATTTACGCACGCTCGTAACCAGGTGTGCGCGTTTGACCAAGCGTTTGACCTTTTTGACGTTTGTTTCGAATAATTTTTTCGTTCAAAAGCGATCGCCACAGTTTGTGTGAACGAAAAAAACATTCAGTTGTGTTCACATATTTGCAGGCTAAAGGTATACGTGTGTACAAAAGCCGAGGAGGGACATCAGACTTCAGACTTCAGACTTCAGACTTCAGACTTCAGACTTCAGACTTCAGACTTCCGACTTCAGACTTCAGACTTCCGACTTTAGACTTCCGACTTCAGACTTCAGACTTCAGACTTCAGACTTCAGACTTCAGACTTCCGACTTCCGACTTCAGACTTCAGACTTCAGACTTCGGACTTCAGACTTCAGACTTGAAAACGACATAGACATGCCTACACAGACTTCCCTATGTGGTTTACGGCGCAGCGACGCGTGAGCCTTTAAAGTTTTGCTCTGACGAGTTTATCTTTGAGCGATTTACCTCTTTTGTGTGATATGATCGGAGGCGGTTTGGAAATTGTTTTCAGCAGTGGCTGATTTTGGATGAGACTCCGTTGTTGCATCAGTATTTGTTTTAAATTTTAAAGTGAAAATATAAAATGTGACAGGCCAAACACGGCTCCCGCTGGTCGCTAAATGTAAGCCTTCAGTCTGTTAATGGAGGATTTTACACTCTCTAGAGCCGTTACAGTAATAATCTTTATGCCATTGTGTTTGCTAGCTCTGTGGCATATTTCGTTAGGTTTATCAGCTCATGTTTGTCGAAAGATTCATAATAGCCTTTTTAAAAAAGAATGTTGTAGTATTTAATGTGTATTGAATCAGTGGATCTCCAACCGTCATCCTGTTTATCTGAAGTGGCGGTTAGTTCGTTGGATAACGTTTCGTTACCACAGTTCTCTAAGATCCGAGTCTTTTGAAGGCTACTTTGATTTGTTTCTAAGTTCCCCTTAGTTTGAGTGTTTGAAAGTCATTTATTGGGTACTCATGTTTCGCTTATATACATCGCCGAAAGTGACGCCACTAGAGTGGTTGTGATTTGCGTTCTGGGAGCTAAACTTTACCTCCATTATTTTTGTCATCATTTTCATTTGTCACGGGTGTTTCAATAAACTTAAGCCCTTTTGCTAACATGATGACTTGGTGGTCAGTTAATGTATTTTTCTCCCTTTCTGTAATCGTACGAAAGCCGAGGAGGGACATCAGACTTCAGACTTCAGACTTCAGACTTCGGACTTCAGACTTCGGACTTCGGACTTCAGACTTCAGACTTCAGACTTCAGACTTCAGACTTCAGGCTTCAGGCTTCAGACTTCCGACTTCCGACTTCAGACTTCCGACTTCCGACTTCAGACTTCCGACTTCCGACTTCCGACTTCCGACTTCCGACTTCGGACTTCGGACTTCGGACTTCAGACTTCAGACTTCAGACTTGGCTTGATTTCCGCTGACCTCCGAGTTGTTGTTGTAATAAACATGAAACATGTTGAAAAGTACAACAGAGTCATCTCTGAACAATCAGTCGCTAAACCCAATGAAGCAGAAAGGCTATCCAAGAATAAAAAACGCAAAAAGTGTAGAAAAAATGCAATGCAGAGCGAATGATTACTACGAAAGCCGAGGAGGGACATCAGACATCAGACTTCAGACTTCAGACTTCAGACTTCAGACTTCAGACTTCAGACTTCAGACTTCCGACTTCCGACTTCCGACTTCCGACTTCCGACTTCGGACTTCCTACTTCGGACTTCGGACTTGGGACTTGGGACTTGGGACTTGGGACTTCAGACTTCAGACTTCAGACTTCAGACTTCAGACTTCAGACTTCAGACTTGGCTTGATTTCCGCTGACCTCCGAGTTGTTGTTGTAATAAACATGAAACATGTTGAAAAGTACAACAGAGTCATCTCTGAACAATCAGTCGCTAAACCCAATGAAGCAGAAAGGCTATCCAAGAATAAAAAACGCAAAAAGTGTAGAAAAAATGCAATGCAGAAGCGAATGATTACAGAAAGGGAGAAAAAATACATTAACTGACCACCAAGTCATCATGTTAGCAGAAGGGCTTAAGTTTATTGAAACACCCGTGACAAATGAAAATGATGACAAAAATAATGGCGGTAAAGTTTAGCTCCCAGAACGCAAATCACAACCACTCTAGTGGCGTCACTTTCGGCGATGTATATAAGCGAAACATGAGTACCCAATAAATGACTTTCAAACACTCAAACTAAGGGGAGCTTAAAAACAAATCAAAGTAGCCTTCAAAAGACTCGGATCTTAGAGAACTGTGGTAACGAAACGTTATCCAACGAACTAACCGCCACTTCAGATAAACAGGATGACGGTTGGAGATCCACTGATTCGATACACATTAAATACTACAACATTCTTTTAAAGGCTATTATGAATCTTTCGACAAACATGAGCTGATAAACCTAACGAAATATGCCACAGAGCTAGCAAACACAATGGCATAAAGATTATTACTGTAACGGCTCTAGGGAGTGTAAAATCCTCCATTAACAGACTGAAGGCTTACATTTAGCGACCAGCGGGAGCCGTGTTTGGCCTGTCACATTTTATATTTTCACTTTAAAATTCAAAACAAATACTGATGCAACAATGGAGTCTCATCCAAAATCAGCCACTGCTGAAAACAATTTCCAAACCGCCTCCGATCATATCATACAAAAGAGGTAAATCGCTCAAAGACATACTCGTCAGAGCAAAACTTTAAAGGCTCACGCGTCGCGTCGCCGTAAACCACATAGGGAAGTCTGTGCAGGCATGTCTATGTCGTTTTCAAGTCTGAAGTCTGAAGTCCGAAGTCCGAAGTCCGAAGTCTGAAGTCTGAAGTCTGAAGTCGGAAGTCGGAAGTCGGAAGTCGGAAGTCGGAAGTCGGAAGTCGGAAGTCTGAAGTCGGAAGTCTCATCCAAAATCAGCCACTGCTGAAAACAATTTCCAAACCGCCTCCGATCATATCATACAAAAGAGGTAAATCGCTCAAAGACATACTCGTCAGAGCAAAACTTTTAAAGGCTCACGCGTCGCTGCGCCGTAAACCACATAGGGAAGTCTGTGCAGGCATGTCTATGACGTTTTCAAGTCTGAAGTCTGAAGTCCGAAGTCCGAAGTCCGAAGTCCGACGTCCGAAGTCGGAAGTCGGAAGTCGGAAGTCCGAAGTCTGATGTCCCTCCTCGGCTTTCGTAGTACATGTGGACACAGCGTAAAGCAGAATTTCAGTCAGTTCTTAAAAGCGGTTGAAAAAAAAAAATTAATATCGCACATGAAGTAGGGAAATAAACAAATTGTTGTCGATTAAAAGAAAGACAAGATCATCTCCACGGAAAAAGAAATGAAAAAAATTAATCTTTCCCATACCGGGAGTCGAACCCGGGCCGTCTGGGTGAAAACCAGAAATCCTAACCGCTAGACCATATGGGATTTGGCCGTCTAGACAGAGAAAACAAGTCTTGTCATTTCATTTCGGCGTACAGGTGGCCCACGCAACATTTGGAATATTAGGGTTTGTCTGGGGAGAAAGGGTTACATTCGAAAACGTAAAAACATGAGCAAGTTGTGAATAAAAATAGCTTCCTCGCGGCACTTGTATATTTCTTTGTGAGGTTTCCGGGTCGTTTTTCTATTAGCTGGTTTTGCGTTCTATTCCAATCTTATAAATATGCTCAATTATTATGACATTTCCTTTAACTTTAATCATGACACTTTAGATGACACCAAGATAACATACCTTGTAGATCAAATGAAAAAGAAATATATCGCCTATTGGAAACATTCCCTTTGTAATTCTCAAAAACTAGAATTTTATAATAATTTTAAAGACAGTTATACACCTTCGCCCTATTTAGATTTGACTAGAAAAAATCCTAATCGAAAGACACTTGTAAAACTTAGAATAAGTAATCACAAACTCCTGATTGAAACAGGAAGATATAACAACATCCTCAGAAGTGACAGACTATGCACTATTTGTGGGCATAATGTTGAAGATGAAACCCATTGACTATTTCATTGCCCAAGATATTCATCACTTAGAGACAACTTTTTCAGTAAAATAGATCATGTAATTTTGAATCCCAAGCAGTTATCAATTTCAGCTTTGATTGTGCAACTAATGAACTCCACTGACTATTATGTTAATATGCAATTAGTGCAGTTTATATCGTCCTGTTTTGAAATGAGAGACAAATTGTTATCAAATTCTTGATCACTGATTATTTGATTAGTTTTGTTTAATGACTTTTTATTGTAATTATTGTTATTGTTATTATTAGTTATGCTTTTGCAATACTGTAATGTTTTATGGTCATGCAAATAAAGCGCAAGTGTTGTTGTATTACGTCAGGAGCGCTTCTGCGGAGAAATCTTTGTTGTCTTTTGTTCAAAAATGCAGTGGAACCTGGCTAAAAGTGTCCGTATTAAAGTGAGCGTATTATCCGGGTGTCCGTATTTAGCTGGCTCTGAGAATGAACGTCATCGAGACATGTTTTATAAAAAAAAAGATTAAAATATACAATTTAAATGCATCAAATCGATGTCTAATGCCTTCAGAGATTGTAACTTTAATTAAACCTGAAGAAACCTTACGCTTATTCAATGAGTAAAATGTCTCGGATTTAGGTGCAAACGCCGCGGACAAACACCGGGAAGAACGACAGTTGTCAAGCATAACAAGTGGTAATGCCCGGGGGGGACTCCCATATGGAAGGGACGGGGATGCTCGTCGGAAATTTTGAATTTAGCCCCTAAAAGAGACCAATCTGGGCGAAGCTTATGCAGACCCTAAAAGAGACCAGTTTAAAATGTAAAACAATAGGGAAGACATTTTGCTACAATGAACTTTAGATATTAATGTTATGAAAAACTTTGTTCATATGAATCGAGTAAATAACGAATCAAAATTCTTTCTTTTTAGTTACTTCTTCGTGTGCAACCCAAAACGAGACCTTGACGGCTAAAAATGATGGCCGGGTGATTATGTTAATGTGTAACTACAAATCTTGAAACACGGACCTGTATACAATTAACACTGACAGAATTGCTACAAATGGAAATGCACGATGTACAGATAAGCAGTCATTGCAAAGTCTGAAAAGTGTCCGTAAAGCGAGGTTTACTTTGTATGAGAGCATGACCGTTTAACCGGTGTGCGTAATCTGAAGCGGGTTTATAGACCTGTGAAAGAGAAAACTGGGAATGATTAGTTTTTGAAAGATGGAATATCAAGAGCGTAGGACAAAGAAAAAAATCTGTGTCCCCGACGGGAGTCGAATCCATGACCGCAGGGCGGGCGGGCGGGCGCTCTATCCACTGTCGGGACAAACAAAACTGTCCGTAAATAAGCCGGTGTCAAGCGCGGAGCGCGATCCCAGGGTAGTGTGTTTTGCTCATAAATGCAAATTTAGGAATGTATATATTGCTTACAAATATTGTTTTGTTCAATCTCAAAAGATGTTAAGGACAATCTTCGTCCCACAGGTTGCTCAAGCTCGAACTTTGAGCGTCCTTCCTTAGTGTTATGCAACAGTCGAAATGCAAGGATTTGCATGAGGTTGTATTGTTAAACCTGAAAATGAGCGAGTTTTGACACAGAAATAGCTTACCTCACTTCAATCGTTTGTCTCTTTCACTCAATATAACAATATTATACTGCTATGCATAGAAACTATTTTTACCATTACCGTGCAAATCTATTGACATTATCAGTGATTGCACGACGAAGGAGTTTTGATCTTTGTTTTGAAGATAACTTATGTACTTAAGAATTCGTTTATTTATATCAAAGGTTAAAGGGAATCGACCCATTTCAGCCCGGCATGCAATATTAGATGCCTTGTTATTAACTTGTAAGTAACGTTTGCAAAATTGTAAGTGACTTTTTTCAATTGGTGAAGTGTCCCAAGACTTGAAATCTGATTTAGCAAAGACACCCCAGGCTTCGCTATTATAAGTCAAAATGGGAGAAATCATCGTGTCAAAAATCTTGCAAGCAAGAGAGGGTTTTAAACTGCTAAAGTCAACGTGCCGTCTTAAAGCAAAGAGAGCATGAAGAGCCTTTTCTCTCAAGTGATCCAGCGACAGTGTGAAATTTCCAGATGAAGAAATTCGCGTTCCTAGATAAGTATAATTCTGAACAGTGTCAATCTTTTCTTTGTCAATATAAAAGTTAATACGTTAAGTTAATGAGGACACATTCAAGTCGGTGGCGGACACATTGTTGCTCATGTTTTCTTGGGCGAGCAAACGGGGAAACGTTTGTTGCGGACAAAAAATGTTTCTGAAAGAAATCAGAAACATTTTTGTGTCTCGGATACATGATATCACGATAACTTAGAGATATCATGATAACTTAAAGATATCATTAAGATATCATGTTATCTACTTTTGGCCACGATGGCCAGCCATAGGCCTCTACTTCGTGTACCGGCACAGATGAAAAAAAAAGACGCTGACCAACAATTGCAATTCCTGAGTTTTGATTGGCTAGCAGGCAATGGTATATGAACTCATCATTGACCACAAATGTTGTAGCCGATACGCGTCAACGAAAACAGCTGGGAAGCTCAAATATTGCAATTCTTTTGGGCGTTTTTAATAAAACAATTATTCCACTTGCGCTTGTTGGGTATGATATCGTTATATCCAACTCGGCGCTACGCGCCTCGTTGGCTATCTACCATCTCATATCCAACGCGCGCTCGTGGAATAATTGTTAAAAATACAATGACTCGCAGAACAATGGTTGAACAATGTGTTCTCATTTGTGTTCGATACCCGAAGCAAACACTGGACTGCCCCATATTAATGGCATGTTTATTACTTGCAAACTCGGCTCTCAGTGAAAATTGGGTCGAACCACCTTGAACATCGGATTCAAATTTCAAGGGACGAGTGATCGTGCCTTTCAATATTCGAAGTTGATATTGCCCGGGATATTGTTGTAGCTATAGCTCAATAAGAGAATGAAACAAAGATTCGCCTGTGTACAGATGCATTTTCTTTCACGTCTTCCACAGTTGATCACTTTGTAAACGGTAAACTATCTCCGTTTACGTATTCTCGCGTGGACACGCTGACAATGTGGTCGCATAAGGTAGTTTACGCATGTAAAACCCAGGCGTCCTCCGTTTGATTGGTGTTTGAGCGTTTTGAGCGTTTACGATTACGAAACAAACCAAACAACAATTGTCCGTGTTCACAGACGTGCATACATGTTTATAGAACCTTTACTGCATAAACTGTAAAGCATAATTTTAGTCAGTCGCCGTAAATTGCATTATTTGAAAAAATTATCCAAAGTACAATCATATATGAAGGGAGAAATGAAGATGCATAAATTGGTATTTGAAAAAAAAATTCTTTCGTAGGAAAAAATAAAAAAAGAAAAAAGAAAATCTTTCCCATACCGGGAGTCGAACCCGGGCCGTCTGGGTGAAAACCAGAAATCCTAACCGCTAGACCATATGGGACTCAACCGCTCAGGTAATGGGAAAAAAACGTATCGTTTTATTTTGACGGGATTTATGAACTCAAATTCATTTTCCATGCATTTTCCAGATCTTTCCTCCACACACTCGCTCTTTTCGTAAGACAAAAAATAGAGTTAGTGTGGCTGGTTATTTGTTGCGGGCCAAGGCGGGGGTAAACGTGAATTTGAGTTGTAAAGAAGGGTTAGAAGAAAGAAAATTATTTTTGGAACACCAACGTCATCATGAAGCGGCAGAAAAAATGGCCTTGAGGTTAAGTCTCGCCTTAAGTGCTTCAAATGACCCGGTTATTAAACCTTCCGGTGGAAAATTATCAAGTATCAAACTTTTTGTTCCCGAGGAGCAAAATGCAAGTGAATTTTTAATAAATGGGACATTTTTAGTCGATTTTAGCAAAGTTACAACTTTGGGGGCTGGTATAGAGTTGACTTGAATACGTAGTCCATCGATCACGAGTTAATTTATATCCCAAAAACGAAACAGTTTATACGTAAAATGTAACTCTAGGTGTATAGAATTACCCTACCTCTCAGCTGGGTAACCCCAGACTTCAAGACTGTCTCTCTTTCTCGTAAACACGTCGTCAAGGGTTGACAGTCGAAAAAAAACCTCAGTTATTGTAACTTACTCATAAAAAATTCGCAAAATGCACTGAATGTAATATTTTGCGATGCGTCCGCATCTTTTAGCGATACATCGCAGGCTCTCGGCTGGATAACCCCAGAGTTCAAGGTTGTCTCGCTTTCTTGTAAACATGTCTAGCCGGAAAAAGATGAAAATATCAAAAAAGGGTTTGACTGCTGAAAAAGAAATTCCCGTTAGTGTAATTAGCTGTTGCTGTAATTCACGAAAAATTCACAAAATGCACTGAATCTAACTACGTTTAGTTCACATCCGCTTCCCAGCTTGAAATAGTATAACCGACAGGCTAACAAACAAACAAACAGGTAAACAGGCAAACAAACATACTTTGCAGAATTACTTGTTTCTGACCTGTTTCAATGAAAGTACTTAAACCGGTATTAAAAACGCAAACGTTGCTTATAATAACCTTTGGAATTGTTCCCTGCAAACATTCATCGCCAGCATTTCTACCGCGTGACGGTGAAGTCTGCGTTCCTGGGTTGGCAATAGCCTCGACAGAACAAGAAATTTCATTGAAAGTTTTAGCTTTGGCAAGATTTTGCGGTTATTTGAAACCTTTTTTTCCTAAGATAAAGCCGTTTAAAAGTGGATCGAAATGAGTCACAACCGTTCGGGCTCTAGTTTGCTAGTCGACCAGGTCAAGCCGAGAAGGGCATCGCGCTCTAAGCCTCGTCTTCCAATCTTTCAAAGGTTTTCATTTAGCGTTGGACACGTTTTAAACGATGCTGTAGTCGGAGCATGGGTATCTTATATGCTGATTTTCCAAACGAAAGTTCTTGGCTTATCAAACAGGACGGCTGGCTTCCTATGGATCATTTCGAGCTCTGTAGATTCTGTGCTCTGCATTGTAGTGGGCTACGTTTGCGACAATTTCAGATTCCCGCTTCTTGCTAGGTATTACGGTAAGCGCAAGAGTTTCCACTTGCTCGGGACCGTTCTTGTTGCGGGATTTTTCCCGTTTCTTATGATGCCATGCTTCGTCTGCGGGAATGATTCTTCCGAGTGGATAATGGGAATTTATTACGCCACGATCATGATAGTACATAACATCGGGTGGGCCTTATCTCAAGTCACTCATTTGGCGCTGATACCCGAAATCGCAAAGCGACCCAGCGAAATGGTAGAACTTCACGCCCTGCAGTGAGTAAAAATGTTTTTGTTTATCCCGTGGTCAACATTTTTACGCAGTCAGATCTCTTAGTATAGGAAGGATTCTTTTATTCTGAGGAAAAAAAACATTCTATACACCACTTCCAGTTGTTAACGAAATTTGACAAGATAGGAAACTGCACTTCGCACTCTTTAACTATAGTCGGGAAATCTTTCTCTTGAAAGCGAAGACTGCAAAATCTTAAATGAGTAAAAATTAACATTGCCCTTTTCTGCTTTTGAATCGAAGTTCACGGAACAAAAAATTTTTTTTTACAAGTTATGAAGTTCTGAGCGCTTTATTTTTTATCAACTCAAAATATAAAAAAAACCCCAGCAATTATTGAACTTTGGTCGCCTTTATTATTTACTGGGGGTATTATTAAGCTTAACTCCAGCATTTGCGATAAATATATTAAGTTACTGTTTTTGGAGGTAAAGCCAAGAGATTAATGATACTTCAAAAACTTGATGGAAACAAGTTTTAACAATGGAAAACATATCAATACGCCTTACACGTGTGTGATCACGTGAAAAGGTTCCGAGAATAGCGAAAAGCAAATTATTTAGTGGGATTATAACACTTATCAACCGGCTGACCCTACGTACGTATGCAAAGATTTAAAACATTTCCGAAATAGGTGATCTCAGCTGCGACAGCAAACATGCGGTAAGATTTTAGCAGTCGATGGTCAGGCTCAACATGCAAGCTCCAAAACAATAGAATTTCTTTGGTTAAAAACGCCGGCAAAAATGTAGGTCAAAAAGGCTTCGCAACACGATTCCGTGATCGATGGAGGAAAAAATTGATTTAGTGGCTCGCCACAGGAAACAACCATGGGAGTAGTGGGAAGGAATCTTTTTTTTTTTGTGCCTGGTGGTTTTAAAATGGAGTTTCATCGAGGACACCTATATCTGTGCATTGATGATCCGAGTTGCGAGCGAAAATTAAAAAGAATGTTCTACAGGCCGTTAACACACATATCCTGCTATGATATCTCTTAACGGTTTGTAGTTTTTGGCACCTTTACAGTACTGTACAGTAATCAGTGACCATACTGTGTTGTAAGAAAAAACGGGTTCCGAGTAATGAGGGGTTAAAATAGTTTATGACCTCTTTGAAACCGGATGCAGTTTTTAATTGCGGTCAAAGCATATGCATATCTTGTGTTGTAAAACTGGTGTGCTTACGTATTTAACACTAGGTTTAATAAAATTTCGTATCAAATGAAAATGGCCAAAAAAAATGCTATATATAGAGAAAAATCTTCTGTAGACGACGGGAAGCCACGCATTGTAAGTTTATGTATTAATATCTGAGTTTTTCTTTCATTCTCTGTCAGATCCGGTTTTACATTTCTCAGTGGCATCTTCATGTATGCCATCACGTGGATTGTCCTCAGAACCGACGGTGGAGATGAAAGCATTTCTTCTAGTCAGTGGAAAGATTTCATGGTGGGTTCATTTTGTTAGGGTTTTTTGTTTGTCAGGTTTAATTTTTTGTCACCTTCCCTAACAAATCCGATCGCATTATCAATCGCATATTTTATCAGGAGGGTGACTGATTTGAGTGCCTTTTACTGATATGTTAACTTCAGAGGCTTGTTTTGTTTGGGGTTTGTTTTCATTTTTGTTCATTCTCGTCCCCAGAGGCCGCGATCCTTCTGGTCTGTGCCAGGAATCGAGACCTTTGGCCACTCCCAATTTCTGAGCATGCGCAGAGGACTCGTTCTGTGTTTTTCAGCCAATCAGATTCATGATTTTTGACAATGAGTCCGTGAATCGCGGACTTCCGGTGTTGGTGGCGGCCAGAGGTCTCGATTCCTGGCGCAGACCAGAAGGATCGCGGCCTCTGGGGACGAGATTGATTTTTGTTTTGAATTCGTTGCTGACGTCACACTTCGGTAATGGCGTACATGAAGTTTTTTAGTTCGCCATTACGGGTCGTTTCGTTCAAGAATGCTCGATGAGCTGAAACGTCGGTTTTAAATAGCGTGGATTTTCTTCTACTCGTTATTATTGTTTTGCAAGGACATCTCGTGCTACCAATGAAGAAAAAGGTACGTTTGTTCCAGAATTTTTATCTCTGCCAATAAACATTCTTTCGTGTGAGACTCACATAAACATTGCAGTCGGAGATTGCGCAGTACGGACTGGAAATCACCTTTAAAGGGATCGAATCGAAAGGGGATTCAGCGTAAAAACGACAGCGGAGCGCGCGGGGTGAGCTGGGAACCAGATTCCTGAATTTGTGCGCTCAAGCGGCGGCCGATTCTCTCAAATAAACAGGATTATTCATTTCCACTAACGTTTCTTTTTTTGTTTTTTACTTTTTCCAGGAAATGACAGTGATCGTGGTAGGCACGGGTTGTTTTTTCTCGTTAATTTTTCACTTGGGAACCAAGGAACCTCCTCAGGCTGTGGTTGAAAACAACAAAGGTAAGACAAAACATTTAACGAAAATCATCAACGATTCCTCATCCCGGAATAGAAATTTACTCGATTAACACTTTGTGGCTAGAACATTATCAACGTTATGGACATTAAGTTTAATCTTCGATGGAATTCTGGTGGCAGTAAGTTATCAGATATACCAAGGGGGAGGGGGAGGGGACCTTGACTTATCGTAGACAGATTCTCACTCATTTTGTTACTAACTTGTTCAACGCTGCGGTCGATGAGATAATACTGACGGTTAGGGACGGATCATTAAATTTTTGGAAGGGATGGAAATCCTGAAAAAAATTGTTAGTAAATGCAAAAAAAGGCCCAAATAAATTGTTTGCAGACACGAAAAAAATTGTCTACAAGAAGATGCTACCGGAAAAAAATTGTTTGTGCAGACGACGACACAGAATAAAGTTGTTTGTCTTGGAAAAAGTTTCATCCCCCCCCCCACCCCCTAAAAAAATTAATGGTGCGTACCCTGAGAGTGATGACCAAGCGTAGACATGCACAAACCCAACTCAGGTGTTATGATATGAGATTTGAGTCGGATTCTTTCTCTCAGCGAAGTGTGCGAAAACAAACTTTCCTGTTGCGGATTTTGGTGCGAAATGTGAAGTTACTGCTTAAAAGGAGGGTCGTGGACAGAAAAAATTACTTAAAACGTCTTTAAAAGATTTCTTTACCTTTTCCTAACGCATACCCGAGGGTAGCAACCTGGGGACGAGGTTGAGAAGGTAGAAGGGTTTTTTTTATTGTAAGACGCAGATAGATGTACTGTCCTGGAAGAAGTATAACTTATAAGGGGTGTATTGTAATATTTCAGGTCCCTCTGGCAGCCTTATTGGTCGAGAGAGGGCGAGAAGCCGAACAGCAACCCTTCCTCTCCCTGACAAAGCAGTAGGCGTGTTCTGTTTGTACGATGAAAGCGAACTCGGTGTAACACCTGCGGAAACTGACACCATGGAAGCGATACAAGAAGAACCCGGAGACACCGTGCTGGAAAATGGAACTGTTGAAGATAGGTCTGGTGATCCGCGTGGAAAGAAAGACGCTAAATCGCGCGTACAGAAAGGTCAGGCCGGTAACGAATTTAGCTTTTCAAATCCAGCTTTTCAAACCGATGAGAGGCTAGATAACGATAGTGAAGAGACTGTCGATATTGTGGATGAGAATTCGGGCACTAAACCCCGCTCAAAACACACTGAGCAAATCAAGAAAGATGACGAATCCAACTCCTCAAATCAAGCTCTTATTAGCGAAGAAAAGCAACGCACTGACAGCGACATTATTCGAGAAAGAAGTCAAACAGGTGGAGATTCAAAAAACGAAAATTTGTTGGAAGAACGTCAGAGTAACCGATCGGATTCTGGCCGCTTCAGCGAAGGGTATGCCTCATCACCTGAAACTGACTCTGTTAATTCCATTGAATGTGTACACACAGAGAAAAAATCCCAGACAGAGAAATCCGAAAAGTTAAAAGAAGAAATCTATGCAACGGATTACACTTCTTCTCAAGCAAGACCCAGGTCTCTCTCGTCCCGTAGAAGCCATGGAAGTTCGTTCACCAAGGGGTCTGATACGAGTTACTCTGGAATCAGTGTCATTATCGAGGAAGTAAATGAACAAGAAACGAAGAGCAGTAAAACAAGTAGAACCTGGACTGACTGGTTTAAGACTCCAATGTTCTATAAGGTGGTCAAGAGAAACTAGATTTTGTAATTTTAGTAAGTTGTAGGATATGACTGTAGCACATTGGAGCAAATTTCACGCTGATAATATTGTAGTATTTATTTTTTCCTTACAGTGTCGAAGTGTCAATCATTGTCGAACAGAAAGTTGATAAGAGTGAAAAATTATTAAATTGGAGATTTTCTTGTGATGTAACACGAAATTCTCAGAACTATCAGTGAAACAAATGTATGGAATCAGTTAGGAGAATTACTATTTCAAGTCTGAGATTTATTATTATCATTACCACCACCACCACCACCAATTTCTCTGCCAATTGTAGTTAATCAAATCGTAACAATCTTTGTCAAAATTCACAGATCTCCTTCGCCTACATGTGTGCTCGACTTGTTCAAGTTCTTACTGCCTCCTACGTGCCGCTGTACCTGACCGATACACTCGAATTCGAGAAGGTAAGTCGCTAATTTTGAATGAAACCTTTTGACATTATTGTAAATAAGCAGCAAGCTTCAGTCAGACCAGGAAATCAGTTCATCTCTGTAACCGTTTCATCTCTTGTAGGAATCCATCGCTTACTTCCCTCTGGTTATCTTGATCAGCGGTGTTTTCTCCAGCTTATGCGCGAAGAAACTCGACAAAATGCTGGGAGAAAAGGTAAGAGGAATTGTATGAGAAAAAGGTGAAAACTACCACAAGTGTAATATAATGATATGTCGAGATAAAGTAATAATGACAGGCTCAAAAAGCGCGATGAAAAAAACAAATTTGTTAGCCCCAAGTAACGCAGAACAAGATTGGTTATGTTTTTGCACCAGATTGGATTGTTCCTGTTGTCTGTCGGTATTTTATTACAAAAGTTTTGCATATAAAGCTTCAAACTGTCACAAAATCAAGCCAACGAAAATCGAAAGTGCTGTTGATTTTTTTTTGGCGTTTTCCCACTGTGACCCTCTCATCTGTTTAGACGCGCTCATCTGACCTTTTTACTGGCGTCACGCTCAATTTCTTTTTTTTTTTCAACGCAGTGGACTTACTGTTTAGCCGCTTCTTTGGTGATTGGTTCTTCAGCATGGTTCTACCTGCAAAGTGAATCGGGAAGGAACGCTGTCTATTGTGCGGCAGTCCTTGTGGGCTGCGGAGGCTCTGTGATGTACGTGACGTCACTGGCTTTGGCAGGGAAGCTGATTGGAGACAATAAGGAGTCTGGGGCGTTTGTGTTTGCGTCCATGAGCGTTTTTGCCAAGTTGGCATGTGGAACGTCCATTTTGGTTACTCAGGAACTATTTCCAACAGGCGGGTAAGTGACACGCGCAGTTTCCATCTCAAAACACAGCTATTGTAAATCCATTGGATAGCTTTGTTTTGGTGTGACTGAGGTCAAAAGAGAGTATTCCTTATAGACGCATACACATCAGTAACCATTAACAAGGATGTGCGCCTTAGAAATGCCATCCTCGGAAACCCACCTCTACACGTACCCACTTCTGATCGGTGCAAACGAAAATTTCCCGCAGCATCCTGAAACACCTTTTTTTCTGATATCCGAAATGATTTCCCGACTTTTTTCGGCTCTCTGGTGTAAATTAAAATTGAATTATGGCCGATAAAACAAACGCTGAGTAAGAACATACGAAAGTGACTCTGAAGTTATTACTGTTCGCCGATTGGGCAGAATGGTACAAAGGATTTTTTCTGCTCAATCAAGAGCTAGCATTCGCAGACGCGTTTGGAAATGGTCTGCAGAGACTCGTTTCCCAGGTGCTCATTCCGCTCTTTGAAACTTTCGTCGCTACGATTTCTGCCGTGTTTACTTCGTTTTGCCCCAACTAACTGCCCCTGGGCCTCCGAGGATGTAGAAAGGCGTGCTCATTAGAGAGGTTAGGGAGAGTTGTTCGCCTAAGATAGAACCTTTTCTAGATACCACTTAGGGAGGCGTCCTTTGGGAACGACTTAAAGATAAAAATTATGCTTTGTCACTTTTCAACAGAGTCACCGGCGAATATGTTCGTTACGTTATCTCCGTTGGACCAGGCACTGGTTCATTACTGGGTTTCTTAGCTGTGATTGCCTTCCTTCCAGCGACTGTAAGATGCAGGAAAGTCGGTAAGTCAAGACAACTAGACAGACAGAAAGACAGGCGATTAAAAATGTTATGACTCTATTTGAACACGTGGTCAACAATAGCTAGATCTACAGTAAATCACGTGATACCTCTTATACCAACGTCATCAAGATAGACAACGTTCTTGTAACATTCTTGGACCAAGGGTACTCGGCTTACCCTTCATCTTCTCTTGGTTCTGGCTATTTCATCGTCACTTCTTTCGGTACGCCTTCCCTCTCAAGGCGCCCCTTCCTACTATCATTATGACTATGTTTGTCAGTGCTGCCACGAAATGTATTTTCCTATTACACTGGCTTAGAATTTTCTTGAAGTAACAGTTAAAAGCCATTTAATGCACAAAAGACGCCAATAACTTCTCGAGTTCAATCCTAAAGCTGTGAGATCTAGTAACTTGTGTAAGAAAGCTATTATAAGCTTATCCAATCATCTTGTAAACGGTTATTCGTTTTTCTCCTTGCTTTAGTTCACACAGTAGACTGTTCAGTGCAGACTGATGAGATGACTGAGGCACTTTATGCTTACGACAACCCAGCCGCAACAGATGATGACTATAGAGGGAGTGAACTTGTTGTAGATGTCAGCGATAAAGCTCGTGTTGTCAATTAAGACCTGGAGTCGAAAGTAGCAAAGCAGCTTGACTGAATAAGCTTCAATCAAGAGAATAAGCCTCAATCAAGACGCCGAGGTCTTGCGTAAATGAAACTGCGTACTTATTAGCTTTTCGCAGCCACTGTTTCGGTCGTCACGGTCCGACATGTTGCGTGACGACCCAAATGCTGTCTCGAGAGGGACTCAGATTGGCTTTAAAGAGCAGTTAAAATGGTTCAAAATTAATGCAAGTTTTGGTTGAGTATGATCTTTAAGCGTTACATGAAGTGGCCTATGCAAGTTGAGGAGCTAGTAAAAATTCACTGAATTAATTTGGCTACAGCCCGTTGAACATGTTATGACGACGGAAGGCGTTTAACGTCCTCGGAAGGTGTTTAACGTCCTCCTAAACAGTATCGGCGGTATCATGGACAAAAGTTCAAAGTACTGCGTGGCTCTTGGATGATTCGTAGTGAAAAATAATAAAAAAAATGTTTTAATGCATAAAAGTGCCAAAAAATTAATTAAAGAGCAAACGCTTCGGGCTTAGACCTTCGTCAGTGATGGGTGGGGTGGGAGTGGTGTGCATAGAATGCGAGCAAACTTGATTTTTTCCTGGATGGGGTGGGGGCCAGAATTTCACGAGCATGTTGAGTCGTGCTTTTCATAACGGAATAAATCCCATTCTGGGAACTGCATGAACCACAGTACATCACAATACATTATGATATTTTTTTATTAAGAACCAGAGATGTTGTATAGCTGACACAATAATTACGCTAACGAACACAAGCCTGGGGCTAGTGATCATACACACTGGACATCAGAAGTACCAACAAAATGGAAGAGAAATTGTATTACAGGAGCCCTACACAGAGCCAAAAACATCTCCACAAATCTTGACCGCGATATAAAAGAAATAAAGACCACTTTCTTAAATGCTGGTTACCCAAAGAAATTTGTATCCTGCACCATCGACAATTTCACATCGAGCAAGTCATCTGAAGATGAGCCCTTGATTGCCGATTTTCTTTTCGAAGAACGGAAAAAGATTTGCATCAAACTTCCCTACTGCAAGAAGAATGAAATCGCAAGCAAAAAGTTTATTTCAAAACTGAACTCTTTCACCAATTTCAAGTATATTTTCATAATTCTGTGGCAAACTCGACAAATTAAAAGCCTTTTTAGTCTCAAGGACAAAAACCTTCACAAGTCCCACGTCATCTACGAAGGAGAATGTTCACGCGGAGAAAACTATGTAGGTGAAACAATGCGAAATCTTGAAGTGCGAATAACTGAACATTCTAACACCCGCCACACCTCGGAACCAGCACGCCACCTTTCGGAAAACCCAAGCCACTCATTCCAGTGGAGAGTCCTTTGTTCTGCAAGATCGTACTTTAAGAGAAAGATCATCGAGGGACTAATTATTCAACAAAGGAGCCCAACTTTGAACAAACAAGTCAATTGCTATGTTGCGCAGTTGTTCCCTTCGGGAATAACTTGAGTATAAAAACGATGTAAATCACGGACGGCTTTTAACCCTGATGATGACAACAAGTCGAAAACGTTCGGTTTCTTTTTAAAATTTTATAACTTTTTAGCCTTGTAAATAATAATTTTAAATAATATAATGTTCTGATTCTTATAAAATTAGGAAATTTGCGATATTAGGCGTTATTATTAGGGTTTTCTTTCCTGCAGAAAAGACCGTTGAATCTGTAATAGGTACAACACAAAGCTCAATAAACAACAAACGGCATTTGTATCTCTTACATAGGAAGTGTAACTATACAATCTATCAATTCAGGTTAAATGAAAATACTGACGCACAGAATAGGCTTGGTCACGAAAATTGCTGTCATGTGTTCAACTTTACGCAGTTTTGTTTTCAAAACCGTCTTTATTTAGTCTATCTGATAGACGTCTAATGTCACTTTTTATAAACAAACCATTTTGACGGCGAATTACTGTTCTTGCATTCTACTGATTCACTGGTCTCTTTCCAATAACACCGCTGGCCACTTTCATCTACCTCGCAGTGCTCAAACCGCCTCCAGCAAATCGATTTCCAAGAGCGCGACAATTCGCGTGCCTTCTGTTCACATCCGGGTAACCTCTGGCGACATTCAGGGTCTGATCCAGAACAGCTGTAGGGCTTGAAGCGACATTGTCGACATCCTGCCTCATAGTACCCCCGAAGGTTTGCTTTTTGACGGGAGGTCACTTTGTCCCAGGGCTCCCGCAGATCAGAGAATTTCGTAAACAGCTTTCCACCTTCGATTATATCGCCGTACATGAAGTACTCTGTCCCCATTTTGATCCCGAATGGTCCTGTAACTTTGTCAGACATATAACTGTAGGGTGTGTAGAGTTTCGTCGTAAGGTCTGTGTCCAATACGCCAAAAGCTCGTTCTTGTTGTCCGTGTGAGATCCCTTTGAACACTTCTTTAACGGTGATGACGAACACGTCGTGTTGGCCCTCTCTTCTAGGTCCTGATTCAACAACGGCTCGTATCACTAAAATAAAGAAACAAGTGCTATTAAAATTTACATCCCTTAAGACCAAAAAGGCCCGTTTACCCAGGTGATTTTTGTTGCGTAACTCAATGCAATTTTTGTCGGGCCGAAAGTGCATGAAGTTTCGAACATGGCTTGTTGCAACTTCGGCGCGACAAAAATTGCATTGAGTTGCGCGACAAAAATGGCCTGTGTAAACGGGCCTAAAGAGCACCCTAATGTAAGATATTAAAACTGCAATGATAATCCCAAACTAGGACTTGGTAAGCTCGATACAGTGATCTCCACCGTTTTCGAAAAATTTTATGGAAAATATAATATTTCAAAAGCATTGAAACGAAACAGTAAGAAGAAAGAAGAGAATAGGCGCACAAAGTAAAAACAAAATTTCAGGCGACAATTCGAAGCATGATACGTTGCAATCATGTTTGCTGGTTTCATTTCAGTGTCGCAATGTTCAGTGTTTTCTCGCGAGATCTCGCGTGACTAGAGCATGAAGTGAGCGCGGAAAGAGGACCACGCGCGGCAAATGACTACGTAAGCTGTGACTTCGCAGTTTAGCGAAAAGACTTTAATACCGGAAGGTATTTATTTAAGATATATTGCGCAACGCGTAACTCCGGAAACAGACAATGACTCACTTCTTTTAGTTACGATACTATTTTTGCGGCTCAGACCAATTCTTGAAAAGATTTTTACTGCGGTAAAATTAAACATAACATGGAATAAATCCAGCGATGAAAAGGATACTTGAGTCGTAATAGTAGAGCGCAAAGTATTCTTGAGAAATTTTGAGTGAGTGACCTTCAGGAAAACCACAGATTTAACAACGT
This sequence comes from Meandrina meandrites, assembly GCA_963693305.1. NCBI lineage: Eukaryota > Metazoa > Cnidaria > Anthozoa > Scleractinia > Meandrinidae > Meandrina > Meandrina meandrites. The sequence continues at coordinate 28,377,650 of OY855910.1, forward strand.
TGGTAGACACTTGAGAAATAGAACTTTGTTTCTTTTAATTAACCGCTCAGTTTTGAAGGCGAGAATTCATGCGAACGGACACGAACACTGGCGAACACGTCCGCGAACCAACACGACAAATTAAGAGCAAAACAAAAAGCGCTTTAACGCTCAACTGAAACGCGTATCAATCCATCAAATCTTGCAAAAAAAATCCCGAAATGTTCTTGATACCTAACTCGGCCAGTTTTTCAAACTATGGGTTGAAAATTACTTTGTTCTGTTTAGAAGCTACAGTTTGAACCACGCTTCTTCAATAAGGTGGCTATGCAATTTGCCGTCCAAAGTTGCGTTCTTTTCTCAGTGCAGGTATGACGGAGTTGCTTTGTAATCTTAATTTGTAAACTTACCGAAGTCTGCTTCACAAAAAGCTTGCTGTGGGTGTTCCAACTGCATTAGTCCTGCGTAAACGATAGCGTAAGACGATGATAGTACACATAAGATCACCACTAGAGAAAAATGCGCAGCCATGGCACAAGACTTGTACTTTCTTCTTTTTAAAGTACTTCCTCGCTTTCTTGAAGTTCTTCTGCCTTGAGTGTAGTTTTGTTCACCCGAATTTATATCCTGCATGTGGGCAAGGGAGAGTCATGTAGGCGTATCCGAAAGGAATCCGACACATAACTCCATAACTCGAATTTCTGATTTTCAAGTGTTGAGTTTGTCTTTTCCGGTGAATATTCCAGTCTTGCGACTCCTTAACCCACCGAGACAGAAAGAAGGTTGTAGTTTCTGTTCGCCCAGACATATTAATCGTTTCTAACGTTTCTCTGTGGATTAGGCAAAAATCAATCACGGAAAAAGAATAGCTAGGGGCGATGGACTAAAGACATGATCTGTTTTCACCTTATGTGAGTAAAACTGTTGTCTGTCTACACTCGACTCGGCTAATGGTTAATTGCTCTGTAATCAAGATTAATATATTTTAAACACACACACTTTTAAGATAAAAAGATAAAAATATCACGAAGTAGATTTAAGACTACAGTAATTTCCATCAAGCTCTGGACTGTTTCCTATAGTATTTTTGTTGCTTTTTTAGTTCTTTTCGCCTGTCGGGACTGGATTGTGCTAAACAATCTGACTAACATGGTTCAATCTTATCTATCGCGTTTATTTTAAATTCTCCCACAAGTGATGACTTTTCCACAAAAACAACATTGATTAGTTTCTGGTCATTTTCTGACAAGAAACCTCACAACAGAGATTATGTGCTTTTTTTTCACTTGCCGCGACCGCATGTTAAACAAAAGGTGCGTACCAGCTCAGTCGGAAGTAATGCTCACCCCGCCTTCATCACGAACTTAAGCATCAGTTCTTGTAGCTGGAATAACTGTTTTCGTGTTTCCGTTTTTTGAGTTCAGGAAATAAAAAAAGAACTGCAGTCTTAAGTAAGTAGGAAGTTTGTTAGTCTCTTGTTTGACACCGTTTAACGTATTTTAAATATTTCTTGTTGAGTCTCATGCACGTCGATTAACGTCGATTTGGTCTTGAGCAGATTAACTGTAATCTGTTTATTCTGTTAATTTTTGCCGATTGCTTTGCGTAAACACAACCACAAAAAGCCACCCAAGAGCTTAAGAAGTGAGGAGACGATGCACGATCGAACAGGGGGCTGCTGTTGCTTTAGACAATAACGTATTTCAATGAAAGATAAAGTTACTTCGCAATTAGGGGACTCCAGGCGTGTCCTGCGGTGAAATGAATCGTGAATAGATATTTCATTTTATGTAAAATAATTCCACGTCAATATATATTTTTTCCAAACAACATTGTTTGCTTATATTGCTAATAAGGATTTTTTCAGGCCAGCGAGATGAATTAAGAAAATTTAAGCGGTATATACACGCCACACTTTCAACACTTGAGAACAGTTTGCGTAACGTGACCATCACGCGTAAATTATCTCACTCGATCACGTTTTCACGCAGCGTATCGAAGGAATTTAACACGTGCCTCGCGTTTTGTACTGAGGCATTTCTCGTAAGCTTGTAATTCTACTGGTCCACTTGTGTAGCAGTTGCTGATAACTTTTAAGCCACTAATATTAGTCGGTAGTAAAAAAGAGAATAACACATAGCTTCTCGTTGCAATATAAGTGCTCTGTAAGTACTTTGCCAACAGACAGGCCCCGTGTTCGAAATTGGAAGAAGTCTAGAAAACACATTTTATAGACGTTAATTGATGCATACTGAAAAGTCCTGAAAATATCAAAGTAGGTCGCGGCTGATGTCGCATTCCCTCTTGATGAAAGAGCGTGGGTGATTGAAAAACTCATGAAAAGATCTCTAACAAATGGTTCTCTTGTTTGGAATACCAGAGGCTCGAGACGCATAAAAAGAGCAAAAGAGAACACACAAATGCGGAGAATTCTGGAACGACACCGAGAATTACAGCCGTTTTACATGTGTGAAAATCAACCACAGTTGATTGAAACATCCACTAGCAATCTTTCTGGAAACAAAAAAAAAATACCAATTTCTTTTTATTAAATTCTCTAAAGAGTGGTGAAAAGTACACAAAAGAGGAACTTCTAGAAGCTATTTTGGACGCTGTTTTATCTTTGTCACTCTTATCTATTTTCACTTTAAAATGCAGTCAGAATCAATTAAAGATAAAGATAATCAGATTTGATACTAAATTATCCGAAGTGACATGAAAAAACGCTATGGCAATATTAATCAGCAAGGAGAAATGAAAAACAGACTTCTTATAGTCATCTCATAAATTGTAGTATAATTTCTGTTTGTGTAACAGCTTACTCACTGCAGAACTAATTAAAATGATTTTGAAATACATTTTTTAAATTATTTCTCTTTCTTTCCATTTTAAAAATAGCTTGTTTAACATGTCTAGCAGGGGTGATGAGCTGCCCTCGCCAGTGTTAAGTGTTTCCGCCAATGAACTAATAATATCAGCGAAAACGCCAACCATAAAAACCAACTGTTATGATACGTCTGGAAAATTGGATCGCAAAACAAACAAAGAACTGTTGTTGTACTTAAAGGCAGGAGTAGCTAACATGCTTCCTAGACTTTGTATTAAAATCACAGGCAAACTCAAAAAGGATTGTCTGATTTATAAGCCCGGAAGAGGTTCGGCATTACAAGTGTTAACTAAGGGCAGGTTTAATTTTATTAAGGGTACCACGCCCTAGAAAAGTAAACTTTTTTCGCCTGAAATTTGGGTGAATTATGGCTCCTGCCACGGACGTGTCTTAACAGAGTGTAGGTAGGGGTCCCAGTCCCCTTCATGGGTACGTGTGAATTTTCGTCTGATACAAATATCTTGTCGGATAATCTCTGAGAGAAAGCAGTACTCTGAGGTACTCCTCTTATACGCATTACCGCTATGAGCTGCCGAGATATCCTGTCATCAAACGTGCAACATTTCAATTAAAGGGTGATTAAGTGGGTTTAGTTTTGCGGAAACTCAAGTCTTTAAAACCGTCTGCGGTTGGAGCCTGACTGTCGGGCAGGTCAAATATGGAGTGTTATTTCGCAAATACGCACGCTTGGAATGCAACGGATACCTATATCGCATCTGTAGAGATATGAACTGTACTCAGTTTTTGAACCGCAGACACTATTTGACTTAAAGTCGATCGGTAATGTACAAAAATTGTTTTAAATTATTATAATCGAGAGTTTCCAAGTCAAAGTCATGTTAAAGAACAAGACAAATGTTTCAACAGAATCTTCTTTTACCAAGCCCTTTTCCAAGCCCAATGATAAACATATTTCATATTTTCACTCATCCGCAAGTTTTGTTAAGTTAACAGAGTAGCATAAAATTTTACTTCGCCTACACATTTTTGGGGAGAGCAGATTTTCTCCACCCCGGAGATATCCCAAGTGTGTTTCAGCGCGTAATAAGCTGTAATGAACAAAGCATCGAAAACCGCATCAAATGGGAGGGTATGCGAATTACCGGATAATTTTCTGCAATCTTGTTTAGACGGGGGTAAACGTGTACTTGAGTGAAATTTTAAGAGGTTTAAAGAAGGGATAGAAGAAAGAAACTTATTTTCGGAACACCGCCTCCAGACAGTCAGGGGACTGTTTTGGTGTTCATCTACTAATTCTTAACTTCAAATTCTAATTTTAAAATCACATTAGATCTTCAATATTTCTTATTTCTCCAAATTTTACTAATCCTGTGAGAAAAACTCTCTCTTCCCAAACATCCCCAAAAAACCACCCAAAAATTTACAAAACACCGCTAAACATAGCTTTGTGAAATGAGCGTAGTAGGGTTTTTGGAATACTTGAAACGCGAACGACATGTGAAGTGAAGTGAATACCTTATTTACCCTCGGATTGTAGAGTAGCTTTAACAGCTAATATATCCGAGCATTTCAACTGGGCAACGGGCAAAGACCAGACCGCAACACCGGGGAACTTCGTGCCCTACTCTTTACGATGAGTGTGCGGGTTCTTTAACGTCCCCTGCTGACCATAACAGTGAAGATGCAGGAGACGGGGCAGGGGCGGATCCAGGAATTTTTTAAAGGGGGGGTTGTACACTATTGTAGTAACCTTTAATGCAAAAAACAATTTTATTCAATTATTTTTCAGGAAGAATAAAAAAAAAAATAACTAAAAAATTTTGCCCAAAGGGGGGGTTGCAACCCCCATCACCCCTCCCCTGGATCCGCCTCTGCGGGGCCTACGGATTTTCGTCTTTATCCAAGAAGACTAGAATATCTAGCCATTTGCAGATGCCATTGCAAAGGCAGCATATTCTCCTCAGTTATTTTTTAAGACCCTGACCTAACCGGAGCTAACCGGTCGGCGGCGATATTCGCATTAAACCCAAGTGAAGCGGTTGAAAAACGGGCTTCAGATGTATCCTCGCCTTAAGATAGAAGCGAGCCGCAATTTCATTACAGGGACTAAGGTTAAGCGTTGACAAAGAAAAACGTAACTAATAACAGTGGAGAAAACAACAGCAGCCTTAAAATATAAATTTCTAATTGTTCCTTTATTCTCAGAATGAGGAAACGAGGTGATAGTTACGAAGATCGATGTTACATACTGAAAACTTTTGTGCCAATGGCAGGAAAGAAGCAGGATGGCAAAATCCTGGATTCGAGGATTTTTCTCCGGGTTCACTCTGGGTTTTCTTTGTTCTTCAAAAACAGAAGGATTGTAAATCTCAATTCCCCCGGACATGAGGATTTTTATAGATGTACGGAAAGTTACAAGCAGTGTACTCTATGCATTAACACTGATCACTCTACATTTCAAACTTATGTCTATTGATTATTCTCCAGACGACTGGTCTTTTCGAAGAACGTTTCCTAAGGGCTAACTTAGTCTTGTGGAACTGCCCTAAAAAACATGTTAAAGCTAGCAAAAACAAAGGATACACTAGGAAATAAACTTGCAACATGAGAAATTAAAGGTAACAGAATTGGCCAATTTGTCTAACATTTGCCGTCCGTGACAGTTTATTAATAACATTCATCTTTGTGGACAAAATATACGTGACATGGTGACGTCATCACTGATTTGCGTCTCTTCCGACCCTGATGTCACGGTGTCACGACCCTTGCTTTAGTTGCCGATGATGTTTCGCAACAGGGGACTGACGTGACGTACCGGAATTTAATTACTCAACTTTAGGTAACAATTTTGAGTGTTTATCGCTCAAATGTTGTTCCTGGAACCATCTTTGATAAATATTATCGGCAAGTCTTACTGAACTTCTCAAAAACATATTTTATCAAATCAACAACTACTGTTTTCAAAGATCTTCGCCAAAAACGTACTTAAAACACATTAATTTTGAGAGGGGTCCATGTTCCCTGGTTCCTAACATAAGTTTTTCCTGTGTTCTCGTGTTCCCTAAAAATATTTCTTCGATTTTGGTGTTCCCTGTTCCCTAAAATATGCTTTCGTTCCCGTGTTACCAGTTTTATTTTCCTTTTGTTCCCATGTTCCTAAAAAAGGTAATGGCCATGCATATATTTCCTTTTTCCCTGAAACCCCTGGGAAGGGCTCAAATTTTTTTTTATAGAAATCACAAATTAAAATGTAGCTTAGAGTTTATAAAGTATGCAATTATTAAACTTTTAAACGAGCTTGAAGATTTTTTGATAGCTGCGTTGCTGTCGTTTCTTTATCGAGAGCACGAGAGGCGCATTCAAAAACGGCGCCAACAAATTGACTTTACATCCCAAGCTTTTTATGCGCACGGAGACCTTAGAATTGGATTGAAAGACGGGGCAGAGACGTGGCGCAATCACTCCCTTTTCTAAGAGTATTCTGCATTATGCAAAAGTTTTTAAATCTCTGTTTTTTATGTATAAAATTGCTGTGACGTGGAGGCTAGCCAAGGTTCGCGAGCGAAAGCAAGGAGGCCTGATAATCTAAAACAGCAGCGAAGCTGTAAACTCTAAATAGTACTGGACTCTAACAAAAATCAGTTAACCGATGGAAGAGTCATGGAAGAATCACCATCTTGGCAGATAGGACCTGGCTAAGGGACGGACCATTAGAAAAGTGATGGGGGGGGGGGGGGGTGGGGAATTTTTGGCTTGCAAGAATTTTTTTTTTGGCCTATTGCCTGTGCAAGAATTTTTTTTTTGACTGCAGCGCTGTGCACGAATTTTTTTTTTTTTGATAAAATCTGCTTCATGCACAATTTGCTATTGAATTTATTAAAAACAGCGCTTCTTTGATTTATTAAATACATAGCTTGTACTTTAACGTCACTTTCCATTTATTTTATGACAAATTCAAAAAGTAACTGGCAGTTTACAGGTGTATAGTGAAAAATTGTGTAATTAATATACCTTTTGAGGCCCGTAGGAATGAATTTTGAGGTGAGGGGGCCCAAAAGTTAGCACTGATTGTGATGTACCTTATTGTTACTTATTTTCGCGGGACTTAATTTTCGCGATTTTCAAAAATCGCGACCCGCAAAAAAAGGTTTTTGCGAAATTTAATACTTAAGTTTCGGCGTTCGAGCTCTCTTCTTCTGAATCAATATCATCTTTCTGCAGTACTTGGTGCAGTCGTCAAACTAGCTCTGCTTTGTTGGAAAGGAAAATGTCGAACTGTTTTCAGTTTCGTTTTGTTCTGTTCAGTGTCATTGGAAACTATTGCTATGGAAACTGACGAACTTTGCCATCGAAAAAAAAAAAGCAAATTAGGCTAAGGGTAGATTGAATCTACCCATGGCTTATTATTACTGTAATAAAAGAACGTATTTCGCAAAATAAGCACCATCTACTGACGTGTCTGCAGTAACACCTTTTCGAACTTGATCAAAAATATTTTCCAGACTCTTTCTAGCAGTTTATAATATTCACGGCTTCCCTAGAGAGAACGAAAAAGAGAAACAGATGAATATGTCACTGGATACATTTATACGACCACATGAGACCTTTTTCAAAACCGCGAATGCAGAGACTGCGTGACAAAAGGAACAGATCTGCGGTCCTGTTTCATGTCGCATTTCCTGGCAACCTCCTGGGCATAATTTTTTTGAGGCCAAAGCTCGTCAAGCAAAATCAGTTGTGCCAATTCTGAGACTAACTGTTTGTTTATGCAGTTCAGTATTTTGACAATTTTCTCGAAATATTAAGTCACAATAAGGTATTAAAATCAGCAGGCGAAATAGAACGCTTAACGCCGAACGCGAGACAAAATCGCCGAAACAAGCAAAACCATTACCATTATCGAGAGCTAACCATAAACACGCTAACCTGGGCCTTTTTTTAGGCCAACCTGAGCGATATCCAAACTAACCGGAACGCTTTCAGTTTAGGCTAACCTAAGTGCAAGCACTCCGGTTGAGTTTTGCTTGCTTCGGTGATTTTGTTTCGCGTTCGGCCTTCTGCGCTCCGCAAATTAGCCCTGCCGTGTTAAGATGGGCGGGAGGCCCATTTCCGTAGGGGAGTCCGGGGGCATCCTCTCCCGGGAAAATTTTGAAAATCTGGACACGCTCTGATGCCATTTGGTGCATTTTGAAACACTTTTCGAGAAGAATTACAATTCTGGTTTAATGTCAAAATAAGGCCCATCTTTTGCATGAATTTTTTTTCTTTGGGTTTTTCCTTGCATGAATTTTTTTTTCGGACATTTTGCCTTGCATGAATTTTTTTTTGGTTTTTTCCCCACCCCCCCCCCCCCCCCATCACTTTTCTAATGGTCCGTCCCTAAAAGGTCAACAGCGGAAAACATTTCTGCGAAACTTCCGCGCATGGTAATATCGTATAAACCCAAGCCGATATAACAGACAAAAACTAATCTTATAGACTTTACGCGAATTTGCCAGACTATCGTACAGTTCATTCTATAGTAGCTGTGAGAATTTAGCGACAAATCATGGATCGATGCTGTGTGAAGAAATTAGAAGTTGTTCACTGTTCATGGCCGGGATGGACATGACAGGAAGTCTTCAAGTGTCACGCCCCCCTTCTAAAAATAGCGGGTCCGAGAAAGCATCAACAAACTGAAGTGTTTCTCAATCCAAAAAGAGAAGGAAAGACTTCCGGTCGCTAGGTACGTGCCAGTTTATAACACCTAATCTTGTTATGTCACTTGTGACGTCATTGGTGGAGCTCATGGCATAACATGTTTACCTCCAGTTATGAATAAAAAGAGGCGTTTTGCGTCCAAAAAGAGTGAACAATAAAATCGAAGAACAGTCAACTCAAGACAAGAAGGTTGCTGAAACAGCAAAAACAAGAAAGAGCTCATCGAAGAACAATCAACACAAGGCCTGACAAGGCAAACAGAAGATTGATTCAACAGTTACAACGTGAAACATGTCGCCTGTCTTCTCCGTTGTGATTTTATTTTGCATTGGTATGGTAACGGTCTGTCACGCCTGTATGTGCCTACCCACTGACCCTCAAGACGAATTCTGTAAAGCAGACATCGGTAAGTTAATATAAACTGCGCTATGAATCGAATATCGTTGTTGTGAGCATGTCACCAAACATTGTGAGTGTGCTCGAGGTTCAGCCCCTGACTGACGATTCGCTAGCTATGTACAGATAGAGTACTTGTTTGCCTTTCACCTCCAGAAGTTAAATTACCGACAGTGCTGTATTCATAGCGGCCGGCTGCAAACGCAGGGCTTTTATCTGCTTTATAACGCCGCTTGCTTTCAGTGCCGAATTGTTGTTGGTTCTCAGAAGTGGCTACAAATATGATTTCTTCCCTCCCTCCATAAAGGTCAACACTCAAAATTTAATTCGATCTCGCTGCACTTATGCCAGAGAGCGAACTACTGAGTTCTCAGTGCGAGTTACGTTTGTAATCGAGACTATCCGTTTAAACCTTTTTACAAGCTGCTTCTTTTTTTCCGCCGCCTGATCGCTGGTTAGAATACGTTAGAATGAAGTTTCCCCAAAATATCATCTTTATCTTCTGTTGTTTATAAGAGTTTATGAAAACTGTCTATTTTATTATCTATTTTTTTCAACAGTAATGCGTGCCAGAGTTTGGTCGGAGCCAAGAGACGCGGCCCCTACCAAAGGCGACGAATTTAGCTTTCTGTTCCCTGATCAAGTTTACACTCTGAAGATCGTCGAAGTATTCAAGGGCAACGAAAAGGTGAAACAACTTCCAGGAGTCTCGTCTATCGGTGTTCGCGGCTTGGGCGTCCTGATCGACCTTCACACGCCGACCAGATTTGTATCATGCAGTTTTATGCTACAAAAAGGCAAGGAATATCTTATGTCGGGATTCATCCACAATGAAAAGCTGCGATCGTCCTTCTGTGATTTGCGTTTGAAGTGGACACCGCAACTAAGAGCTTTACATTCTGTAAACTGCGTTCAGAGATTATAGGAAAACGTACCAGTTTGTTTATATTTTAGTCACGAAAGAACATGCTCTATGAATCAGATGTATTATAAAAGTTTGAGCGTGACATTTTAATATGTTTTAGTCAAAGGATAATAATTCCAGCTTCAATTTTAGTAGGTTCGAGCGTAAGATATGGATCTATCTGTAAAACAAATTCATTTGCTATGATATGAATAAATTATTGCAAATAAGTTTACTGCCGTTGGACTGGGGAAAGGGTGGGGTGGTAGGGGATGGGATCTCATTACTGCCGCTCCATTCCAGTCCCGGGGGTGCTCGTCGAAAATTTTGTACCAGAATCTCGATTAGTGGGCGTGGCACCCCTAAAAAGTACGACGAGCACCCCCGTGTTTGCCCGCCCGTGTGTTGAACTCTCGCCCTCCCTGCTTTCCAATACAGCATACCAACGCATTGAGCTAACCTAATACATAGGTCCGCAACGCGTACATGTGTCTAGAGCGTTACTGTATTGCGGAGTCGGGGTAGCGATTTGAGTGTAATTTTTTAAGAGGCCTAAAGAAGAGATAGAAGAAAGAAAATTATGTTTGGAACACCACCAAAAAAATTTTCATCTTTTCTGCTTATAATGCTGCTCGTACATGTACTTCGTCATGCAAAATAGTCTTGAGATCTATGATTATAGGGGAGTCCCACCCGCGGGATTCCAGATTTTGTAATCAAAGGCATTTCAAAGTTCAGTTCCGACTTGATAACTAACGTTATCTCTATTTTAGCTCATCAGTTCAATAGCCTTGGTATACCACGACCATTACATTGTATACAAGCTCGATTAGCTTTTGTGCAGTACAAGGAAGCATCACAAACAAATGTAGACTCCTGCGCAGGCGCTTTTTTGGCTCGTCACGGGTGAGTCACGCGTTTCCGGGGGAAGAAAGCGTGACGAGTCCTAAGAGCGTCTGCACAGGGGCCTCAAACAAATGTTTTTCCATTCTCTTCTCCAGAGGCCGCGATCCTTATGGTCGCGGCCTCTGGGGACGAGAATGATGTTTATCAATCTTTCGCCATCAAGCTGATGCAAGCAGCCAAACAACTCTAGTTATTTCCTGAGCTGGCCAAGTTTAATCTATTGATACAAGTAGCAGTGTGGCGTGTTTAGTTCGTCATCAATCACATTGGAAAGGTTAATCGTATTAAAATGCTATAAATGACCATATGTTGAATGAAACTCAGAACCACTGACATTCCACAAAATGGTAAAGCTGGGAGGATAGGAAATGGATAAGATTATAAGACTGTGAAAGGTATCAAGCTATCCGTTTTGTCGTCTCTTGTTTTATTTTTTTTATTGTTTTAAATTAGCATGAAAATATTAGGCTTTTGTATTGACGACAGGTAACTGAAAAGCTATCAAACCAAGTCTTTACTTTAATTTTGTTTAACCTTTGGTAAAGAATAGGGGAAAACATAATGTAACAAGAAAAAGAGGCATTTTGACAATCAACAACACTATATAAAACATCAACACACTCTTTTCAAAGTATTTTCTAAATTGGCATACGTTGCGGAAACACACGCTCTATCCGGAAAACACGCAAAAGTCGCCACACAACTGAGTATCACAATTAATCCACGTTAATCCGTTTAAATAACTCGCTGTTATCCAATATCTCGTTAACAACAGACATATCAGGAAGTATCCGTTTGTTGAATCCACAAACAATACTCGTTCATGATTTTGTCATTGGCTGTATCACAATTCCAACTGCCTACTTTATGGTTTTCCAACTGCACATCCAAACACATCTTTAACGGCTGCAGAACGATGCAACAAAGCTTATCTGTAACCTAATTTATTTTTTATACTGCTAATTAATCCGCTTAATAAAGGGTTGTGTTCCGTGGCCCCGAATTCAACTCCTCCTCCACGCTTTGTAAATAACCAACTGGTCAGCCTTCTGCCAGTTGGGAAGTTTCTGTTCTATTTGCAATATTTGTTTATTTATTTACAGTTTCCCAATTAGCACATTAGTGCTAAATACAGTTTACACTTAAATAGATTTTAATAAGCAGAAACTCATAAGGAGTCAGGGACCGCGGAGGGGGAGGGACTGGTAGGGCTATAGCCCTACCACTTTTTTGCTTAGGTTGATATTTTAGGGCTCCAGATGCCTTGTATAATGTACGGATTTTACCACTTTAAGTAACAAAAGGCTTCTACTTTTGTATATTCGCTTTACGAAGTCAAAGGCTCGGCACAGCTGCGCGAAAGAACCGCATGCAAGAGAAACTTTGGCAACTTCAAAAAGTTAGCCCTACCACTTTAAAATGGTCTCCGCGGTCCCTGGGAGTTGAACCCTTATGGGTTTCTGTAATAAGTTAATAACTGTTAATAATAGTGTTTAAGGGGATTAATGATGGCCTCGCACCTAAATATATATGCGGCATGATTATTATCAAGAACCAGTCCAACTTTAGTCAATAACAGAACGCCACGCTACTTCTGCAGGAACCAATCGCAAAATCTAGTAAGTATTTTTTCAGGGAAGCTTTAAACTGGGTACGGTATGACCAGCTGTATTTCATTAATGGCGGGTTTGGTTTTCCTTTCATTTTTTCAGCTAGGCTTACTGTGCCTTATTAATTATAACTATAAATAACTGTGTCTTATTAATTGTTTTGATGTTAGCATATTGCATTTTAGCTATTTGATGCGAGCTGTAAGTTAATTTGCGCAGTATAACTACCTTCGTTAATATACGCGTTAAACAGGTCGGAAATAAGCCTGTTTCAAGCACGTTGAACGTTGGTTAGTTTGCGATTCAGTAACAAGAACGGCGATTGGAAAAAAGGCGAGAGGATTGGGGCGAGGTGGCGTTCTTTGGCCGCGACTCGCCAACTTTTTACTCGCTCTTCCTCGCACTGTTCGCCAACTAACCAAACGTCAGAGGAACATGCTATAGACACCCAGGTCATGTCCAAGATCAAATTACAGTCGGATTTGGCCAAGATATCGCCTCATTTCACACACCTCCCATTCAAACAGTATAAACTAAGCTCGCTCAGCTGCGCAAAGGTAAGAGAACCACCAAAAAGGCGCAAAAAGCACAACATCATCTTATCATCATCATTCACGACCGAACTAACTACTGATGAAGGCAGCACTGCCAAAGACGTCTAGCTTTTATTTTAAGGCGTTGAACTTAACAATTTTTCCATGTGGTACATGAGCAGTCCCTATTTATTTTCGCAGTCCGTAGAGCAGGAAGCGGGAAAAAATGCCCGCGCGAAGCTCGTAATTTTCATGAAACTATATAATTAACGCTGTGCAGGACACTTTGGAGATCATGTCTTCTGGATTAGTATTGCAGATTGTCCTTTGGTACGTTAAGTTTTCTTAAACCCTAAGATGTCTATTTGTTGATTTAGCATGGGCCTTACGCCGGTTTCAATATGATATTTGCTCTTCCTGAGATCACGATTTCCGACCGTTGTTTTGCCTTATCAAAAGTCAGTTCCGCTATTCCGCTATAAGCTAGGAAATTGTCTGAATTATTGTAAACTAATTTGCGTTATCTCTCAGGAAATGTAGAATTGCAAAATGCTCTGTTGTTTGGACGGCAGGCCTCCTTAACAGAGCAGCTGATATTATGTTAGTGTCAAAAAGGAACCGTACAATGGTTTTTATATTTTAATGGAGAAAAATTGTGAAACTAGTACTCTTTCACACAATTAATAGTTGTATTAATTCAGTAGCGGTGCAGTGATTTATTGATATACAATGCAAGTACTGTAACACAATTATTCACCTCCACTTAAGCAATATCCTGAAACTTATCTTGAACGGAAGATTCCAATTTCCTTTTCGTGCAGAAATCAACATCGGTGAAAATCACGCAATTCAGTTATTTACTTTGCTGTAAACCTCATTTGAACTTGAGGTTTCACCTGTCATTATTTTAAGCGTATATGACCAGGCTCTATATGCAACCTACTGTTGAGGTACATGTACTTACTACAAAGCTTAATCATTGACAATGAAGAAGACAAGAGAATTCTAATAAATCTGTGCAAGCCCTTGCTGTACCTCTAGTATTGAGTAATGAGAGTCGTACAGCAAGCCTGTGTTCTGCAAAGCTTTCCTTCCCGATCAAATGTGTCCGACCGTTTATCGGATCAGTGTTTTTAACAGCGCCGCTTTGGCGGCCAAAGCTTAAAATCCGTTTCCATTTCTTAGACTCACAATACCACTAAAACTTTTCGTTACAAAACACATGGTAGTACTTATTTATCAAAATCGCTCAGATTGCAGCTTATCGAAACACAAGGTTATATCAGAAAAAAATGTTCTATTGTTTCGTACACTTAATTCAGTTTTTTTTTAATCGAATTTGCACCAAGAAGGGTCTGGAGGGGGTTTTATTGAAACCCCTGGGGGGGGGGGGGGGTTATTGAGAAATTGCGTATATGTATTTTTCTAACTGATAACTAAGATCTAAGATCTGCAAATTAATTGATGGCTGAGATTCCAGTACATCAGCCAGATCCTCTTTGAAATTTCATTAATATGCAAATATTATGCTTGCTTTTCCTGCGTTGAACTGAAATACTTTGCTCACCTTAATTTTCACGAACGTTTGTACCAAGATACAATTATTTCTGCTAATAAGCTTGGCGTTAGGATCATGGTCGTGATCGTTTTGGTGTCAGGCTAGAGCTGTGATTGGTCGAATGGTACAGGTATGTGAAAGCAGCCCAACCTCGTCCCCAGGCCCGGAAGCTGGTGCTCAGTCTCCAGAGTTTCAAAACTGACGCATTCGCTGAATACAAATGATATGTTACGTTCAAGGTGTGTTGGGAAAGATAGAAGGAAAAATTCGTTTTTGACGCAGCCCACAGCAAACAAATCCATTCCGTTCCCAGCCGTAGTTGAAACATGAAACTGCGCATGAACATAGTTTTGGCCCGTTTTATGTAAATTCAACGTTTTCGCCTTTTACAAAGAAAGAATTTAACGATATTCTTGTGTTTGTTTTAGCCTCGTCTTGTGATAATTTACAATTTTCGTTTAGCATTCATCTGTTTACTAAAAGCTTTAATTTAATATCCACTGTTTGAACGACATTTTTTTTTCTGCGTTTTAATCATGAATTTAAACTGCCACGTTAATCTAATTTTATTCAGCAATATCACGTTCGCGACCTAAATTCGCAGCTAGCCAAATAAAAGTTCTCCGAAAAAATGGAAAAGAAAACCAATAAATAATTTTTGTCATTGATGATGACTGCATCTAATAACTTTAATTTCCCATTCATTGTTGTCAGGATAGGGGGTTTCTTAAAACGTTTTTTTTTATCATGGCAGCGGACAAAATTTCATTAAAATATCATCCTATATCTGAAATATGACATACATTGATGTCATATTCCACGGTTATTAGCGAGATGTCCATCATCAATGCATGTTATCAGCATAAGGTTAGGTTCGATACCTTTATTGCGACGTTCCTTATCCGCTCGAACACCTAGGACCATTGTACAAATTTCAGGTGAGTTAATTCTAAGACTATTTTTCTCAGTTTGATGTAATTAATTTCGTTTAAGAAGCGGTTGTCTAATTGAATTAAGGAACGATGTCAATGTTTTCTTCTGTTTTACGACCTACAAGATTATCTTCAAATGGAAGGAAACATCAAAACACTAGTTCACTAAAAGAAAAACATCAAAATGGTGGAAATATACCAAACAAGGATATATGAACGGAATTCGAAACAAAATTAAAAAAAATTAGGCCAAATATTAAAGATGCGCGTTCAATGACGTCGCTTATTGAAACGTGCTTCTAAAGCGGACAACAGCAAAATTCAGATAATTCAATTTATTAACCAGGGTTTGGAGTGCAATGCTTCAATTTTTACTGTATTTCTTTGTGTTATTCTGCTTGTATATTGCATTGATGAGTCGTAAGAAAAGACATTCTAAATATCGCGTTTCTTCGTCTTAAAAAATTCATGTGGTCGCAAATAAGGAAAGATAAATTCGGAATTTATTCTTGTGTTTCCTTGCGATAGTCGAAGTGTCCGATCCCCCTCAAAGGTAAGGAAACACCTTTGTTTATAATCTGTGTACAATCAGAGCGTGATTTGTTATTCTGTGATCTGTTACAAAGATGCTAAATGTCCGTATAGGTCTCCTAAACTCGTAGCTTATTCCCAAGGGTAAAGTCTTTATACAAGCCTAGTGGCCCAACAAGCCGGAGCTTATCCTGGTTTCCGTAGCATGAAGCGACTAGGGATATTTCCACTCCCCCCCTGATGGGATGCTAGTCCATCACAGGGTTACCACCAGCAGTAAATTTGCCGGTACCCATTTTTACACCTGGGTGGAGAGAGGCACTGTGAGAGTAAAGTGTCTTGCACAAGAACACAACGCAATGCCGCGGCCAGGGCTCGAGAACCTGGAGCGCCCGATCCGGGGTCCATGATCCAGCGCACTAACCATTAGCCCACCGCGCCCCCCACTTATTCCCAAGGGTAATCAACTTCTAATTTCTCAATGCATCTACAAAGCATTGGCAAGGAGCCAGGTTCTGAGAATAAAGAGAATCATCAACTAGTATAATAAAAGCGATATGTTTCAACATCGAATTTCTCCTCACAGTGTATCATTGCATTCTGCAGAAATAGACAGGTGCTTGTCTTGATGTATCTCCAATTTCTCACAACTGCTTTCAAAGGAAATGCATGCCCGCTAGTAAGGAGAATTAATGTTATGTTGAACTTCGAGTACCTGTGAATTCTTCATTTAAAGAAAAAGATATTACTTTTCCGATTATAAGTCTCTGTTGTAGAGCTTGTTTTATATCCTGCGTTGTTAGAGAATACTCATAGACCTGTAATGCCTGTTTATCGACTCTAGAACCTGTCTCTGGTTTCAT
Organism: Meandrina meandrites; assembly: GCA_963693305.1. Taxonomy (NCBI): domain Eukaryota; kingdom Metazoa; phylum Cnidaria; class Anthozoa; order Scleractinia; family Meandrinidae; genus Meandrina; species Meandrina meandrites. Next base: position 28,394,410 of record OY855910.1, read on the forward strand.
TTCGTTCTGTTTATAGGATTTTACCAAGGTGTTTTTTTGTATGCGCCAAAAATGTTAAGACACAGTATCCTGTTCGAAAGTAAGTCCTCAATCATGCAAGCCCACCTTCTTCATTTTTACGGTATTTAGCATACACAGTATTGCCTACTTTCGATCTCACAAAAATAGTTTGTTTACTTTCATCACATGTTCAGCAGCAATTTCTTTTACTTTCTATTACATGCATCAGCAATAATTTCTTCATTTTTCTTTTCACCAGAAAACGAAAACGTAGAAATGCTGAAACGACTAAAAAAATATTTTCTAGGGTGTTGTGGGTTGTGTAAATATGAGGGCTATTTGTCGGTTGGTAGCTAATTTAAAATTTTGATCAGGGCATGTTTGCTTATTACCTGCTGAACTTAGCCGCTTATCGGTTTCTGTTGCCCCATATGATACAAATGCATATGAAGTGATAACAACGTCGAGCCGGCACGATTCGCGAGTCAGTGGTAATGTACACCGTCAAATGTGATCCTATGCCAAGCTTTCATGTCAATACAAATCTTTGTTGAAGGGTTGCTGTAGTAATAGACATACTCGGTGCTCTTGTTTTCCGGGGGGTCTCCCATATGAAACAAATGGGGATGGTGATCGGAAATTTTGAATTAATCTCCCAAAGGAGACAAATCTGCGGGAGGTTCAAGACTTTTTTTACCCCTAAAAGATAGCACAATACTAAAACTATTTCAATATTTCTTCGCGTGCAACCCTAAAGGAGATCTTGCCGGCTAAAAATATTGCCGTTTTGCCCGGAAAACCGTAAGTGAGACCACAAATCGGAAATTTACACCCTAAGCGAGACGACGAGCATCCCCTTCCATATGGGTGCCCCCTTGTTCCTCCCCCCAGGGGTCTTGTTTCTGCTTCTCAAAGCAATTCCGCAGCGGAAGCGTTGCGAGGCATGTTCATTTCCTTGCACGTCATACCAGGAAACGTTCTGCATGTGCCTTCTGTGACACTGTCTACAAAAGGTTTGTAACTTTGACATCGTCAAATGAATATCGACCAAATACACCAAATTTATCGATTGTACTTTGTTTGTTTTCGACAATTACCGTGTACGCGAGAGCAGGTCGAAAGTCTAATTTTGAGATTAAACTCTCGAACGGCCACTACAAAATTTATCACGTTATTAGGTACAGGATGTTACATGTCTCAATGGCTGTCACGCGAGACATGCTGGTTTATTTATATTTTTAGCATGACCCAGTGGCCGACTATTGGCCAAACTCGTAATCTGATTCAAGGTAAGGGCGGTTTATAAATCGGCTAGAATGCCGCGACACATCCGGGACTTGTGCAGCCTTTCTCGCGCGAACATTTAAAAGCTAATTAGAGAGAGTACGCATAATAACAAAGAAATTCGGCCAAAACCGGTCACCACCGCTCGGGAATTCTACTTTTACAAGAAAACGGTTTAGTTTACTCGTTATCATTCATATGGCTTTTATAAAAAAGGGGTTCCTAAAGACAATGTGACTACTCTTACGTCTGTTACTGTTTGGAAAGTATTATATTTTTCGGCCTCAAATGCAGCTATTTTGTAGCTCTACATATATGGGATCGGCACTTTGTGATTGAAAATATCGAGATAAAAGGACTAAGCAGGAAAGCATTCATATGGCTTTTTTAAAAGTGGCATTTCAAGAATCACCTGGCGGCTTTTCGCGCAAATCCGACGGTTGGAAGTATTATATTTTTCAAGTTGTCTAATTCTACTCCCATAAAACTTAAAATACGACCCACTGAGCCTCCCCAAGGGAGTTGATTCGACCACTTTAAACTTCCCGCGATCAATCTAAAGGGATCCAAAGTTGAATAATTAATTTTAAGAAACAATAGAATGCTAATTCCCACGAGTCACTGATGGCGTGGGTCGGGTCGTTGCGAGCGCTTGTTGTTTTTTTCAGATTGAAATGATCAACACGGCAAAAGAAGTATATTTTGTTTATTTCACGCACTTTTCTTCTTATCATTCATCAATAATGACATTGTTTTGGTAAACCGTCCGACGGTGTTTAACATAAAAACCATGAGCACGCTAGTCGGTCAAATGACCCGATTCATTTTTTTGTGCGCCTCTTACAGAGGAGCGGAAGAAATTATTTGCGCTCGCGGAATTCGTGTGAAGCTCGGTAGACACAAACAGGCTGAAAGACAAACAGGCCGACGAAGGCATAGCCTCGGTTTCGCGGTACTCGTCAGTTACACCTGAAAGAAGGCTAGCCAGCCCTGACTGCGAAGATTATTTTTGTAAAGCGCGAGTTTCATTTATTTTAATTTCTTTAAACGGGCTTGGCTAACGTACTCTTGTTTGTTTATCGCACCTTGAAACTTGCTTCACACAATCAACCGTTTGATTGACAGCAGCGGCAATGCAGCGAAACTCAAAAGTATTCCCAAAGCTAAGCCTGTTAGCCAATCACAACTGACTAGGTCTTAATATGAAAATTATTATGCCGTGCGCCCTGAAATCGGGCGCTGCAAGTACATGTCGCAAAAGACAATGGCATTCTGGGATCGGGAACGCGCGCAAGTTAAATTGCCGAAGTCTGAGACCAAAACGATAAGTAAACCATTTTCACTGAACGTTTTGTTGAAAACAGCAGAATCCCGATTTCTCGAACCCATCGCGGCTTCTCGAAACTCCCGGTTCGCGCCAAAACGATTAGACGGCTCGCTTTCGGTTTCTATCGGCTTATGATACATCGCCCGTCGCCATACGATTGAAAGTAATATATCAAACCTTCGAGAGAGTGTTTCATCACATTTCCAAACACCTCGAATATCTTCAAAAACGTTACGCTGCGCGTCGTATTTTTATCTCTCTTTTCGATGTTTCTCTAGCTGAGCCTTGTAACCAGGCGTTCCCTTCCCGCTTACCGATTTGGCGCGAAATTTGTGACGTCACCGAATGACACTCATTCCGAGGCCCTTACTTGAACCTCGCGCTCGCACGAGAGAGGAGGAGAACGCCTAGGGACTATGCCGTCTCTAGCTTTGGAGACTATAAAAAAGCAGAAACCGATACAACGTAGAAAGGTTTTAAATTTGTGTACTATATTTCGGCTGGCCAAACCAGCCTTCTTCAGGTACAATGGGAAATTACATTGGGAAGGGTTTTAGCTTTGGGAAGGGTTCTAGCTTTGGCCCAGGGAGAACGTCAAGAGAAATATTAAGTTTTGGGAAATTAAACACAAGGCTGAAAACAATTCCCACCATAGACGTTAGTGCCATTTAGCTAAAACGATCTGTCATTTTTCGGTATACTAAAATGATAAGTTATAAGGTGCAGGACATCTGACAAAGCCTAAACACATAAATGAAAAAACAATACTGCAGGTGTCTTTCTTTGTGATTTACTTCTTATTACCCAAACACGAGGGCCGTACTGGAAAATATCGCCCGAGGTCTTACTGCCCGGTACTGACCTAGGTGATTTTCTTTCAGTAAGGTCTCGAGCAAGTTAAGAGTAAATAAGAAGGTTATTGCATGGCTCTCTTTGCCTCGCTATTACCAACGTCTTGCCAGCCACCAGGCGGGCATTAACATTGTTCAGTCTTGATACCCGTGGACTCCCCGTGGAACATACGAATATATCCGACCTCTATTATTAGCTAGCGAATCACAGCGCGAGTCATATCTATGTAAACAACCTCTGGTCATATATGCATGTAAAATAACAAATTATTTTAACCAGGCTAGTGAGAGAGAAAGTAAACTGAACATTTGCGGCCGAATAAATCCTTGATGGGATTTAAAAGATAAGATCTTTTACGTTATGGACGTGATTTAAATCTCTCTTGAACCTTCTTTGACAGTTTGATTCTTAAGACGGGTTGTCAAAATTGAACAAACCGCCTACGTAACGCGCGTAATTGCCCTCAAACGGAAGCTGAATGAAGCCACTTTCAGTGTTAGACAAAAGTGCAGCTGAAGATTAAATAATTTTCTATTACCATATATATTTCTAGAACTTTTCCTGATTACGACCGCAGTTGGTGAACTCTAGCAAATCAATTTCGTAACACCCACAGCAGCACAAGGAGGAAACTTCAAGGAACCCAATTGTAAGTAAAATCTGTTTGCTGTTTGTAAACTCGGGTTTGGTTTTTTTCCTTTAGTCTCTTGATGTTTATCGGCTTTCCTTGATTTTTCCGGTAAATTCTTTTCCTTTAATATCTTTCTCCCGGCCTTTCTGAAGTGTACGGACTATGCTAAAGTGCAGTTTAGCATTTGGGTGAAAATATATTTAATTTGGGAGGATACGACACTACCTGAATATTAATCAGGTAAAAATTTGCAAGGTTTTTAGGATCAAGTTTTTCCTCCATGACAATGTGTGTTGATTTGAATTCATTAACCAGGTCAAAACTCCGATTAACGCCAACTGGCCATATATGATATGGCTAAAAATTAATGCGTTGGGGATTATAAAGATTAGATCTTCCAAGTTATGGACATTCAGTTCAGTGGCAATGTTTTCTTGCCGATAAATTTATCATGCTAAAGGTGATATCAATACTCCGGCACTTCCCACGTAATTGCTTGAAGCGGAACATGCGGTCGAGAGGCTGTTTTTGTTAAACAAAGGTGTGCCTAAAGTTTGGATAATTTGTCATAGTCATGCTGGAAATAGAATTTTATTCTAAGCTGTTCAGTGAAACGAAAATTTATTGACTGGCTAGTAACGCAGGCAGAAGCACAAAATTTTAAGGACCCCAGTTTCATTTAACTTTTATTTTAAGTTATTTTAACATAAAGATTTTATTGGTCTGTTCTCTTCATCACATGAAAAACAAGGGTTTATGTTTCATAGGAAACAAAATAAGTGCACTTGAACAGAAATAGCCGCAGTCCGCTTACTGTACTGGCAAGACAAAACACTTGACAAAAAGGTGCTTGTTGAAAGCAAAAATTTTCACACCAAGTCGGCGATACCGAGGTATGGAAAAATATAAATATGTTACTAAGTTTCCTTTTGTACATTTACAAACCTGGAGTCGTTGTAAGTAAACGTGCATAACTAGTGGCGGATTTTGCGGGATTTCACAGGCGTCTGAGTTCGTCTCGCGGCTTCCCTAACTTCCCCGATCTCATTAGGCGCGCCCGCCATTTTATTTAAATGGTTCGTTCAACTCTTCACTACTGGCAGAGTTGGAATCTTAATGCCCTTTAGGCCGCCTCGTGTCGCGCAAGTAAAAAGTCGTATTTTCGTTATTCTGGGAATCCAAATCTATCCTGATCTGATCTGTGTTTATACACAGCAAGAACGGTTTACCATCTAATAATATATAGATTTAGGCAGGCCTAAAAGCGGAGCTCCTATTTATTAATTTTTTGCTTGAATTTAGTGTTTCGATGTCCCTGCACTTTATTGGGTTCCCCACGTATGCAAGGAGGCGCACATATCAAATTTTAGTATAAAAACTTTTTACAACTTTTACTGTACACTAATAAACCTCCTAGAGTAAATCAGTGTAAAAAAGGACCTCGATCGATGAAGGCAAGGAAATTTGTTTTGATTTACTTCAAAACATTCAAGGCAATTCACAATCAAGTCAAGGCAAAAAAAAAAATACAGCGCGAAAAAAGTCAACACGCGGCTAAAGAAAATGAGTTCACGCCAGAACAAAGAAAATCACGGGCGCAAAACAAACCTGGCAAATTCATTGGGAGCCGGTTATGCAAGTTATTTTAGAGCAGTGTTTTGTGTGAGTTGTGGCAGTTTGTGATTTAGAAGTGGTGCTCGCTATCTAACAAGCGAATAATGTAGTTTGAGCCGTCTTTATTTGGTTGCATGATTAACCATTCTGTTTTATCGTACACGTTGCTTAATACCTTACTGAGAGATATTTACGTAGAGAACTAAATGAATTTTCTTCGTTTTCCTGGTAAGCAAATGTGCGGTAGAAAAAGTCTGAACTCACTCACCCAGGCACAGGTAACACGCAACGAAACCGGCGTAAAGAATTGTTTACGAATCTTAAATCACGCGTACGAGATTTAACATACACTCACTGAAATAAACAATGCGAGCGAATAAACTAAAGCAGTTGGATAATAAATCGCTTAAATTCATTTTAGTGTGCAGTATCGTTGAGTAGTTTTACTAGTTTTGGTTTGGACTTGTTCAATTTGCGGGATTTTCCTCAGTATAAGTGTAGTTTGTAATATTTTGCAAAGGCGAAACGTGTTTTTGATCCGAGTACATGTGTAGCTCAATTATTTAATGTTCTTTTCAAATGAAAATCAAAAATGAACTTTACAGTTTACTCCACTATAAACTAAACACAGCATTTGAAACCAAACATTTAATAGACAATGTCTGTATAAAATGTACAAAAGTGATTAAAGCTAAGAGGTTTGAAAGCAGCATAAAGAAATAATGGAATTTATAAATATGTAAGCCTATGGAAAGATCTGCAAAACGATACAACTTCGAATTCGTTTGTAAATGAAGTATAAACAGATTCTCACAATAAAAACAGACTTCAGCTTAGGGTATACTTACGTTTGTTACCTTATATTTGGAAAAGGCTTGTGAATTCTGCAGGGAAAAGCTTTCAAACAAGCGCCATAATATCGGAAACGAACACGCCAGTTTCCATGTGAGCTTACTCCAATTCCAACTCCATCGACATATACATTATATGAATTATCAGCGCAGATCAATCTCTTCCTTTCTTTCGGTGTAGCTGTTAAGTCTTTTATCCATCACTTCGTGAACTTGAACGGCTCTGAGCTATACTTTTAGTTCGGCTTAATGTCAGCTGAATTAATCAGTCGCAGGAACCGTAGACAGTTCTTCAACTCTCGCTGTTTTTGACTTGTTTTTCGTTATATCATATTCAGGTCGGCAAACATTTCGGATGTTCACGCTAAGGGGCTATCCCTAAATGATTTGGCATGAGTTTCCATGATGTAGATGAGTAAATAAGGCGAGAAATATTCACGAAGATCTATGTTTTCCAGCAGCTTTGTTCACCTCTTTCATTCAGCTTAAAAAGTGAACAAGGTGCCACCCGTGCCACAGATTTGCCGCCTTTTCATACAATCACTTCGTTTAAGTTGAAATGAATAAATGTCCAGATCATTTTATAACATAAGAAAAAAACCTCTGAAGTAATGCAGTGTTCTTACAAAACTTTTACGACAGGTAACTCAACTCTAAACGAACCGAATATGTTTTTGTGTCACTTTTTGCGTAAGAAGGACTCCAAATCAAGGACAAAAGCAAACTCATCCCCAGGCCTAATCCGTGCGTACGTACGTACGTATGCGGGCGACCACCAAATTTTCTCGGCTTGGTGGATTTACTAATTTCTATGACTCTGGATGCTCCGCAACGCGCAGGAGCTCCGCTATAAAGAAACATGCTTCGCAGCACCCTTGCTCATTGATAACTTCATGAGCAAAGTTTCTTGAAGAGGTGTTATCTTGTAAAGCTGTAATTCTCGGAATTTTGAACATCGATTCCTCTAAAATTTATCAAAGATTTTAGGTAATGATGGAATTGCATGACGATTGTCGTTTTACTGGCGGGTCACCGTTAAGTGTGATGTTGTAAGCTCTTACATGTGAAGTTAAACTGCAGATAATGCGATTTGCGTCCAAGTTTTCAGCCGGGCACACCGACTAGAAGTTACTGGCTGCCAAGGGACCTCTTCATAGGCTTGATATGAGCCCCCAGCCCGGTTGCCGGGACGAATTTTGTCGTCAGTTCGTATGGGAAATTTGAGCCCAGTCGACCGGGATGAAATTCAGTTAAAAAAACAACAAAAACAAAATGGCGCCACATAAACTATGACAGCTTGTCAACTCTTGTAACTTTAATAATAAAGCTAATTCGAATACTTTTGACGTGGAAATGCAAACAAAGCAAAATTATGCCATGCTGGCCGCCCTGTTGCGAAAGCAAAAGTAATTTGTCAAAACGTTTCGCCGTCCCGGTAGCCTGGCTCAGTGTTCATATGGGAAAATTTTCGGTTGCCGAGATCTCGGTTGTAGAAACCGAGATCTCGGTAGCCGGGCTGGCCCGCCCTCTCATATGAACACATCGAAAAAAAATTGCTGCAAAAAGTAGAACTCGTACTTTGTGTAACATTTTGCTGCAACTTGCAACACCGAAATTGTTGCGAGACAAATTGAGCACGCGGTAGTAATACGTTCGTTCAACTTGCAATACAACAATGTGCAACACCAGTTGGACAAATTTTTTAAAGAACCTTTTTTGAGTACAACTTGATTTCTGTTCACTTCCTCTCGAAAAATGCGAACTAGATGTTAGTTCTTAATCCACTCCATGTGATCGTGGGCGTGGTTCAAGTTTTTTTTGTCACCACTAAAACATACCAATTTTCATGTTTGAATACATTCTCGTTCCCATAGCCCTTTTCACTTCTCTTAGCCGGCAGGGCCTTGGCACGAGAATGGAAGAGCTCTGCAGACAAAGGAATTTCAGTCCTAGATTCTGGGACTTCCGGCCTTCATGTAAACTATGCAGTCGTACATGTTTCTATATACTGTATGGGAAAGTCATGGCGTCTTTTACGTTCGCTCAAGATTTCTTAGCCAATCAAAAAAATTCGACCTAATTCAAAAATCCCATGTCCTCAGAGCCCTTCGTTTCTCGTGCCAAGGCCCTGCCGGCTAAGAGAAGCGAAAAGGGCTATGGGGACGAGAATGTCCGGAATGATCAAGAGTGTTTTTCATTTCGTGCATGCATGTCCCCATGTCTTGAACTGCTCATGTTAGTTTTAGAAACACAGACGCCCTGGTTTATATTTGCTTGTACAGTTGATTGTCCTTGCTTTGAATTTACGGTAAATGCATCGGTGACAGTCAAAGGGATTCTAATTTAGATCTGCGTGAAAACGTGAGAGTTTTTTGCCAGTAAATGTTGCATTAAAAAAATAAAAGATTAAGACCATGTCAGTATATGAATTTATTTCCCCTGTTTATAGAAGCAAAACAAATATCGCTTTACATTTTAGATCCGCCACTGGAATCCTTCCATTTCTGCATACAGAGAAAATGAATTAATCTGCTGATCTTGATGTGTTTAGCTTTGCATTGTTCCGTGCTGTACCGTTTTCTTGACAAAATGTTAACGACGTTAACGCGTGGGAAGTCGTTTTTATCTGTACTGCCTTGCGTACAAAATAATATTAGCAAAAAGTAAAAAAACAGGCGAGTCTAGGCAGATTATTTCGCTCCTTTCCGCAGCTTGTTCATTGTATTTTGTTTCTTTCGGACAGGGCCATAACACCTGTAGAACAACCAGCATTGAGTGTGCCACAAGCACAGAAGGTAAATCTTGACTTTTCCCATCGAAAGAAGGACCATGAAGCATCAGTTAAAATACACCTTGAAAAAAAAAGTAATTAGAAAACTCATTCAGGAAAGGGAAAAAAAGATCTTTTCTTGTCACGACCTGAAGTGTTCATTTCCTAGCTCAAAAGTGATCTGTCTGCAGAAAGACAGTATTAATAAAAAATTCAGTCGAAAAATGCCTAAAAATAAATATTCTAAGTTATCGATGTCAGTGACAAGGCCGAAAAAAAGTTGCAATTAATTTATTTTTTAAATAAATATAACATAGATAAATCCAGGTTAGCTTTTCTTCAAAGGCAGAAGGGTGAGGATGCTGTAGCACTTGCGATAAATGCGAAATAATAGAGATTCAAATAACTTTTTTAATCGAAGAGAACTTATATTCTGGCGCGCGCACGCCCACGTGAAATTGACACCTATGCAATTAGTTGGCTTCCGTACAACCTCAGCGAATTTCAGGGCTATATGGCGTTAGCATTCAATATGAGATCAATAGAGATCAGTACAGTTCTGTGCAAACAGTCAAATACTTTTCATCGCAAAATGAATTTGGCTCAAGAAAAAAAAATATATAGAAGTTCTTATTTACATTAGCGACATTTCAACGATCTGTCAGTAGACTCAATAGAAATCAATAGACATTTCCTGTCACTGAGGCAGTCCAGATGGAATTCAGGACCACTTACAATGTTTTATGTTTTTATTTAAACGTTTCCTCTCGAAATTATTGTTATTTTTTGCAAAGTTTCGGAGCAGTGATGATATACTGTTGAAGTGACGCAGGAAAATGGCTCAACCGCAGAATTTTACTGAAATGAGTGTGGCCCAGGGAAAATGTTAAGAGAAATATTAATTTTTGGGAAATTAAACACAAGGCTGAAAACAATTTCCACCATAGACGTTAGTGCCATTTAGCTAAAACGATCTGTCATTTTGCGGTATACTGAAATGATAAGTTATTAGGCGGAGGACATCTAACAAAGCCTAAATACATACATGAGAAAAAAATACTGCAGGTGTTTTTCGTTATGGTTTACTTCTTATTATCCGAGCGCAAGGGCCGTATATTGATAATATCGCCCGAGGTCTTACTGCCCGGTACAGACCGAGGGTGATACTCTTCAAGTACGGCGAGTGAGAGTTAATGAGAATTTTATTACATGGCTCTCTTTGCCTCGCTACTGCCCGTGTCTTGCCAGCTACCAGTTGGGCATTAACATCGCTCATAATCACCGTGGACTCCCCGTGGAACATACGAATAAATTCGACTCTGTTATTAGCTAGCCAATCACAGCGCAAGTTATATCTACGTAAACAACCTCTGTCCTAATAACAAATTATTTTAACCAGGCTAGTATACGAGAGAAAGCAATGATAAAAGTCAATTGAACATTTGCGGCCGAATAAAATCCTTGATTGGATTGAAAAGATAGGATCTTTTACGTTATGGACGATAATATAAATCTCTGGTGAACCTTCTTTGCAATTTGATTCTAAAATTAAAATGACGGGTTGCCAAAATTGGACTAACCAGCTGCGTAATTGCGCTCAAACGGAAGCTGAACGACGCCACTTTCAGTGTGAAACAAAAGTGCAGCTGAAGATTAAATAATTTGTTATTTCCATATATATTTCTAGAATTTTTCCTGATTACGACCACAGTTGGTGGACTTTAGCAAATTAGTTTCGTAACATCCACAGCAGCACAAGGAGGAAACTTCACGGAACCCAATCGTAAGTAAAATCTGTTTGCTGTTTGCAAACTCGGGTTTGCGTTTTATCGGCTTTCCTTGATTTTTTCTGGTAAATTCTTTTCTCTTAATATCGTTCTTCCGGACTATGCTAGAATGCATGTAAGTATTTGGATGAAAATATGTGCATGTATTCAATTTGGTAGGATACGACACCACCTGAATATCAATTAGGTAAACATTTTCAAGGTTTTTATGACAAGTGTTTTCCCTACATGACAATGTGTGTTGAACCCCAACTGGACATATATGATATGGCTAAAAATAAATGCATTGGGGAGATCTTCCAAGTTATGGACAATCAGTTGTCAAGATTTCCTTGCCGATAAATTTATCATGGCAAAGGCAATATCAAAACTCACTTCCAACGTAATTGCTTGAAGCGGAACACGCGGTCGAGAGACTGCTTTTGTTAAACAAAAGCGTGCTTAAAGTTTGGAGAATTTGTCATATTCATACTGGAAATAGAATTTCATTATGAGCTTTTCAGTGGAACGAAAATTTCTTGAGTGGCTTGTATCGCAGGCAGAAGCACAAAATTTTAAGGACTCCAGTGTTATTTCTTACAAGAGAACATTACGAGATACAGTTAACTATCAAAATCAGCGAAATCAAACTAGGACGTTTCGAAGTCATCTTGACGCCATTATCAAGTAGAAAGATAACGGTTGTTAGTTTTGAGTCTAAATACAAAGAAAGGTGAGAGAGTATATTAGAATACCGTAAAATTCCGGTTATAAGCCCCCAGCTTATAAGCCCCTCTCGTTATAGGTCCATCTACCTGCAAACAAAACAATACATCCGGTTATAAGCCCTCCTCTGTTGAATGACAGTACTGAACGGTTCCGAGGATGAAGAATGTATGTCCAGGGCTTGTTTGCTCATGTTAGTTTTAGAAACACGGACGGTCTGGGTTAAAATTGCTTGCACAATTGATTGCAGTTGCTTTCAGTTTACAGTCAATGTATCAGTGACTCAGGTCAAAGGGGTTCTAATTTAGATCTGCGCTTAAACGTTAGAGTTTTTTGCGGTAAATGTTGCATTAAAACAACAACAACAACAAAAGATTCAGACCGTGTCAGTATATGAGTTCATTTCCCCGGTTTATAGAAGCAAAACAAATATGGCTTTACGCTGTAATCGCTCCATTTCTGCATACGGAGAAAATGAATTAATCTGCTGATCTTGATGTGTCTAGTTTTGCATTGTTCCGTGCTGTACCGTTTTCCTGACAGAATGTTAACGCGTGGGAAGTCATGATCGGGCGCAAAACAAACCTGGCAAATTCATTGGGAGCCGGTTATGCAAGTTATTTTAAAGCAGTGTTTTGTGTGAGTTGTGGCAGTTTGTGATTTAGAAGTGGTGCTCGCTATCTAACAAGCGAACAATGTAGTTTGAGCCGTCTTTATTTGGTTGCATGATTAACCATTCTGTTTTATCGTACACGTTGCTTAATACCTTAGAGATATTTATGTAGAGAACTAAATGAATTTTCTTCGTTTTCCTGGTAAGCAAATGTGCGGTAGAAAAAGTCTGAACTCACTCACCCAGGAACAGGTAACACGCAACGAAACCGGTGCAAAGAATTGTTTACGAATCTTAAATCACGCGTACGAGATTTAACATACACTCACTGAAATAAACAATGCGAGCGAATAAACTAAAGCAGTTGGATAATAAATCGCTTAAATTCATTTTAGTGTGCAGTATCGTTGAGTAGTTTTACTAGTTTTGGTTTGGACTTGTTCAATTTGCGGGATTTTCCTCAGTATAAGTGTAGTTTGTAATATTTTGCAAAGGCGAAACGTGTTTTTGATCTGAGTACATGTGTAGCTCAATTATTTAATGTTCTTTTCAAATGAAAATCAAAAATGAACTTTACAGTTTACTCCACTGTAAACTAAAACACAGCATTTGAAACCAAACATTTAATAGACAATGTCTGTACAAAATGTACAAAAGTGATTAAAGCTAAGAGGTTTGAAAGCAGCATAAAGAAATAATGGAATTTATAAATATGTAAGCCTACGGAAAGATCTGCAAAACGATACAACTTCGAATTCGTTTGTAAATGAAGTATAAACAGATTCTCACAATAAAAACAGACTTCAGCTTAGGGTATACATTACGTTTGTTACCTTATATTTGGAAAAGGCTTGTGAATTCTGTAGGGCAAAGCTTTCAAACAAGCGCCATAATATCGGAAACGAACACGCCAGTTTCCATGTGAGCTTACTCCAATTCCAACTCCATCGACATATACATTATATGAGCTATACTTTTAGTCCGGCTTAATGTCAGCTGAATTAATCAGCCGCAGGAAGACCAGGAACAGTAGACAGTTCTTCAACTCTCGCTGTTTTTGACTTGTTGTCCGATATATCATATTCAGGTCGGCCATCTTTTCGGATGGTCACGCTAAGGGGCTATCCGTAAATGATTTGGCATGAGTTTCCATGATGTAGATGAGTAAATAAAGCGAGAAATGTTCGCGAAGATCTATGTTTTGCAGCAGCTTTGTTCGCCTCTTTCATTCAGCTTAAAAAGTGAACAAGGTGCCACCCGTGCCACAGACTTGCCGCCTTTTCATACAATCGCTTCGTTTAAGTTGAAATGAATAAATGTCCAGATCATTTTATAACATTAGAAAAAAAACCTCTGTAGAAATGCAGCGTTCTTACAAAATTTTTACGACAGGTAACTAAACTCTAAACGAACCGAATATGTTTTTGTGTCACTTTTTGCGTAAGAAGAACTCCAAATCAAGGACAAAAGCAAACTCATCCCCAGGCCTAATCCGTGCGTACGTACGTACGTATGCGGGCGACCACCAAATTTTCTCGGCTTGGTGGATTTACTAATTTCTATGGCTATGGATGGTTCGCAACGCGCAGGAGCTCCGCTATAAAGAAACATGCTTCGCAGCACCCTTGCTCATTGATAACTTCATGAGCAAAAATTTCTTGAAGAGGTGTTATCTTGTAAGGCTGTAATTCTCGGAATTTTGAACATCGATTCCTCTAAAATTTATCAAAGATTTTAGGTAATGATGGAATAGCATGACGATTGTCGTTTTACTGGCGGGTCACCGATTTGTGTCCAAGTTTTCAGCCGGGCACACCGACTAGAAGTTACTGGCTGCCAAGGGACCTCTTCCGTAGGCTTGATATGAGCCCCCAGCCTGGTTGCCGGGATGAATTTTGTCGTCAGTTCGTATGGGAAATTTGAGCCCAGTCGACCGGGATGAACTTCAGTTAAAAAAAAAAACAACAACAAAAAAACAAAGACAAAATGGCGCCACATAAACTATGACAGCTTTGTCAACTCTTGTAACTTTAATAATAAAGCTAATTCGAATACTTTTGACGTGGAAATGCAAACAAAGCAAAATTATGCCATGCTGGCCGCCCTGTTGCGAAAGCAAAGCTAATTTGTCAAAACGTTTCGTCCCGGTAGCCTGGCTCAGTGTTCATATGGGAAAATTTTCGGTTGCCGAGATCTCGGTTGCCGGGCTGGCCCGCCTTCTCATATGAACACATCGAAAAAAAAAATTGCTGCAAAAAGTAGAACTCGTACTTTGTGCAACATTTTGCTACAACTTGCAACACCGAAATTGTTGCGAGACAAATTGAGCACGCGGTAGTAATACGTTCGTTTAACTTGCAATACAACAATGTGCAACACCAGTTGGACAAATTTTTTAAAGAACCTTTTTTGAGTACAACTTGATTTCTGTTCACTTCCTTTCGAAAAATGCGAACTAGATGTTAGTTCTTAATCCACTCCTTGTGATCGTGGGCGTGGTTCAAGTTTTTTTGTCACCACTAGAACATACCAATTTTCATGTTTGAATACATTCTCGTTCCCATAGCCCTTTTCACTTCTCTTAGCCGGCAGGGCCTTGGCACGAGAATGGAAGGGCTATGGAGACAAAGGATTTTCAGTCCTAGATTCTGGGACTTCCGGCCTTCATGTAAACTGCAGTCGTGCATGGTTCTATATACTATACGGGAAAGTCATGGCGTCTTTTACGTTCGCTCAAGATTTCTTTGTTTCAAACAGCCAATCAAAAAAATTCGAGTTAATTCGAAAATCCCATGTCCCCAGAGCCCTTCGTTTCTCGTGCCAAAGCCCTGCCGGCTAAGAGAAGCGAAAAGGGCTATGGGGACGAGAATGGCCTGAATGGTCAAGAGCGTTTTTCATTTCGTGCGTGCAGGTCCCCATGTCTTGAACTGCTCATGTTAGTTTTAGAAACACAGACGCCCTGGTTTATATTTGCTTGTACAATTGATTGTCCTTGCTTTGAATTTACGGTAAATGCATCTGTGACAGTCAAAGGGATTCTAATTTAGATCTGCTTGAAAACGTAAGAGTTTTTTGCCTGTAAATGTTGCATTAAAAAAATAAAAGATTAAGACCATGTCAGTATATGAATTTATTTCCCCTGTTTATAGAAGCAAAACAAATATCGCTTTACATTTTAGATCCGCCACTGCAATCCTTCCATTTCTGCATACAGAGAAAATGAATTAATCTGCTGATCTTGATGTGTTTAGCTTTGCATTGTTCCGTGCTGTACCGTTTTCTTGACAAAATGTTAACGACGTTAACGCGTGGGAAGTCGTTTTTATCTGTACTGCCTTGCGTACAAAATAATATTAGTAAAAAGTAAAAAAACAGGCGAGTCTAGGCAGATTATTTCGCTCCTTTCCGCAGCTTGTTCATTGTATTTTGTTTCTTTCGGACAGGGCCATAACACCTGTAGAACAACCAGCATTGAGTGTGCCACAAGCACAGAGGGTAAATCTTGACTTTTCCCATCGAAAGAAGGACCATGAAGCATCAGTTAAAATACACCTTGAAAAAAAAAAGTAATTAGAAAACTCATTCAGGAAAGGGAAAAAAAGATCTTTTCTTGTCACGACCTGAAGTGTTCATTTCCTAGCTCAAAAGTGATCTGTCTGCAGAAAGACAGTATTAATAAAAAATTCAGTCGAAAAATGCCTAAAAATAAATATTCTATGTTATCGATGTCAGTGACAAGGCCAATAAAAAGTTGCAATTAATTTATTTTTTAAATAAATATAACATAGATAAATCCAGGTTAGCTTTTCTTCAAAGGCAGAAGGGTGAGGATGCTGTAGCACTTGCGATAAATGCGAAATAATCGAGATTCAAATAACTTTTTTAATCGAAGAGAACTTATATTTATTCTGGCGCGCGCACGCGCACGTGAAATTGACACCTATGCAATTAGTTGGCTTCCGTACAACCTCAGCGAATTTCAGGGCTATATGGCGTTAGCATTCAATATGAGATCAATAGAGATCAGTACAGTTCTGTGCAAACAGTCAAATACTTTTCATCGCAAAATGAATTTGGCTCAAGAAAAAAAAATATATAGAAGTTCTTATTTACATTAGCGACATTTCAACGATCTGTCAGTAGACTCAATAGAAATCAATAGACATTTCCTGTCACTGAGGCAGTCCAGATGGAATTCAGGACCACTTACAATGTTTTATGTTTTTATTTAAACGTTTCCTCTCGAAATTATTGTTATTTTTTGCAAAGTTTCGGAGCAGTGATGATATACTGTTGAAGTGACGTAGGAAAATGGCTCAACCGCAGAATTTTACTG
Source organism: Meandrina meandrites (assembly GCA_963693305.1). Lineage (NCBI taxonomy): Eukaryota > Metazoa > Cnidaria > Anthozoa > Scleractinia > Meandrinidae > Meandrina > Meandrina meandrites. The sequence goes on from OY855910.1 coordinate 28,411,180, forward strand.
AAATGAGTGTGGCCCAGGGAAAATGTTAAGAGAAATATTAATTTTTGGGAAATTAAACACGAGGCTGAAAACAATTTCCACCATAGACGTTAGTGCCATTTAGCTAAAACGATCTGTCATTTTGCGGTATACTGAAATGATAAGTTATTAGGCGGAGGACATCTGACAAAGCCTAAATACATACATGAGAAAAAAAATACTGCAGGTGTTTTTCGTTATGGTTTACTTCTTATTATCCGAGCGCAAGGGCCGTATATTGATAATATCGCCCGAGGTCTTACTGCCCGGTACAGACCGAGGGTGATACTCTTCAAGTACGGTCTTGAACTAGTGAGAGTAAAGAAGAAGTTTATTGCATGGCTCTCTTTGCCTTGCTAGTGCCCGTGTCATGCCAGCTACCAGGTGGGCATTAACATCGCTCATAATCACCGTGGACTCCCCGGCGTGGAACATACGAATAAATTCGACTCTGTTATTAGCTAGCCAATCACAGCGCGAGTTATATCTACGTAAACAACCTCTGTCCTAATAACAAATTATTTTAACCAGGCCAGTATACGAGAGAAAGTGAACATTTGCGGCCGAATAAAATCCTTGATTGGATTGAAAAGATAGGATCTTTTACGTTATGGACGATAATATAAATCTCTGGTGACCCTTATTTGCAATTTGATTCTAAAATTAAAATGACGGGTTGTCAAAATTGAACTAACCAGCTACGTCAGTAATTGCGCTCAAACGGAAGCTGAACGACGCCACTTTCAGTGTGAAACAAAAGTGCAGCTTAAGATTAAATAATTTGTTATTACCATATATATTTCTAGAATTTTTCCTGATTACGACCACAGTTGGTGAACTTAAGCAAATTAGTTTCGCAACATCCACAGCAGCACAAGGAGGAAACTTCACGGAACCCAATCGTAAGTAAAATCTGTTTGCTGTTTGCAAACTCGGGTTTGCGTTTTATCGGCTTTTCTTGATTTTTTCCGGTAAATTCTTTTCTCTTAATATCGTTCTTCCGGACTATGCTAGAATGCATGTAAGTATTTGGATGAAAATATGTGCATGTATTCAATTTGGTAGGATACGACACCACCTGAATATCAATTAGGTAAACATTTTCAAGGTTTTTCCCTACATGACAATGTGTGTTGAACCCCAACTGGACATATATGATATGGCTAAAAATAAATGCATTGGGGAGATCTTCCAAGTTATGGACACTCAGTTGTCAAAATTTCCTTGCCGATAAATTTATCATGGCAAAGGCAATATCAAAACTCACTTCCAACGTAATTGCTTGAAGCGGAACACGCGGTCGAGAGACTGTTTTTGTTAAACAAAAGCGTGCTTAAAGTTTGGAGAATTTGTCATATTCATACTGGAAATAGAATTTCATTATGAGCTTTTCAGTGGAACGAAAATTTCTTGAGTGGCTTGTATCGCAGGCAGAAGCACAAAATTTTAAGGACTCCAGTGTTATTTCTTACAAGAGAACATTACGAGATACAGTTAACTATCAAAATCAGCGAAATCAAACTAGGACGTTTCGAAGTCATCTTGACGCCATTATCAAGTAGAAAGATAACGGTTGTTAGTTTTGAGTCTAAATACAAAGAAAGGTGAGAGAGTATATTAGAATACCGTAAAATTCCGGTTATAAGCCCCCAGCTTATAAGCCTCTCTCGTTATAGGTCCATCTACCTGCAAACAAAACAATACATCCGGTTATAAGCCCTCCTCTGTTGAATGACAGTACTGAACGGTTCGGGGGATGAAGAATATATGTCCAGGGCTTGTTTGCTCATGTTAGTTTTAGAAACACAGACCCCCCCGGCTGGGTTAAAATTGCTTGCACAATTGATTGCAGTTGCTTTCAGTTTACACTCAATGTATCAGTGACTCAGGTCAAAGGGGTTCTAATTTAGATCTGCGCGGAAACGTTAGAGTTGTTTGCGGTAAATGTTGCATTAAAACAACAACAACAACAAAAGATTCAGACCGTGTCAGTATATGAGTTCATTTCCCCTGTTTATAGAAGCAAAACAAACATGGCTTTACACTGTAATCGCTCCATTTCTGCATACGGAGAAAATGAATTAATCTGCTGATCTTGATGTGTCTAGCTTTGCATTTTTCCGTGCTGTACCGTTTTCCTGACAGAATGTTAACGCGTGGGAAGTCATTTTCATCTGTACCACCTTGAGTAAAAGAAACATATTTAGAAAAGGGTCAAAAAGGTAATTCGAGTCGAGGCAGACTATTTCGCGCCTATTTTTTTCGGACAGCACAATAACACTTGTAGACTAACTAGCATCGAGTGTGAATTTTAAATTTTTCTTGACCAGTTGACTGGCAAAATGCACCTTGTGAGTTCTTAGGATAGCTCATTAATGACATGAACAGAAAAGTAATTAGAAAACTCATTCAGGAAAGGGAAAAAAGATCTTTTTCTGTCGCGACCTGAAGTGTTCATTTCCTAGCTCAAAAGCGATCTGTCTGCAAAATGACAGAATTAATAAAAATTTCAGTAGAAAAATGCCTGAAAATAAATATTTTATTTTTCTCGATGTCAGTGACAAGGCCAAGAAAATATTGCCGTCAATATATTTTGACAATAAATGGAGATTAATCCAGGTTAGCTTTTTGTTCAAAGGCAGAGGGGTGAGGATGCTGCAGCATTTGGGATAAATGCGAAATAATAGAGATTCAAATAAGTTATTTTTTATTAAATCTTATTAAATCGAAGAGATCTTTTATTTATTCTGGCGCGCGCACGCCCACGTGAAATTGACACCTATGTAATTAGTTGGCTTCCGTACAACCTCAGCGAATTTCAGGGCTATATGGCGTTAGCATTCAATATGAGGTCAAAAACGGTAATCGAGATACAGTTCTGTGCAAACAGTCAAATACTTTTTATCGCAAAATGAATTTGGGTTTTATTTCAAGAAAAAATATATGAAGTTCTTATTTACATTAGCGAGATTTCAACGATCTGTCAGTCCTCTCAATAGAACTTTTAAATAAACTTTCCTGTCACTGAGGCAGTCCAGATGAAATTGAGGACCTCTTACTATGTTTTTACTTACACGTTCCCTCTCGAAATTATTGTTATTAGTTGCAAAGTTTCGGAGCAGTGATGATGTACTGTTGAAGTGACGCAGGAAAATGGCTCAACCGCAGAATTTTACTGAAATGAGCGGAAAAAACATCGAGTGAGTTTTCGTTTTATTTCGTTTCTTTTTCTAGTCGTTTTTTTTATATGTTTATTATCATTTTCTTGCTTTTATCGCTAGAGCTGCAGGTTTAGTTTTGACTTCAGGTCTTAGGTAAATTGGAAACGAGGATGACTGTACGTTATTAACTAAAAAGAGATATCTGATTTCGTTTAGGAGGATGAGCGACCGAGCAACACCTCAATGGTTTCTTGCACTGGGGTGGCTGTTCTCTGGCTTTGCACTCGTTGGTAACAGCTTCATCATTCTGTTGATTGCTTCAAAACGACAGCTGCATCGTACCACCAACTGGCTTCTCGTGTCGCTGTCCTTCGCCGATCTTGGCGTTAGTTTGAGCTTGTTTCCCAGTGATTCTTTCTGCTTGCCGCACAAAGAGTGCCGACGGGTTGTACTGGCTGCTTTCCAGTGGGTGTTTTTGTTCGCGTCCGTGACCAACCTTTGCGCGTTAACAATGGATCGCTACGTAGCGATCGTGAAACCGTTCATTTACGTCGTGTTCATGACGAGGAATCGCGTTTTCGCAATCATGTCCGTGGCGTGGATTCTGCCCTTCATCTTCGGTTTCGCCCCGTTTACTTTCATATACACTGCAGAACATGATGAAGAAATCAAAGACATATTGCAGAAGTACATATACGTACTGATGATCATTTTCGAATTTATCCCTCTGGTCAGTTTGCTGTTTCTCACTGCACATATGCTTTTCATCGCCAGAAAACACACTCGCGAGACGGCGTCCGTCGTGGAGCAGCTACGATACAATCAACCTGCGACAGGCAGTGGCAGTACACCGCCCATGCGGCAAGCTACCCGGGCTCGATCTTCCGTGGTGTTCATCACATACGTCGTTCTATTTTTCGTGTTGTGCTACTCTGCGACGGTTGCTAAGGATTGTTGTGATTTCCTTGTCACTCAGTGCGCCTTCGTTAATCCGGAGAGGTTAGTACAGGTCCAAAAGGTACTCCTGATTGCAAATTCCGCCTTCAACCCATACGCCTACGGGTTTCTCAAACGAGATATTAAGAAGGAAGTTAAACAACTCCTTCGCGTTGGCGACACCCCCGCGGAGCGCTCATCCTTTCAAATGGAACAGGGACACGCATAGAGAATGGTTCACCAGTTCACGGTTGGGCAAAGATGTCAGATTTCTCTTCCGACCATTCCCCGAAGATTTTCAAAGATTTCCAAAAGACTGTTCGAAGGTCGTGTAAACCGATTTCCGGAGTTTTCGAACATTTCGGAACATTGCCGAAGATAACTGCGGAAGCAAACGTGGCGTCATCGATTTCTTTAGTTACAAAATAAGATATGTCTTTTCCAGTGTACAGGCCAGAAATTCTTTAGAGAGAAAACTCTTGTAAATATAGTTATTTAAAGCCCACTTTTTATTAAAAACGGGAGCTTGAAACAAACTGTTGAAAAAAGTCGAGGAACGTTCGTAGCAGAGATTTAACTTGACATCGTAGGTGGATAAAATAACTTGGACATCCCAGAACTAATGTAACTATTTTGCTCATAATATTATTAAGGAATTGTATATTGACCAGTTTCTAATTAATGTGATAGCTCATTTAGAAAATAAAACAACACGTTAAGGACGGTGCCTACTAATAGCGAGGTATTTTTTCCCGGCGGATGACTATGCAAGGGAAGTAGATGTTACCAAGGGCTATTAAAATCGAAAAAGAAAATTAGGGGTAGCCACGCAAATTTTCGAGATAATTAGGTTTGAAATCGTGAAAAAAGTGCTGACGTGGCATTTTCAAAAAAAGTAAAAGTAAATAAAATTTCCTTACAAATTACCTTTGAATTTGGTTTTTCATGAACAAAATCAACACTAAATATAACGATCTTAAAAATAACTAACAAATACTATCTTTGAAACTGCGTGAACCACGTTTTATTGACAAAACGATTGCACTTGAGCCATTTTTGACTCTAACAGCTCTCTCTTGCAAGGCCAGAAAAACACCCTAAACAATTTTTGCACTGAACGAAAAATTAATCATGTGTTCTATAGACTTACCACTTCCATTTTATAAAATAAAAAGTATGGGTCACCACGCATTTTTAAAAGTTATACGAGTTCTATGGAATCGCTTTTGAGGTCAGTTACACTTTTCCTATCCCCTCCCTAGCGAGTTAAATATTTGCTTCTCGCGCAATTTTTCACGCGTGCACCACGCCATATGTAGTTAGCAGTTTGCTGATTACGTTTGAGCGATTAGCGATTTGTTTCAGACTATTAAATGTGAGCCATTTTTATCGATAAGCGTTTAGGGCTTACTGATATGTTACTCTTTCACTGTTCCTGGTTTAGTACGTCCATTAACTGGATTTCGTTGCAACCGAAATTTTCTTGCATTTTAGTCGCGCGCTTGGTCGCGAAGTTGAATTCGTCAGTTTGAGCGAGCAAATTCCCTTAGCGCGCGTCTAGTGCGATCGATGCCTTGCGTGATGCGCAGAAGATGTGCGCAGTAACAAAAGTAGGCACCGTCCTTAATAAAAACATTTACCATTTCTCTCAATAGCGGAGGATCCGGTATCTTTCTCGATACCTCAGTACTTGCTTCCTTTTCATAATATATTGGCAATGAGCCAGAAGCGAGGATTTGTTTACTGTTGGTTGCGACGACGTCCCTTCAGTTCCAAAATATAAATGTAATTCTGCTGTTTCGTAGACTAGCTAGGATACACAAGGTGTATTCACGTTTCTCAGGCTCGCTTGCCTGTTTTCCATCTCGTTTATAACCCTGAGAGTGTGTCGTAGGAAACCTAAAAATAATGGGCCGCTTTTATTAACAATTGCTATATTAGAGCACTGAAACTGTTGGCAATCATCTTTGACTGCGGATGGCTTGGATAGAAATGGATTGCAACTTGAAAAATTAAGATTGTCGTCAAAAAATCAATATCTATCTATCCGCAAATTAAGGTCATATCTTCCTTTAGATGTTCAAAGATAATGTTTTTCATGGGTTATGTTGCCCACGACTAATTTCAGAACAGTTTAGACCAAAAATCTGCGAAATCCCCATGACGTAGCCCCTTTAAGCGACCGCGACCACCTTTCTGCCGTCCCGATAAGCGTTCTTCAACAACAACAACAACAACAACAACAACTTTATTTACCCTAATAAATTACAAGAAAGAAAATATATATAGTATAAATAATAAGTAATTAGGGGTCTGGCTGCCTGAAATAACTGTAGAGTTAAAAAGGGCAGGCAGCCAGTGTTACAATTATGTGATACAAATTTAGGTCGGTAAAGCACACAACAACACAGAACATTTCAGAACATTACAGAACATTACAGTGAGCAAAATGAAAAAAAGACAAAAACATATTAGAAAAAAGAGGAAAATAATCGAGGAAAAAAATAGAGCAAAACAGCCTTAGAGTTGATCAATACAGGCGCTAGCTAGTATCTTTCGAGATACTCAACTTGCATTTTTTTCTTAAACATTGATGCAGATGATAACTTTATATGATCATCAATGGAGTTCCAAATAGAGGGGCCTTGAAACCTAATGTTAAACTTGCCATAATTAGTTCTTACAGAAGGAAGATAATAAGATTGTTTTGCTGCAAGCCTAGTATTATAATTATGAATATTAGTTACTCTAGTAAAAAAAGAATGAAAGGCAATAGGAAGGAGCTCGTAATGAAATTTATACATGAATATAGCAATATAAAATGTGACAAGATCAAAGAATTTGATAACTTGAAGAGATTTGAACAAAGGGCTGGAAGGACTATCAAATTGGGAAAAAGTGATAGTACGCATGGCTTTCTTTTGTAGTATAAATATTGGTTTAAGTGTTGATTCATATGTATTGCCCCAAATGATGATACCATAGTTTTTAGCCCTATTTAGCGGCCAGTAAGAATGTAATATGCGATGTTTGCATTTATTTTCAATCATTGATTTTAAATCATTGAAACATAGGTTTATTGTCGTCTTCATGTGGTTCCGTTATTCCTTTTCACGCTATTTTGTATTGAAATAACGTAACCTTTTTAAACAACCTTATGTTAATTTCTACTGAACCCCCATTAAGCGGCCAATCTCTATTACGCGGCTAGTTGCCATTTCCCCGAGGGTGGCCGCTTTATAGGGGTTCTACTGTAGTTGTGGGCCGCTGCGCTCATTATAAGCCACTTTACTTTCACACGCGAAACGAAACGCTGTCCAAAAATCTTTTAACTTGATGAACGCAAAGCTCGTCAAGGCACAAAATTCTCGCTAATTACCATAACCCTGATAGAAGTCCCCCGCAAATATGCTTTTTTCCTAAGTTAACCGTCTTGAAATAAACTGATATGTTTAAGGGAAAATAAAAGTTAACTTACAAAATATAAGAGATACCGAAGCAGAGTTAAGTTGTGTTAGCTTGCACGAGCTTTCGGAGCCCTCACCGCACCTTTCGCTCAAATGAACACTGTTTCTTTTTTTTTCACAACTGTGCGAAGCGCCAGGTAGCCTAATGGGCTATTCATTAGACCTACGCACAATATCTCTGTCAAACCTGCTAAACTGCTGGATTGAACAAGCTGATGAAATCCATGCCAGAGTTGCAAAGCAAAAGCACAGCAAAATATTTTCAATTCGGCTTCGTGCTGTTAACACTTCTCGTGTCTGGTCAAGGTACTGAAAATATCCATGTCATTCTTTGTTTTAGAAACACCACTTATTCTGGAAAGCACAGTTAAAACGCGACACTTAGTTTTAACATGTTTAAAGGCACTACTTTTATTCATCGTTTAAAGAGCGTACGAAAAGTCCGGTAAAAAATGTTCAGCTTCCTTAAAAGTGCTACTTGTTATTACATGTAAAAAGCCCAGATACCGTAAAAGCTCTATTTTAATAGGCCTTAAAAGGCCCCCTATCTAATAGCCCCCTTTCCAAGATGTTCGATTATGGCAATTTATGAACAAGGAAACAATGGGGGTAACTTAACGTTTTGAAATTATTCATCCACCAAGTTTAATTTTATAGTAACTATTTTGTAGAAATGACTGTGACTGTGCACACAACCTGACAATAGGTAGTTACATGTTAGGTGTTGCAATTACATAAGTCATGCATGGTGTATGAGTGCAAAACAAAAGATGTGCATGGTCATGGACCTTCCAACTTAAATATTGGCCTCTTTGTTTGCTCCTTTGATGTTTGCCGGGATTCCGGCTTACCATTTTCCTCTATAACTGTGGTTGAGCCCATAGTTAATAAAGGGGAACTCATGAATCTCGGCCAACTGTTGAAGGAGCAAACAAAGATGCAAAGATTTATGTCGGAAGGTCCACGAACGTGCACCAGGCCGTACACAATCTTTTGCCGGTTTTGCACTCATGCCCTTTGCATGAATTACGTAACCGAAACGTTTCTATTGCTTAGTTGCTCTGACACAGCCTAGTACCCAGGCGTTCCCTTCCCGCTTATCGATTTGGCGCGAAAGTTTTGTGACGTCACCGAATGACACTGAGCGGGACGCCAACCCGTTCCCAGGCCCTTACATGAACCTCGCGCTCGCCCGAGAGAGGAGGAGAACGCCTAGGGACTTGGCTGGTCCTAACAGAAGTAAACACCTATTGTCTTTTGTGCACTGTCAATGCCAAGAAAAGGTTAAGTCTGTATACGAGCGTAGGGGCCCATCAGGCCGGAGCTTATCCCGGTTTCCGTAGCATGAACCTACTAGGAGTATTGCTACTCCCCCCTGGATGGGATGCTAGTCCATCGCAGGGTTACCCCCAGCAGTAAATTCGCCGGTACCCATTTATACACCTGGGTGGAAAGAGGCACTATGAGAGTAAAGTATCTTGCCTAAGAACACAACGCAGTACCCCGGTCAGGGCTCGAACCCGGACCGCCCGATCCGGAGTCCAGCGCACTAACCATTAGGCCACCGCGCCTCCCCAATGCCAAGAAAGCAAACTAAAACACAGACTGAACAAAGAACTTTGTAACGCTTCATAATCATTCCCCTCTATTTCTTTGCCGAGACTAAAGGCCAACATGCTACATTTAATCTGATCCGTTGTGGTGCTTACAGTTTCGAACTAGACGAGGCGTGAGAGAATTACCTGCTGGCTATGGACAATCAAAGAAGACAGACCACTAACTCATGAAAATGTTCAGTTATTAGAAGTTGACTTGTATGTGACATGCACTATCTTGAACATTCCCGAATGACCTAAACATTGATGCTCACCTTGTAAGCAACGGAAACATGTATAAATGTAAACACAAATGACAAATCAGTCCATCTTTTCGTCGTAGTCATGGGTCACACTAAATAAAGAACCATATGGTTCTAACACCTCATTGCCCTAAAATGTTTTATGCTGTGTGCGTACTAGGCCAGAAAATATTTAAAAACGCGACTTTTTTCTCCAGATTGGCCTTCCGTTCATATTAAAACAGCGTTCCGTATAACCGAAAAGATAACTTTTTTTGTAAACGCGCGGTTAGTGTGTACGGCGAAACGGAACGGAAACGGAACTTTTTGACGTATTATTAGTTAAAAACAACCATCATCACAAAGAAACAATCATAAAACAACAACAACAATCTCTGTCGCAGTCAAGCGTACTGGAGCCGAGGTAGCGTTTCAGAGTGAACAGCGAAACAGTTCGCAGCCTAATAATGAAAGACGCGATCATTCTTGACAAGTTTTTTAATGAGCCGCGTTCGAAGCGTGTCCACAGCACCGTCCTTGATTTGCATTTCTAACCGCACTTGAGTTGTTTTCGCCACTAGGTTCAGCGTAATAGGCTTGAACTGGCACAGTTTCTCCAGTGGATACATTATAAGCTACGTGTGGAGGAGGTTGAACAAACTTCATCATCATTTCCATCATCCTTAACTCGTGTTGACGGTTCAGCTCACACTGCTTTTCATGAAACTTCATAAATGCCTCATCCCTCTTCTTCTCTTCATTTATCATCGACGCAAATCTTTTGTCGATCGATTCATTCATTTTCTGAATGTTCTCAGACAAGTCACGCAACGCCTGCTCTTGTGATTTTACCTTGGCCTTTCTCTTGCGTGACGTTATCTTTACTGGTGAAGTTGTCTCTTTTTCTGCCACACCTGACTTCCTAACTCTATTGCTTACATCAGTCTCTTTAGGTCCTTCATTTGCCGTTGATTTGGAGCCTGTGCCTTCGCTAATTAATTCCGCGTCGGTCGAAGAAGAGTCGCTTTCATTTTCTTCATCCCATGCAATGCTCGTGTCACGGTTTTCACTTTTAAGGGCACAGAATGTCGGCAAATCGCTGTAACCAGAATCCAGCACTGATTCTTCTTCATTGTCAGAAGATTTACTGTCGTCTGCGGAGACATCAACGTCACATTCTTTCCCCCGGCCCCGCAATAGATCTGCGTGAGTTTGGTCAAGCACGGGGTCGATAATTTGAAGCCATTCAGGTTTCGCTCGGCCAGAGTCGATTCGACTACACAGTTTTTTCCTCTGATCTTTCATCCATTTGTACTTGATTCGTAGCTTGCCGATGGACGTCTCGATTTTGGGTTGAGCCTTGAATTTCCTTTCACCAATCTCGCTCTTAATCTTTTCTACTACTTCATCATCGGACAGTCGCTCGTCCATAATCTTCTTTACGTTCGCGAAGATCTGCTTGTTAGATGACTTCTTTAACGCTTTTCTCTCCAGTTGAAATAATAAAGAACCTTCTTCGTTGACAAGAATCATGGCAAACTGCTTAATTTCCTCATTTGACCACCGTCGTATCCGAGATTCTCTCTTTGTCGACGCCATCTTGTTTGAAAAACAAAGTGAATTTATGCGTCTCGAATTTAATTTATGCGTCATTTGGCTAAGATTTATATTGGAAGATGTAAATTACGCCTATGGTGTCAAATGTGTCTACAAAGCGAGCGCACATCTGGATAAATGAGACAAAGGGTACGTCGTCCGACCAAAGATTAATCCAGCTTTTAGACACAAAGTCATTTTCCTCTCAGATAGATAATACGTCTAATTAAATATTCGTCTTTTGAGATAAACATGTTTATTCACTCATGCATTTAGGATTTTATTTCAGTACAATTTTAATTCAATTCATAAATTCAATCGTTTTTTCAAAAATCCATACCGTATTGCATCCGTTTCAAAATTTTGTCCGCCCTTACCTTCTTTTACATTTGCTGGGTAGAAAGTTTTCAAAACGAGGAGCGGTTTACTTTTTGGCAATTGAAACTTGCCATTTACACAAGCTGCCAAAATAATAAGGTACCGATTTTCACCTTGCCTCGCCGAACATTTTAGACAAAAGGGAGTATGGTCGCTGTCCCGAAACCAAATCAGTGGCAAGGCAAGGCAGGCAAGCACAGTTTATTCGAAACAGTTCATTCTCGCCTTGCCAAAATTGAAAATTACCGTTTCCAATATTTAATCCTTATTGTAGGAGTTTTAAAGGCATCTTTATTCACCCTTGAGATAACTTCCATAAATAAAGGCAAACGTTTGGCGGCGTTTTTTTTTGCAAGTAAGGTAGGTAAAGTCTGCATACGAGTACCCTGGGTGCCAGAGGGATTTTTTGTTTTGATTTGCGGCGACAGTGAGCGGACAAAACAAAACAAAAACAAAAAAACCCTCTGGCACCCAGGGTAGCATACGAGCCTAGCGGCCCATCAGGCCGGAGTTTATCCCGGTTTCCGTAGCATGGAGCGACTGGGAGTATTTGTACTGCGTCTCACAAGTGAAAATGTTAAATTGTGAATTTGTTTGAAAGTCTTCAATATAGTCCAATTACTATAACCTCCTGGATTAACAGACTTATCTTTGTTAAATTACAATAATTGTTCATAAGCATAAGCGCTTCAGATGAATTCTGTATGATCCAGCCACAAAAACACTCAATATTGCAAGAGCATAGCACAATTCTATCCCTAGTCATTTGAGCCCGATGCGTTAAACGGCCCCTGTGATCAAATTTTTGATTTTCATGACTTTTTTTACATTTTCATGTACTATTGGACTTTCCTACTCATCCTGCCAAATTTCAATCCATTACGAACATTTAATTACGAGGGTTTATGGCCGCCATTATCAACCAAGGCTTGGAGTTGCGAATAGGAGAAAGTGACGTCAAAGGCTCAACACGGGTTGAGGTTTACAGTGGAAGTAGTCTGTGAGCAGCCCGGGGGGGGGGGGGGGGGGTACTCCCATAAATTTAGGATAGGGGTGTGCCGCGAACGTTCTCAAACCCTGACGCTATCTAAGGATAAAGAAAACGAAAATTAATACCCTTTCTAAGGCCCAAACCTGAAAATTGACACCCTATTCAAGAGGAGGAGAAGCATTGCGTGACGACTCGAATAACGGCTATCCGCGCACGCAAAGCTCAAATCTTTCAAAATCGCTTTGTTAATACAGACAATTTTTTTTCGTTTAGCTGGGCGTTTATTTGAGCTGATAGAATTTAGCTACCCTATCTGAGGATCACACCGGGAACACAATGCCACGAGGAACAAAAGTGATAGCCTATTTAAGGACCGAGAACCTCAAAAAACATACCCCATCCCGCGGCACATACCTGTATAGCCCATATATGGGAGTACCCCCCCCCCCCCCGGGGGTGAGCAGCGGGATTTTATGACATTTTTCGAAATCATTCAGTAAGTAGGTTCTACTTTTAATTTTCCGTGGTGCGAACAAAGATAAAACCGTGTTTCTAGAGGGGAGGGGCCGGGAGGAGAGGTCACAGTTTCCAGCGCAATCCAACGAAAACGCTTCAGCTAAAAGACGTGGAATGTCTTTTTCTGTTTTCTTATATCGTTTTGAATCTTTTAAAGAGGAAATTGTGTAAATTAACACAGTTTGATCTGTTCTAAAGTGGCAGGCAGACAGCTTTAGGGACCTGGACTTTTAAATGGTCTCAAATGAGCTGCAAGTGACTTTCTGAAAATCATAGCTGGCCTTTTTCGTAGCCTTCACTTTATCTTTCCAAAATCAACTGTCATTTCTTTATTATATCGCGACAGCCCTAGCTGACATTTCGCTAAAACAAACCCTAGTTTTTTATCACAGCTAGTAACAGGCAAACCGAGGCTTGCTTCAGTCAAATCCTGAAAAAATTAATGGCAATTTCGGGCTTTTAGACTTCATAATTTGACCACTGACCTAGCTTCGACGCTTCGTAATTATTTGCCTCGGTTATCTAGATTTCGAGCGGTCCCTATTTATTTTTGCAGTCCGTCAAGCGTGAAGAGGAAAAAAATGCCCGCGCGAAAAATTGGCTAAGATGCGAGGCGAGGCGGACTGCGTAAATAAATTAAAAATAGGGACTGCCCGTAGTCTACGAAAATAGAGGCCTGGGAACGCATACTCTTTATTATTTGTTTGTTTATTTGTTTATTGTTGTTGTCATTTGACGTCATTCTGGCATTATCAACAGCAATTTCGAAAATGTTTGCGTGTTGCCTTGACCGCGACCCTGATAGTCCTGATACAAAACGCTCACTTTCCTATAAATAAAATTGACCTTGAAACGCGAAGTTATGTCAACAATCTATATGTACACACGTGAACAACAAAACTACATCAAAAGCTTTACGAAAGAGCAGCTGAAAATTGATAAAGCAAATATAAGAGAAAAGTATTATATAACTAGGATAAAACACCGAATAAACAGTACCAAACAGTGAACAGTATTTTTCGGATTATTGGTTTGCGGTCGGTTCTAGTTCTAAAGCTAGATGACAAGAAGATTGGAGTTTATTATTTTAACCGAAATTACGAGAGGAATTTATCGTGTATGTGACGTGAACGAACCTACACGTATCTTACGCAAGGCCAGTTTGATGGCCTTTATAGATAGCGTAAAGTTAACATGTTTTCTTTTCCAAAACAAACATTGCGTGTTTTATTTTTCGTGTTGGCTGCCGGAAATTCGTTCTCCGACTCAATTAAACGTGCCAGGTCAATTTACTGGAATACTCCTTAAAACGTTCAAGAAAGAAAAAGGCTCAAAATGCCCAGACAACAGTATCCAATTGAATGTCTTATTAGAGAACAAAGGTGAAACAAAATCGATTAAATGGATAATGCGAAATGTCGGGACTTACAATTGTCACGCGAAACCGCCATGTTGAGTGACGAGCAAGATGGCGTCTAAAAAGCAACTACAGTTTTATTGTTTTTGCGAGTATGGAGCAACCTGCTACATCACAGGCCGCAATGTTTAAATTAAGCTGTTACCATTAATAGATTTTGCAGCTAAATGAGCTTACATAAAACGTTACCCAGAGCAGTTTTTGGAAAGATGGAATTGTAATTTAGCAGAAGTGGCTTTCGAGAATTATGCCGAGTACACGGCAAAGATAGAAAATTTTGAGAAATGATTCGACGGCGACATGCTTTTATCACATAATCATATTTTTCATCTCTCATCTCATTAACCACTTACCTCCTCGACGGAAGTTGGAAAAAGTAAATATTTTGTTTTTCAAGAGTTACAAGTGTTGTTGCATTTTTATCTAATTAACAAATCCTTGTTGAGTTGTTTTGGCCTGTTACACATCTTCTAGAAATCATGTCATAGACTATTTTGTGCAATTTAAAATTATGCATGTGAGAAATATTTTTAATCGTACATTTTATATTTTAACTGATTAAATGGCATGTAGAATGAGGGTACCAGAAACTACTGAACTAACAAAGCTGTGAGCATCTCAATTTGTTTTGAACACATGCAGTGCGAAGCGTATGGTACGAAAATACTATTAATTTTACGGCCAAAAATCACATAGTTCTCTGGGCGAGAAACTCAAAACTACTAAATACGGTCATACTGGATGTCAGGAAATAACAAATTGGATTAAATTCTAAGAGTTAAGGCTGAGGTTTAATTAAACTCTTGGTCTAGAAGTACGGAGACCGACTGAAGAAAAATACGTTTCTGAAATTCTTTTCTTGTAACGATATCTGTTAAAACAAGGCTGAGACAAAATTCCATAACTGATAAATCAAATAGATGAAGTTTATGCTAAAAACAACAACATCCAGGACTAAACAAAACAACCAGGATCAATAAAGCAAAATTGTAAATCTTTTCCGACAGTTTTCTACAATTGTACCACCTTTTTTCCCACCGTTTTACGGAACAAATGGTTCACACATTTTTGTCACGTAACGTACACGATTTTATTTGTTTACATTTTTATTACGAAATGTTTTTTTTTACTTTGGCATTACGTCGGCCGCTCCCAGTGTGGCACGCTCACGATGTTTATCTCAAAAAGCCCTAGCAACGCAGCGGTTGTTGCTATGGCAAAATGATATAAAAATCGGTGCGGAACGATAGGAGCTCAGAAACGCAGCTGGAACCTTGACAAGAGCTGTGCTCAAGTGTAAAAGCGAGGGAACAAGAGTGACAGGAATGATGCTGTTCAAAGTTCTGTTTATAACCCTGTGTGCAGTGGCATCAGCGCTTGCCAGTTGTATGCCAGATCATCCTCAGAAGCAATTCTGCAAGGCCGGATTTGGTAAGTGTTCATTGGCAGCGTTTTTCATCGTCGGCTCGCGTTCAGTCAATAACATAAAAAAAACATAACTAGGGTAATTTCCGTGAGTTTTAAAAAGAGACTACATCTATAAACATTCTTGGTTCATATCGTGGTGTTAGTAACAAAACCGTCGACGAAACAATGAGTACGTGTATTCCCGCTTTTGCATGCTGTGGGAAAAACCGTAATCTTTAAATGTGATAAACCGAATGTGCGACCCTTGCCTTTTTTGTTGGCCAAAAGTAAATTATCAAGGCGAAATTGATCCGATATAGGATATATGTCTGAGAAAAAGTCATCGCTACGCGGCACATCCTGCTAACTGAAAGTTCCCTCAGATCCTTTGTGTTGTATTTTTTTCGCTCTTTATATCGTAAAAGCGAATGAAGTGTTGAATTGAACTGAAATGTAAATGCTTTATCTTGTATATGTGAAGTTGCCAGTTGTAATGGACACTTCCCCTTTCTGACCTCTGATTGGAAGGTTGTTTTGACTTAAAATAACCCATTGACATTGGTTTTTGGTTTACATGAGAAACGTCACGTATCTGTCGTAATATCCTTCAATCATTCCTCGGTTTGTAAAACCATTCCTGTCTTTTTCTTAATGAACAGCTTTGAGGCTCTCTTCGATATCAAGGTAATTTTGTAAATCTTCAGACAAAATCACTTTGTGTGAAAACATTTTCAATTAATTTGTTAACCAAATATTTGAATATCCGTTTATTATTGCAATCGTTCGGTCGTGAGGTGAGGCCATTTGGATATATTTTGGCGCTTCAAGTGTTGAAAGATAGTGCTAGACATCAGGTCGTTTATGATAACAAAGTTGACCGTGATCAAAACGACATTGATCTCTGGTATTGATAAATGTTTCAATTCTTTTTGCAGTTTTGTAATAAATTTAGTCATCTTGGGGGGGGGGGGGGGGCGGTATGGTACGGGGATTTCACCCTAGTGAATACTCATTTCGAATGTTTCACCTCAGGACATTTGTGGAAGGTCAAAAGAGTCACTAACTGTCATTAATATACAATCTTCGTTCACTGTCCAAAATCCACGCGCGCAATTGGTTAAAATCGAGCAAGTGATTTTACTTTACCTGACGTCAGCAAACTCCGACAGTGCGTTATTGACAATAACGCATAAAAATCGTGCATTATTGACAATGGCTTCAGCTGAGAGATTTATAGAAATAGTGGAAGAACAAATCCCTCAAATTAATTATCAACGAAGCGATACCCAGAAATACCAAGACGCAAACAAACTGAAGCGTTGCTATTTTCAAACGAAGCGATACCTAAATTTGTTGACTTTGGAAATGCAAAATTTGAAAATTGCAATTTTGCGATCACTAATAACGTGTCAAAGGAAAGCGATTGACTTGTCGCAATCTCGCTGACTTTTCTATGAACATTTTCAGCTTATGAACGATTTTGTGGATGATTTTAAGCCTGATTGTGTTTGCGTGCAGTGTACTCAGATTGTATATTAAAAGGGTTAGAGGCTGTTAGTTCGTGTTTTGTTTACAAATACACGCACTTGCTGGCAGCACAATGAACTCGAAATTTTCAATACTGCACTCGGCTACGCCTCGTGCAGTATTGAAAATTTCTCGATCATTGTGCGGCCAGCGCGTGCGTGTATTTGTAAACAAAACACTCACAACAGTCTCTAACCCATAATTATATAATGTTTGAAAAAAATTGCGCTCGCTGTGATTGGTCAGTTCGAGTTCACTATTTGTAAATAATGCACGCTGCTTACATCTTGTGTTTGGGCGCGGGCTATTTCCTTAGCATTTTATAAAGAAATAAAAAAACTTCATCTTCGTGCATTGTTGAGTTATATAAGCACTTGCGAATTTTTAAAAACAATCGTGTTCTTAAAATATCCCGCGTGCTTATATAAATCAACAATGCACTCCGACGAGTTTTTTTATTTCTTTATTAAAGAACTAAAATGATCAAACGTCACAACTACTGGAAGATAACCACTGTCAAATCTTCCGCCCATGCCTGACCTCACACCCCCCCCCCCCACCCCCACCCCCCCCGCTCCCGCTTAACAATGGTAGGCGCATATGGACGTGATGATAGAAATCGAAGCCATATTTGGCTAGAACTAGTTCTCTGTAATTAATACAGTAAAACATATAAAAAGATGTAGTGGTAATTTTGATGTTTATCAAAACTACCAAATCATGTCTTACAAATGTTATAACTTCTTTCTTTCAGTTGTACGCGCCAAGGTCTTGTCTAGACCATCACCTGCCGACATGCCAAACACTGTCAATAACTTTCCATGGAAGCCATATCAAGTCTACAAATTGAGGATTCTTGACACCTTTAAGGGCGGTGAACACGTGCAAAAAAACAAGATTCCTTATTCCAGAAGCTTTTCCTTTGTAAATCTCTATACCCCTTCATCTGGTGTGTCGTCCAGAGTTCATTTGGACCTAAACGACGAATATCTTCTTTTCGGTAAGATCATGGCCGGCAATTTGTACACCAGCCTCTGTGATTGGCGCCAAAAGTGGTTGTATGCGACTGTAGAACAGCGGAAGGGCGTGGAATTACAGTACAGCAAAGGATGCCGGTGTGCGATCGGGTTTTCGTTTTGTTTCCACAAAAATTGTCCAAAACAATTGACTGGTTGCGATGGATTTGACCAGAGCTTCAAATGCAGGGCGAAATATGACTGGTGTGAGATGAACATCGGCGGACAAACATGTAGTTGGCAAGCCGGCAGGGGTTTCCAACAATGTAAAAATATCTACCAGCGTTTCTTTCCATGAGTAAGCGAGTAGAATAACCTGTCTTTAGAGCGTGCTATTAGTGATTTTATGATGTTGTCAGCAGCGAAAACAAACCCGGAAAAATAGCTGGAGGTCCTGGAGAAATCAATGATAACTACATGCACTGGTCCGTCCAAGCAACTGACATTCTTGGGTTTAATTTTGCTTGTGGTTTTGAATGCCATTACTAACCTATATTGACAGTGTATATGCAACAACCTTTGTCGGTTTTGAGGCCTTTGATCTCATAAACATACCGATGTAAAGTAAATATTAACTTTCTTGTAGAGCACCTTCCGAATTCTAACAAGCTAAATATTATATATAGTCAAACTGTTTAGAAAATGTCATGACAGATATAGATAATAAGGTCTAATAATGCAGTGTGTTAACTTTCCAAAGGTGACGTAATGTCATTTATTTGTAATTTTGCAAGTAAAGTTGTTTTTTTTTAAATACAAACTTCTCCATTTGCTTTTTCGAAATATAAGTAGTAAGTTTTAAACATTCTAGGTAATTTCTTGGTATTTCACCTCAATCCATCAATCTATAGCCAGAGTAGTTCTCGAAGGGCAGGTTTCATGTGCTCGTATTGCTTGGTTCCAGTGATGAGAAGTGCGGCAGTGTTTTGAATTCTTTGAAGTTTATCCTGTCCTGTTTTGGGAGACCACAAAGGATACTAGTACAGTAGTCCAGACGTGATATTATTAGTGTATTAACTAGTAACTATATACCCCCTTTTTAATTTCTTTTTTAATTTTAAATTTGTACATAATGATTTTGTTTTCTTTTTAGTCTAAGTGTCCCCAATTAGTCTGCCAAAGACTAAATCCAGTAACACGTTAATAAAGATTTAGACCGCGCAGTGAATTACAAATTGAATCCAAACCAAATTTCTTCGCCTTCATCCAGCTCCCTTTATATTGAATGACTCGTAAAGATGAATTATTGGACAGTGAAAGTCTCAGTCTTCGCTAAACTGTGCACACGGCAACAGATAAAAAGTGATGTGTACGTGAGCATTAACCCAATTCAGTGCAACGATCAGAACCAATAACAAGCCAGAAAATCGACAGAAAGGTGAAACGACAATACCACGATTTCACGAACATTGACGTCTCTTTTGTATTACAGTCAACTTTCAGGATAATCTCTACAAGACGGACATCGTATGTTGGTCCGTTCCCCGCCATTTGTCAGACATCATTATATTTGTAACTAAATTTCCTCCAAGACGGACAGTGTGAGCCGGTCCCGACGGTGTCCGTCTTCGAGAGAGTTTACTCAGCAGCAAAAACTATTTAAAGAAGATCGCATGCTGCCATGAAGGCTATCTACCATCTCATATTGTTACATATATATATATATATATATATATATATATATATATATATATATATATATATATATATATATATATATATATATATATATATATATATATATATATATATATATATATATATATATATATAGGCATCCGACTAGTAATCTGGAGACCCGGGTTCAATTCCCGGCTGGACCACATTTTCACTCATTTATATAGTTGTGTTTATTTCTGTTCCTATTTAACTGTGTATGTATTTATTTATCAGAAATCGCTGTGAATCGCCTTCCGAACGGGAATAGGTTGGTGATCCTACATAAATGAGGCAGTCAGTTGTCCAGATTCCCCACCCCACACTTAATTTAATATTTATTTCTCTCCTCGGGGGAATAGGACTGTGAATCGCCGATCGACCGGGGTGTAGTGAGGTGATCCTGGCTGCAGAAAATGTGTTGATATGTCTCCCCGGACCTAATCACTATAAGGTCAATTTCCAGCTGCGTTGCCAGCGTGGTTGGTTCAGTGGCCGAGTGGTTAAGGCATCCGACTAGTAATCTGGAGACCCGGGTTCAATTCCCGGCTGGACCACATTTTCACTCATTTATATAGTTGTGTTTATTTCTGTTCCTATTTAACTGTGTATGTATTTATTTATCAGAAATCGCTGTGAATCGCCTTCCGAACGGGAATAGGTTGGTGATCCTACATAAATGAGGCAGTCAGTTGTCCAGATTCCCCACCCCACACTTAATTTAATATTTATTTCTCTCCTCGGCGGAATAGGACTGTGAATCGCCGATCGACCGGGGTGTAGTGAGGTGATCCTGGCTGCAGAAAATGTGTTGATATGTCTCCCCGGACCTAATCACTATAAGGTCAATTTCCAGCTGCGTTGCCAGCGTGGTTGGTTCAGTGGCCGAGTGGTTAAGGCATCCGACTAGTAATCTGGAGACCCGGGTTCAATTCCCGGCTGGACCACATTTTCACTCATTTATATAGTTGTGTTTATTTCTGTTCCTATTTAACTGTGTATGTATTTATTTATCAGAAATCGCTGTGAATCGCCTTCCGAACGGGAATAGGTTGGTGATCCTACATAAATGAGGCAGTCAGTTGTCCAGATTCCCCACCCCACACTTAATTTAATATATATATATATATATATATATATATATATATATATATATATATATATATATATATATATATATATATATATATATATATATATATATCGAAACTGTTTCCAAATATTTAAATTAATTTAAAAAAAAAATGAACACTGTACGCAGTATTAGCCTTTGTACAGCCGTCCCGCACCCCTCAAAACACTCGATTTTTTTTAGGGGAGCGGTACGGCTGTACACATTTTTGGACATATCTATTGCACTTTGGATATATATACATATTGAGATTGTGGACATGTATATTGTATCTTGGACATAAATATAGTATATACCACACATTATACTTTCGGTACCCAAAGCGACGCGCGAAGCCATTTTGTTTCTCTTCGGCTGCTCGGAGGTAAATAGTACTTTGCATAACACCTCCGAGTTAACCAATCAGCGCGCGCGGAAAGTACTATTCACTTGTGTGGTATATACTAATTTATTAAAAACTAGCAATGGTATATTGCAATTCCTGAGTTTTGATTGGTTAACAAGCAATGGTATATGCGCTCATATACCATTGACCACAAATATCGTAGCCGATACGCGTCAACGAAAACAGCTGGGGAGCTCAAATATTTCAATTCTTTTGGGCGTTTTTTTAAAACAAATATTCCACTCGCGCTTGTTGGATATGAGATCGTTAGAGCCAACAACGTTGGCTATCTACCATCTCATATCCAACGCGCGCTCCTGGAATAATTGTTTTTAATAGTATATAATGACGTGTAGTATATGAAATGATTCATATATGAACTGCGGATATATATGAAGGTGATATGTGATCTTCGCAGTGAATTTCCAATTTAAGGTGGCTCGACTGGGTTTTTTAGGGGCAACACCGCTCAAGTTTGAGAACTAACCAGACTGTCATTAACAATGCCATCGAAAAACGATCACCACAGCTGAATTAGGTAAAGATGAAAATTTGTTATGACCAGTGTTATTTTGACATCGGAGTTGTCATAGCAACGTAATGACGTCATCACGTTTATCAATTTCGTTCGTATTGCTCGGCACCAGGAGGTTTTTTCGGAAATCGCTCAAGGGAGCATGTACCTCCTATACCTGCCTCAATGTTGGCAAAGTTTGAACAAATTCTGTGAGAGCGTTATCGAAATTTTTGGGGATGAAGTTTCGAGGGTCATAAATACAGTAAAAAACATACTATTGAGATAATAGGGTAATATCTGAAGAACACGACGCGCTTTGGGAATGCAGTTTCATCTCATAGTAGTTTGATGCCATTTAAAATTGCGTATACAAAATTATGGGGATCGCCACGACCGATTGCGAAAAAAACGGATTTGATGAGCGTGCATTCAGGTGCCCTTGTTGCCACTTTTGTAAATAATTTGGTCTACACCTACAAATGTGATAATTATTTGGAAACCGCTCGATGAATTTTTTTAGAAACTTGTCAATCTCGAGGTTTGTCATCAGTTTATATGGCCTGCAAGTTTCAAGGTCATTGAAAACACGTAAGGCAATAAAATCGGGGCTCCAATGTACTACTTTTTTCTCCCAGATTTTGTGTTTACAAGTGAGTGTCCTCATTATTCACGGGCATTGTATTCAACTTTCATTTTCACGTGCACAACTCAGCAAAAAATTCATTTGCATTTTATCAGTGAGTTTAGACTTTTTTCCTGATCTGTTGTTCTACACAAAAATAGCTTTTCGTTTCCTGGACAAAGAGACCCTCGGCATTGCTGTATTACAGTCTAACGGCGTAACAAATATTATTACAGTTTTCAAGTCATATAAGCATGTTTCCCGAACATTTTTAGAAAGCAATTGAGCGTTCTGTTTAATGCAAATGAATTTTTTGCTGAGTTGTGCACGTGGACATGAAAGTAAAAAAACAATACACGTGAATAATGAGGACACTCACTTGTAAACACAAAATCTGCGAGAGAAAAGTAGTACATTGGAGCCCCGATTTTATTGTCTTAAGTGTTTTCAATGACCTTGAAACTTGCAGGCCATATAGACTGATGACAAACCTCGAGATTGACAAGTTTTTAAAAAAATTCATCGAGTGGTTTCCAAATAATTATCACATTTGTAGGTGTAGACCAAATTATTTACAAAAGTGGCAACAAGAGCACCTGAATGCACGCTCATCAAATCCGTTTTTTTCGCAATCGGTCGTGGCGATCCCCATAATTTTGTATACACAATTTTAAATGGCATCAAACTACTATGAGATGAAACTGCATCCCCAAAGCGCGAGGTTTTCTTCAGATATTACCCTATTATCTCAATAGTATGTTTTTTGCTGTATTTATAACCCTCGAAACTTCATCCCCAAAAATTTCGATAACGCTCTCACAGAATTTGTTCAAACTTTGCCAACATTGAGGCAGGTATAGGAGGTACATGCTCCCTTGAGCGATTTCCGAAAAAACCTCCTGGTGCCGAGCAATACGAACGAAATTGATAAACGTGATGACGTCATTACGTTGCTATGACAACTCCGATGTCAAAATAACACTGGTCATAACAAATTTTCATCTTTACCTAATTCAGCTGTGGTGATCGTTTTTCGATGGCATTGTTAATGACAGTCTGGTTAGTTCTCAAACTTGAGCGGTGTTGCCCCTAAAAAACCCAGTCGAGCCACCTTAAGCAATTGGAATGAAGAAGCCTGAAAAAAAAAAAAATCAGGGCTTCAACGGGATTCGAACCCCGTTGAAGCCCTGATTTTTTTCAGGCTTCTTCATTCCAATTGCTTAAATTGGAAATTCACTGCGAAGATCACATATCACCTTCAATAGTATATAACTTAACAAACTTTTTCAGTTCTACTACTCTTGATTGAACCATACAACGTGGAAACGAGGCTAGAACGCAGAGAAGAAGCACTCCCCCCTTCCCAGTGTTGAAAGCAGTTGCCCCATTGGCGAGCAACCCACCAAGAACCATCCCTTTTTATTTTGATGTCTGCGTTGCCTTTCAAGATATACTGATTGCAGAATAGCTAAATTTATAGATTCTAAGAGGGAAATATTGCTCCTACCAATAAATCCACCACATTCTTCATTTTCAAACACAGCCCATCGCAAAGTTAGGCGTCCTACGCAGCGGGTTTGCAAAATTTTGACACATTTTTTCTTCCTTTATAAATAAAAGAATGTTTATTGTGAAAGACGGTACAGTATCCAAGTCACTGCGTCCTCGTGTGGTTTAATTTACAAGCTTCCTTGCACAGGCTGCGATGTCTGCGAGCCTGACTGGCATCTCACTCCACAAATACGTGAGCATCTTCTTACTGACAAAAATTCCAACATCTTAAAAGCTCGGAAAATTGTGGAGCTTTATGTTTTGAAGTTGTTTTGTCATCCTTGATACCGCCTCCACTCCTTTTGAGCTCGCAATCAAGGAGGTTGCTAAGAAAAACTCTCACTCACTTGGCAAATTTTCATATCAATCTTCACTGGCTATTAAAGTTCTATTTGAGTATCTTTAAATTTGTTTACCTTCGCCCTGTAACGATTATATTTTCTACATTTCTTGTCATGTTGTAATTATGCATCAGTCAATTCCAGCAGTGCCCATCCCCCCCCCCCGGGCTAACCCCCGGGCATTAGCATTTCTTTAAAAAAAATTGGCAAATTCCCCGGGGTGGGGATGAAGGAACCGGGCAAATGCCCCGCTCCCGGGTTGATTGTTTTCAATCTCTCGATAGGTGATATAAGAATATCATACAATTTGTTGCTTTTTAGCAATGAGGAAATATCTAATATTGAGAAAATATACATTTAAAAACATCCACAAACATCCACGAGCTTCTCTAGTCCTTCATGGACTAGCTAATCTGCAACGTAGTCCACATCTTGGCCTATAAACGCCTCCATCACGAATACGCGACTCACTCCACGGTTTCGAAACCACGTGTCAAATGCCCGGGGGTCAACCCGAGGTACGCAAATGCCCCACCCTCCGGACGGGCAACATTAGGAAATGCCCCGCGGTTGCCCGGGGGAAGGGGATGGGCACTGCTGGAATTGACTGATGCATTAGTTGTAGGTTCTCCATTTATTGTCACGTTGGAGTTACTACATTTTATACACCATTGCAATGTTCGTGAATTTATGTCAAACCCACTAGCGGGTTCTGTCAATTGTAGTCTCCTTCGCAGCCGTTTTTTGGGCTCGTCACGCAACGTCCCCTCTTGGTGGGGGAGGTTGCGTTGCGTGACGAGCCCAAACAACGGCTACGAAGAAGAGTATGTTAATTGTACTGAAGATGGATTAAAAATTTTACCTACATTAAAAAAGCTCGGTGGGGGGGGGGGGGGGGGGGGGGGGGGGGGGGGCACGCCAAAAAAAATTTCCCGGAGGCTCTGCCCCAAGGTCCAACCCCTTACACTTTTATATACCATTTTGCCAGGAAAGGTACCCATTTCGTTTACCTTTTATTGAAAAAAGGAAACGCCTTCATATACCTACTTTAAAGAACACTGTTTTCCTCTTCATATAAGGTGTGTCTGTTCGAAATGTTTTTATTCAAGACCCCAAATTACAGATTTCTCTACCCTTTCATATACCTAAGCCTGTGAAATCCCTACCCTTTTATATACCTGAACCCTGAAAAAGGTACCCCTTTCGGGCGGAGCCTCCCCGTATAGGCCGTAATAGGGAGTACCCCCTCCCCCCCAGGAAAAAGTCGTGGCCATTTTGAAAATTACAGAAGTTTACATATGACTACAAATCAGTAGAAGGAAGTCGGTGAAGCTCGTCCAAAGCTCGTTTGACTTCTTCGATTTCTGCAAACAAAATTAAAGCAAAGGAGAAGTGTTGACAAAGGAAAAATATTTCTTAGCGGAAGTTAATCCATAAGCTTTTAAATAACATAACGGATTTAGAGAATGCTTACTACGAACCGGAGCCCTGCGCTGGGACCCTAAGTCGCCGTAACTTTGGGCGACTAAAGGCGACTTTTGCCACTTAAGGCGATTTTAGGTCCCGGAGTTGGCCTTAACTGGAGCACTACACGCTGGCAATAAAGAGCTTTTAACAACAAATAATAATGATAAAAGAAGGAGCTTTTAATAAAGGAATTACTGAAAAGAAAGCAGTTCATTTCATCGATTTGTGGTGCATGCTTTCTGCAAACTACAAACCTTGATCTCGCTGATTGTGAGTCGGTGTTTCTTCAGGCTCAACATCCGACGGTACAGCTGTCGATAAAGTACCTGGGAAAATAAAATTTAGAATATAAAAAGGTTTAACATCCACGTGAACAAAAGGTTGAAGAGTGTCTCGGTATTGCAAACCTTGTAGCTCCGCGCAGTCGCTGCCTCGTCTCTGTTCGTTGTGTTCAATATCAACAGGAGGAGTTGATGTTTCTGATGATACTGAAATAACAACAAAAAGTTGGTTTTACAGTTGCTAAAAAAGGAAAACGTTTTGCCGTTTATTGTTGGACGGAAAAATAGGACCTGGATAGGGTTTAACTGATGGCTGAGAATTGGTGAAAGTATAAGTAAACTGTCGGATGAGAAATTATGTTTTTTTTTAACAGAATTTACTGATAGCTAAGAAATCAGCTAAAATTGTAACTGATAGCTGATATATGGGCTTAAAACTAATTCGATAAACATACCAAGACGGTCAACACAATTGTTAACCAACGGGAGACTGGGCAGTATTGGTCCATTTTCTTCCCCCGGGCTTGCTGCAGTGATAGTTAACACTGGACCTAGGGAGAAATTAATATTGCAGGAATCATTCTATACATTAATGATAACAGATTTAGAGCGATTTTTAATTGAGTGTTGTAAAACCAAAACCAAAGCAATCACGAAGGATTCAGACAATCCAGTAAACCAATCAAAACTCGAAAACATGCGTAGCTAGCGTAAAGCGCGGGAAAACTTGTGTGAGCGAGTCATGATGGCACGATGAGTTTCGGTTTTACTTCTGATTGGATGAGAAAGTGGCGGGAGATTTTTAAACCAATCACTAAGCATAGTAATGCAAAAAACCAAAGCATATGCGAATTACTTTCGACACTCAAGTGAAAATTGCTCTATTGAAAATGTTTGCTTCTGTCTTACCTTCGATGGAGTCTCTTGAATTCATGAAAGCAGTGGCAACAAGCAATGGAATCACAATGCAGGTACCAAAGGCTGCTGGGAAGGCAATGCGAAGATATTCACCGATCGATCTGTTGAAAACAAAATTTTAAATACGAGTTTTAAGAGATAAAAAAATTATAGTAGAAATATAAGAATCCATCGAGATCATCCCTTTCGAAGTTGGAATTGAAAGACTGGAGAAATTTGCGCAACAGAGGTCCAATTATAAAGTTTGGGATACTTGGAATAACAATATAAATCCTGCACTTATAATTTTAAAGGTTTTCTGTTGAGACCCAACCAAAACAAAAACAATCAAAACAAAAAACGGCACCAAAAAACACTGTGGAATATTGAAAAGAACATCCAAACTCTTTAGGCCACAAAAATTTCTGTAGTACCACCTCGTGTATATTGTTGTAGAACTGCAATTGAAATTCGAAAAATCAAATTTAAATCTTTGGCTTGCAATTTATAACTCTTCTTGTGCAGTAAGGCAAGGTAAGCGAGAAGTTCGCCGAGTCACCACCCATTTTCCTACCTGTCCTTGTTTGCAGGATAAGAAATTTGAATCGCGAGTACGATTCCTCCAAGTAAAATTTTTTCGGTACATTCGAAAACTCCTGTAACGAAACTGACGCCTTCCTGAAAGAAAAATATCCAAAATAAAAAAAAGTAAGCACTAAAGAATATTGGCGACTGAGTAAAAAATGAGTAGATGTCATATTACTTTAATATCGTAATGAAAACTGATGAAAATCGCAGGCTCAAAGTTGCTAATCAAAGATACCCCTTGCTGAAGAAAATAACTGTATGAGGGTCTAGATTGGGGTGAGGAAACCTCATTTATCGGGAAAATTTTCGGCGATTTCGCATGCAGCTATGAGCTCAAACTTCCGCCGATTTCTCAGTAAATTGTACAGATCTCAGATCAGTTAAAAGAGCACGCCATTTCTCAGCTGACGGTGTAAATTTCGACCAATCTCTCAGCTATCAGTAAAAAACAGTCACGTGTAGTTGATGTGATTCTTGATTGGTCGCCTACCTTGCCGTTCCCAGTCAACTCCTGCAGCATCCTTGGCGTTATCAAGGTGAGAAGCGAGGACATGCAGGCGAATATGACCGTGGGCGCATAAACAAGAGAGGGTCTTGACACTGACTGTAGAGCGAACCACATACAGGTTCCAAAGATGGCGGAAGTAGAGCACAAGGTTACTACCTGCAAAAAACGAAATTCACTGGCGGTTGAAGACAATTAAGGGGTAGCTGCCATGGTGCAGACTGCGACCCGAGCTTACAATTAATTATTAGGCCCTATCAATGTTACTCTTATCCATTGGGTTAGTGTTAAAGGGCAGATGAGACTCTGCTCGTACGTAGGTGAGCCATTACTGATGACTTAAATAATGTTTCTTGACACCTGAAGATTTGTTCATGATTTATTTCATTACTGATAACGTAGGTGAAAGCTGCGTTCGAGCCTAGTAGCCCATCAGACCAGTGCTTAACTACGGTTTTTGTAGAGAGCAATTTTTCTTCCTTGGATGGGCTGCATGTCAGGGTTACATAATGTACACCGGTACCTATTTATACAAATGGGCGGAGAGAGGCATCGTGAGAATTTTTTGTCCAAGAACACAACGCAGTGCCCCAGCCAGGGCTCGAACCCGGACTGCTCGATCCGGAGTCTAGCGCGCTAATAAACTAATATAAAAACCTACCCTGGGTTTCAGCCTTTCTGTGAAGCTTTTGCAAGTTATTTCTGTCACAGTGCGAGTAATTACAATTATCAGAGGAAAGAAGGCGACTGATTCCTACAATGAATTAAATGAAAACAAAGAAATAATCATGTCAGTAAAAAAGGGTGATTGTTAGTTATGGAGTGACTAGTGTTGGTTACATTATGCTGTGACACAATTTATGACGACAGACTTAGAAACCAAAGGTAAATTAAGTCGAGTAATTCGCGCCCAAAAGAAACTTGTCATTGCCATCCCAGGGGTAAAATGTAGACCTGACACCCATCCCCTCTTCCCTGGCCCATACCTTGTACATCCCAGGGTTAATTTAACCCTCTCCCTCCATCTCCTAAGTTTAATATTTTAATTATCTTCCAAAGAAAGGATTCCCATTCGACGGTGGAAAAGACTCGTACCCAGGTTCTCAGCTGAAGAGAAAGAAGATCTGGGTACTAGATTAAGTTGGACCTGCGCAAGGATTTAAATTACTAACAAGGGAGTCTTCGTTACTTTCCATTCCATTCCATTTTCATAATAAAATTCTTACTTTTCGTAATTGAAGAGTTTCAACGAGGTACAATGGAAGATAGGATTGTACAATCCGCATTGCAATGTTCGAGAAAAGGAAAACAAATCCAACCTTCAATTTAGAAAAAAGACAATAATTGAGATTAAGAAAATATAAAATACTGGATACGAAAGAAAATTGATCTCAGAGAAATAAACGCATTAAAGTAGAAATCTACAGGAAACGTTGTGAGAGAAAAACTCTTAAATCTTTATTAAAGTGGTTTTAAAAGAAAATGAACTTTAATGGCGTGTAGGAACAGAAATTAATCAAAAATGAAATTAAAAAAGGATTAGTATAAAATGGATAAAAGGCGAATATAAAATAGTCTCAAACCTTAAACTAAACTTAAAAATAGCTGAATAGAATATACTATCACGCCTCCTGCCTGAATTGCTCTTGAATTTGTGAATGATCAAAATCCAATTTCTTCTTAAAATACCAAATTATTAGCACACAGGTGATGAGAAAATATAACATAATAAACTAGGGCAAGAGCACATTAATTTCCTGTCAGAAACAAGAACTTGTTGCTAAAGATGATGTAACGAAAGAGAAAAATAATTCAAATCAGCTGACCTTATATAACAAAGGCTCTTTAAGCCATTCAGACCAAGCTAGCTTTGGCCTTTCCATTCTCGTCAATTCCTGATTTACTATCGTACTTGGTGAAGATATATCAGCGGTCGACCTTCCACAATTTTTTTCTGCAGTAAACAAAGAAAGATTGGCATATAGTTTTAAGACTTCACCTTGTTGTTTATCAGTTTGAACTCTTATTTTGAAATTTTATTTTGTACTCTTATGTGTATACTGAAAAAGGTACTCCTTTCGGGGGGAGCCTCCCCGTATAGACCCCTATAGGGAGTAGCCCTCGGGAGCGACTACCAATATTGTTACATCCCCCGAGAACAGCGTGTTGCCTATTTATCACAGGTTGCCCCACCCCACCCCCTACAAAATTTTTTGTCCTTACAAATCGCCAGTACGCAATTGAACTCCTGGGTGGAGAGAGGCACTAAGAAAAAAAGGTGTCTTGCCCAAGCGACCAACACAATGACCCGGCCAGTGCTCAAACAGCGGCCACTCGATTCACGCAACTCACTTAGAGAGCACATTTGACTCTTTTAACAGATGGACTACTTAAGTACCTTCATCTTGTTTTTCTTCGTTGGATGGATCTGCTTGTGGCCTGGGCTCTAGAACTAACAAGTGGAAAGCAAAGACGAAGAGGAAGCCAACCGGAAGTAGAATTATGGCAAAACGCTGAAATAGAAGATGATGTGATGATGTAATATATCAAACACGAGACAGCGTTTTTCATCACATTTCCAAACACCGAGAAGAGAGTTGAAAATACGACGCGCAGCGGAGTATTTTTGACGAACTTCGAGGTGCTTGGAAATGTGATTAAAAACGTTGTCGAGTGTCTGATATATCTTCTCAATCGAAACTAAAACTACAGGGCCCGCGTAGAGGGAGGGGCTGGGGGGGCTTTAGCCCCCCCACTTTTTTACAGTAAAAAGAAAAATAATAAGAACTTAAGTAAATAAGCAAGTAAAGAAAGAAATAAAGGAAAAAAAATTATTATTATTATTATTATTATTATTGAACAAACAATTACTAAAAGTATTTCATTTGAACGCCTTTCCAGAAGCTGGTGATAAATTTTGTTTTAGAGTTCCATATTGGTTAATCATGTATCGAGTGCTTCTGGTAAATGATCATTCAGTTTCCACTGACCGAAGAATAAACATTTTGCCCAATAATGACGCAAGAGAGATTTAGTATCTTGATAATGATAAACAGTCGTGAAGAATGGTTTTTGACATCACTAACGAATTTGCAGATCGTAGCAATAACAGAAAGAGAAATACCGTTCACAACGTTAAGCTGAAGTATAGCAAAAATCGTCAGACTCCTGGTTTGTAAAGGCTAATGGCAGTAGTACTGATTTGGAGTAAATTATATTGCTTCAAGCATGATTTGATAGTAAATCTATAGGTCTGGTTCTAAATGTTTAGCATGCTTATACTGTAAAAGTATTACAATAATATAGCAAGGCCGATAAGTACTATGTGAAAAAGTAACTTTGCAAGACACCAACACGACCAGAACGATAAAGTAGGGCTACAATCGCGGAGCAATTCCGTCCTTTTTGGGACTCATCTGTGTGGTGTGGCAAATCTAAATAATGCCAGCTCGAAGGCCAGCGCAAATAAATTGCAATAATGTCTTGTAGATCCTGGTACGTTAGCACCATTGTTGTTTGCGGAAAGTTGCTGTTTCAAGTTGTAAAAACATTGCGCTTTAACACAGTTTGTTCATTTTAGATCCACCTTCCGATATCTGAGAGTAACTTAAACCCTTATCCCCCCCCCCCCAAAAAAAAATCTGGCTCACGCTTGAGCCCCCCTACTCAAAATCTTGCTGCGCGGGCCCTGAACTACGGAGAAAACAGAGAAATAAAATCTTAAAAATCTATGCTAATTAAGATCAGATTTCCAAACTGCCTTCACGGTTCTGATTTCCTTTGTTTTAACTAGATGAATTATTAATGAGTTTGAGAAGGTACTGTCAAACATTAGTTTCATACTAATGTCTATCAACCGTTTTATATTGGGCCTCTTTTGTTTACTGAAGCGGCTTCGTAGCCGGAGCAAAGCGCGGGAAAACCACACAAGATTGGTTTTGGCTTTTTGAAACGGTTTTGGATAATACTTTTAAAGACAATGACCGATTATAGAGATACCTACGCAACTCCAAAATGATAATATTTGGTAAGTAACATTACAAATACAAGTAAAAAATAACATTTCCTAGACGTCTCATGCATAACATTTTTAACACCATTCACTTCCACAGGAGTGGAACGTTTTCTTAACACTGTTTATAAGTTCTACGCATTCGTTTTACTACAACAACAACAACACTTGAGCTTTATTTGCATGACCATAAAACATTACAGTATTGCAAAAGCATAAGGTAATTTCGAAGAAAAGTTCTATTAAGTAAATAAACAGGACGTCATTGTTTACTAAATAAGCAGGACGAATTATCAGGTTTGCCTCTAAAAGAAGTTTTGTTACGGAGATAAAACTACGCTTATAAAAAACAAAACAAAATGTTAATTGGGGAGCCACTACCTGCATGAAATGTTTATAGTTATACTAACCGTAAATTGTTCGCTGATGTTTGAATTCACTTTGTCCTCTAAACTCTCTTGGAGTAGAACCCACAGTAAGATATACATACACACCTTGCAAACTCGAACAATTGATCTATGAATAATAATATTAAAAGTCAATAAGCTGATAAATCTGTTTGAAAACGATTGTAACGCTACAGCTGAACTCTCTAAACGCGTTCCGACATGACACGCTTTTAACAGAGCTAACGACCGCACGCATTTTCGCTTAGTTCTCACCACAGAATTGGAAACCAACATAAAGATGGAACGCCAACTGAAACTATCAATCAAAACCAAGGAAAGAGCGTGAGAGCCTGCAGTGGGATTGATGTTGCTTTTTAACCCCAGGCCCTCTCGCTTTTCCTTCCTTAAGATCGAGGTTACGCCTTGAAAACACAATCAAGAGAAATACGTCTCTCTTGCTGCCATTTATCTACTTATTCAGGATTTTTGCCTCTGAAAGGTAATAGCTGACGGCAACTCAGACTGGGACGTTACGAATATAGGACATAGAAAACTGATTGACAGTACTGAAATTAACAGAAAACCAAAGATCAATACGACCACAAATAATGTATGCAAGAGAATGATCTCAGTTATTCGTCTCCATCAAATTGAATATCTGGTTTAGGAAAACAAAAACATTTGATTATGCTTCTTGTTTTCGCATTGCACAACAATCATATTTGGGATCAAAACCGCAGTTTTTTTCCTAGATTTTTTTAGTTACATAAATTTACTGATACCTTTTGTATACTCGATTCTCTTCTGCGTGAGTTTCTACTGTTAGACTCATAGTTCGTGATATTTATTTCTGTCGCACCTTAAACTAAGCTTAAGTTGCCAAAAATGCTTGAGACCTTATACATAAATATTTAGATCGCGCTGTATTAAGATTCCATGTTACTGTGTTGAAACAGTCATCAACTATTTATTTAATAGTATTGTAGGGTTTAGGATTTTTAATGTATTTTTCCTTTTAGTACTAGTTTTAGCAGGGCCTCTGTTGATATCAGTTTTAATTGTAAAGCTGAAAGAGTTACCCTGATGAAATAAAGGCTTACTTACTTAATAATAATAAACCTGAGAGATCCCGCGAAAGCTAAGGGAGTGCGGTGGACACCTCGACTTTAACAACGCTACCACTGAAAGAATAGATGTCTAAAGTCTAAGCAAAGTTTAAATTTAGGATGTAAAACAATCAAAATAAATTCAACCTTCAAGATGTTTTGGTTTCCTGTGGTGAAAGAAAAATTGAAAAATTCGAAATTTTCGCTTAGCTTAAGAATCCCTGATAAACCAACCTGGAAGTTTCTGTATCTTTGCCATTCTCTGCTCGTATTTCGGTCATCAATGAATAATAACTGACTTCGGCAAGCGGCCAGCAGATCGAGAATAAAGCCACGGATGGTAAATAGTAGGCCCCCAACTCGACATCGGAGCTATGATCCCCACAAAACAAACACGGTGTAAAAGTGTAAGGCCAGGCGAGCAATACACCAGCAGAACCAACAATATGCCTGGCTTTTCGTCGTCCATACGAAGAGAAGGAATTCCAGAAGCGTTTCTCGTGACCAAAACTGGTCAAAAGAAAACTTACGGCCATAAGAGTTTGAGAAACAAAGAAAATAATGCCGACGGTGACGGCGGAAAGACCGACAACGTTTTGAAAATAGAGCAGTGCATAGCTATACCACACACTCGACGTTAGGTTATTCAGTATATGACCTGTCTTGCAGGCGATACGGTTTCTTATCGACGGTGAATCATCGGCGTCGGGGTTTGTTTCCCCGATGATGTCATCTGCGCCGTTGTTGCTCGACGCGGCTGTGTGAATATCACGAGAACTTTCCATTCTTCATGTTGGCTCTTCTGTTAAAACGGCTGCAGGATTTCAGAAAGCAGGAAAATGATCCTCTTACACTTCAAACGGCGACTCAAAATTTCGTTTACGCCAAACTACGAAACGCAAAATACCTTGTTGTGTTGAGCGGGTTATCAATCTTCATTTCCTGACGTAAATCATTATCTCTGAAAAAACTTTGAACACAGCTTTCGTCCTGGGATTGAGATCACAACTCATTCTATTGGCTATGCAATAAAAAAAAAGTCCAATTTTTTTTTCTTATCCCAAAACAGGAAAAAATTGTCATCTCATAATAACCACACTAGTACTGTTTAAATGAAAAAAAAGTCGAGATATTTTTTTTCGGAGAGCTATACATTTGTTGGTGGTCAACACATCGTTCAATCAACGCTCTCAAAGATTTCTGCGGTGTATAAAATATTTATTTCATTGAAGTTTGTTGCTGACGATTTCAATATTTAATTTTTTTTATCTCATCTTCAGCGCTTTTTCTAGGTTAAAGTTGATTACTCCGTCTTAAAGTTATGGTCATCTTTTTGTTACATAAACTGGATGTTCTTGGACCAACAGAATCAGTTTAGAGATAATTTATGGCCAAACACATCTCTCCTGAGGTATTGCAAAACGTTTCGTTAATTAGGTGTAAACTAGAAACAATTCTGAATAAACCGTAAAATTTTATAGAGAAGTACTGAATATCATGGAATGAAAGGTTTGTGTCCAATTTTAACCGTGCTCACACGAGTTAACCTGCAAATATTAAGTTTGTTTTCCCGTAATTACAGTGCTTACCTCATATATTAATCAAAGTAAACAAAAGTAATGATTATCGTACACAATACTTTGGATACATTTTTTGTCTCCCTCAATTTGCCCATTGATAATGAAACAAACAGAATATTCAGTCAAGATCTTGTAATAAAATGAATTTACTGCACTGATTATGAGTAACAAATCTCCTTTCCATTTTCCATTCTGCTTACTGTTTTTTTTTTTACAACGTGTTAAATTAAATATATTTTTTTGTTTTGATATTCCACCTTAAAATACATAGAGGGAGTTCTCCGACAATAAAGAGACTGATTTACATTTTTAAAGAGTTATGAAATTTTCTCGAACGTTCTATCGTTATGTTTTCATGACATTGAAAATACTTCTTTGTCTACATGCATTACACAAAACTAATCAACACTGAGGCTAGCTTGTTGTACAAGTTAAAACGGGTCGGATTAAATCTTATACAGTTACTGCTTCTTTCGTGTCGAAAAAAACAAGTAAAGTTGAAATGATTAACCTTACACTGAGAATAGTTAGTGTTTGAATTGACCACAAATCAGAATTGTTTTCATCCATGTCGTTTCCACATCCTACCAGAAAATTACTTCGTCGAGGTCTTAGCGGAGAGAATGAAGCGCATGTACAGTTCTGGAGTAGGCATTTTACATTATAATACAAAGAATCCGAGGCAAGCGGAAAACTACTTTATTATATTAAGTTGATTTGAAAATTCAATCAAATTTGAAAAAAAAAATTGCGTTTCTTCTTAAACGAGAGATGGTGCCACTGCATGATGTGTAGAATAAATTATAGCGTAAAAGAGGTTTGTAGGATCAATGCACATAGCGAATGAGTTGTTAAAAGGCTTTTTAATACAATTTTCAATACACAGAAACCTAGCATACAAACACTAGTTACCAGGGTCTCTCTTCTCCTATATACTGCCTGTGGCTAGTGCGGGTTATAAATCATACAACAGCTTTTCTCTTGTAGGCAAGTATATAACGGACTCGAATTTAATTTTAAAAAGCTAGTGAGCCCGTCACGACATTTATTCCTCTATTAGGAAGCACTCGTGAAAAATAACGATTTAATTTACATTTCTTTCACTCTTTATGGTCCTGTGGTTAGAATACCAGCCGGGCGAAATTTACAAGCTAAATTCACAGATTGGGTTGCCCTACCAGCCAGGTTAAAAAGCAAGGAAAACTGGTTAAAAAGCGCGGGAAAACGTGCGATTCTCATGGAAACTAAACTTACGTCATATCTTTTAGTTCAGGAAATCTTTAAGGCCGGTTTACACGCTACGATTTGTCGGCCCGATTTGGCTCAGATTTCACATGAAAATGACTGTTGCAACGTATTTTAGAAATCGGGCCCATTTTCATCCTCGTAATCCAGATATGGCAAAGACAATCGAGCCGACCAATCGCACCGTGTAAATTTTCTTGCGACAAATCGTTGCTTTTTTATATATCAAGAGCTACATATCATGACAAAGTCTAAACGAAAAGCCTTGTTAATGGGACAAAAGAAAAATCATTCAAATAGAATCAGTTTCGAATTTTAAAGAAGGAAACGATTTGAGACAATTTAAGGTAATGGAGAACCATTCACGGGACACCTTAAGAGAGCTGCTACCCGTCCCGGAAGCAATCCCGCGCGCGTTTGCAGTTTGTCGTTTCAACGTAATACTTAGATGTTTTGCGTTTGCTGTAAACATGTGAGTGTTTTCGAAAAAGCAGAAACGGAGGGAAGTTAAAATGCCCTCGAGTCTTGGATATATAAAACTGTGTATAAAATACAGAAAATACCTTAGCCATAGAGAGAGTAAAGCTTCGTTAATCTTGTGCTATAAGAGGGTCTGGATGGGGGGTTACAAATATCAGTTGTCAGTTAAAATTATGGCCATTTGTCAGTTATCAGTTAAATTTTAGGGCCATTTGTCAGTTGTCAGTTAATGGGCTATTAATAATTAACCATATAGCTTAGTTATTAATTTTTGACCCAAAATGTAGCTTAAAAGGTAACATTCAGAATGTAAATTATATCATTTATATTAAATTTTGGTGCTGAAATAATTGCAACTCCAAGCGGCTTTTGTTTCTATACGGCCTTTTAATCAAGGCAAGTCACTTCTCTCCGCCACACGAACTTCTGCTCCAGGGGGTTACTCCCTTACATAAGCTATATACGTATGTGGGGCCCCAAAGCCAAACGGTATGGTTTTCGAGCCCTTTTGGTCTGAAATAGGGTATAGATTATTACCATTTTGGTCTGAAATAGGGTATGGTTTGTGCACTCTGGTGAGTCTAGTTAGCAACTTTTGAAAGAAACTATTCTTATCGTTCTTATCATGCACCCCTTGCGAAGTGTAAGTTAGGAATATGAGGCCCTTGTTAAATTTTAGGCAAACCGAAGCAGTTCCTGGATACAATGTGGTCTGAAATAGGTTATCGATTTTGGGGTCAGATCTAAAATAGGGTGGGGGAAATCGCATATTTTGGTCTAAAATAGGGTAAAGGGGTTTCTTGAAGCATGCTGCACACACCCCACACGAATTTTTAAAGAGTATCCCCCGGGCTCCTGCTCTCCGAGCCCAAAATTCCTTTCCAACAGTTAGCCAATCCAAACTAACCTTCAAAATATTAAAAACAAACAAATATGGGCAAATATGGGAAGAGGTCTTTATTACGATTAATTTGATTGGGTTTCGTTTAGCAATGCCTCGATGGTGATTGGCCTAGATGAAATAGTCGGAAAGGAATATTGCACTCGGGCTAACGGGTCTATTACAGGTACTTATTGAGAAAGGAGTAGCGACAATAAAACTACTCTGTGAGAGGCTACATTACAAAAACAAAAAATATATGTATTTCCTCAAGTTTAATTTTCAATCAGGTTATGGGTCATACGGTAAATTATTAACGAAATATGACACTCTACTGTCCTGCTGCTAAGATTTAGCATAAAACATGCATTTGTTGGACGAAAAGAGTCATACAATGTTATTTACAACGGTGTTTTGTGGATATTAAGAACAAACAGTCTTTTGTCAGTTGCCAGAAAAACTCACTACAAATGTCAGTTGTCAGTTAAATTTTAGGCGATATGTCAGTTGTCAGTTAAAATTTTGGCCATTTGTCACTTTTCAGTTAACCCCATCCAGACCCTCCTATAATAGAAAAGAAATTCATGAATAATATATTTTGTTTGG
Source organism: Meandrina meandrites (assembly GCA_963693305.1). Classification (NCBI taxonomy): domain Eukaryota; kingdom Metazoa; phylum Cnidaria; class Anthozoa; order Scleractinia; family Meandrinidae; genus Meandrina; species Meandrina meandrites. The sequence continues at coordinate 28,449,687 of OY855910.1, forward strand.
GTCAGTCACACAGACGTGTATCAGACCGGTCAACAAAGGAGGCAATAAAAAGCTAGACAAACATTACAATACAATAATCAAAACTGATAGTTTCTGTTTTTGAACTGAACGGCTCCCGTATTTAACGTAATTATTTTCTTTCCAAACGTTTCCTTCTTTAAAATTTGAAATTATTTCTATTTGACGGATTCTATTTGAAGGGTTTTCGTTTAGAATTTTAAAGCCCCGGATACTTAAACGTATATTTCAGTGTATCTAATAAACGTATTTTTCTAGTTTGGATGCCAAAAACTATTGGAACTTGTCAATAAGTGTGTTTTAAAATTTCCTGAACTAGAAAATATGATGCCAATTTAGTTTCCATGAGAAATGCACGTTTTCCCGCGCTTTTTAACCAGATTCCCTTGCTTTTTAACCTGGCTAGGAAGGTAACCCTACCTGCGAATTTAGCTTGTTGTTAACTCTGGTAAAATTTTGCTCTTTGCTTGGCTGGCAGCCTAACCAGAGGACAATAAAGAGAAAAAAAATCTAAACTAAATCGCTATATTTTTTTTTCGCGAGTGCTTCCTAATAAAGGAATCAATGTCATTGTCAGCTCGCTCGGCTCTTTTAAACTAAATTAGATTTAGAGTCTATACACTTTGTACTAGTGTTTAGCTCTTGTATGATTTTTAAGTCGCTGTTTTTCACGAGCCACAGTCAGTATACACCTTTTTTCTAAAGGCATTTTATAACGCACCGACATGCATGTATGAGAAAGGCTGACTTCCTAACTTGGTGTTGTCCTGGCGGGAGATGTCTTAGAGGATCGATTCGGAAGCGTGGAGGGGTCGGGATTGCAAAAGACACAGTTCAGAGCAAATGAAAAACACTCACAACCTGCGAAAAGTTTGATCAATTTACATTTGCATTTTCGTACTTGAACATCTTCAGTAATACCTTTCGAGTCTTGAAACAAAGGATGGCAAAAGCTGAGCAAGTTTCGCGCCATCAGTACGTGGAAGCGATAAAAAACGAAAACAGAAACAAAACAATAAAACAAAAAACACGAGGTGCATAATTTAAATGCGGGAGGGTTCACTTAAGGTTTACAGCCAGCATCACAGCACTACCTATAAAGAAATCAAAGTTAATAATGTGTTTGTAGACAGAAAAATCAAAAATATTTTGAGCCATTATTCAAATGCTTTCTTGAATAAACATTCGATTTTAAAAAGAAACTTTGTATATGGAACTGGCTAAAAATTGTCTGAGTAAATCGCCAAAGGCAACATGTAGTTTTACACACGGGTGAATTCAACAGCCGGCGTAGAATTTCGTTTCTAATGCAATTTCATGGCTATATATTTTATCGTTACCGTCCACCAAATTCAAAATATTTGCAAGAAATTTATTAAGCACTTCACACAGAGAGAGGTTTTTTGGAATCGCTTGTTCAGAGTCTGTGTTACTGGCGCTCAGCAGTGTCCCGTCCCAAGAAACTTCAAGCAATGGTCGGTCAGAGGTTGCAATGCCCGGTTACAAATAATTAGGCTAGCAGACGACGGAGACATTGCAAGAATTTGATTTATTTTATGGATAACAGTTAAATTATGACCTATTTCACGCCTCAAGCAAACACTGTAGTGTACTTGTTGGCCTTATGGCCTTCTCAAAGAAGGACCAGTGAAGCGTTGTGGAGTTTAACGCTTTGTCTGTCACTCGAACATGTGTCGAAAAACGGTATTTTTGATGAAAAAACGTCGTTAGAATTTTCTCTATACCAAGTTCTAAAGTTAACGCACAACTTCGCTTTTATATTGTGCTGTAATCTCAGACTATACCATATATTTAACCATTAAGGTCGCCACACACGAGGGGACTGGTCGCAGGGACCGGTCGCAGGGACCAGTCCCTGCGACCAAGTCCCATCGTGTGAACAGACCAATTTTCGTCAAAAATCCGGTCGCAGGGACTGAATTTTGGTCCCCAAAATCGGTGACAAGAATTCAAACTGGTTTGAATTCGTGGGACCAGTCGCAGGGACTGGTCCCCGCAATATTTTTGCTTGGTCCCTCGTGTGAACAGGGTCGTGGGACTGGTCCCTGCGACCAATTAAAAATGAACCAATCGCTGATCAGCATTTTAAGCTCCCACAATTCTGCACGTTCGTGTTTGAAGATGGCGATGCCTGAACAGAGTAGTGAACAGATTGAACAGAATACTACTGAACAGACTGTTGGCATTAATATTGAAGATTGGAGCGTCACCAGTACACGAATAATAATTGATTCTTCGTTCATAAGAAACCGGTAATTCTTCGTCTTTCATCATCATCAGGAGCAACAGAGTCTTTTTCTTCGCAGCTCTCGAAGCCATTTTTACTCGATGAAAACAAAGTTCCCGCCAAATTTTCTCGCTAGCTGTCGCTAGCATGTTTTTGCGCCATTTCATGAAAAGAATGCGTGTTTGACCTGTTGGATTTCTGTTTGTCGACAACAAATTTCAAGTACAACAACAATCACTACCAACAGATCTTCGGTACCGCCATGGGCTCTCCAGTGTCAGCTGTTATGGCAAACCTGGTCATGGAAGACCTTGAAAAACGAGCACTATCCACCTCCCTTTCCCAACCGTGTTTTTGGAAACGATATGTAGATAATGTGTGTGCCGCTGTTAAGTCCAACCTGGTGCTAACCTTACAGAATCATTTGAACAATATTGAGCCGTCGATCCAATTTACGGTTGAAAGAGAAACAGAACGGAAAATATCCTTTCTTGACGTCACTGTCTGTCGCCAAGACGATGGCCAACTCTCCACTAAAGTCTATCGCAAACCGACGCACACAGAAAGATATCTCTCATTTGATTCTCACCATCCGGTTGCTCACAAAAAGGCTGTGATCAAGTCTCTGACTGATCGTGCAAAAACGATTCCGTCTTCCGTTGACCAACAATCAAAGGAAATGAAACATGTGATCGCGGCACTCAGCGCGAATGGCTACCCGAAACGCTTTGTTATTGATGCAAGTAAACCAAAACGGCCTTCTCCACAAACGCCTGCAACTGCACCGGATGACAAAAAAAGCTTCTGCATTTTACCGTATGTCAAGGGTACTACGGAACCGATCAAGCGAATCTTAAACAATTACAATATCAAACTTGCACCACACCATACCATCGGCAATTTATTTCCCAAACCAAAAGACCCAGTCCCGAAAGATCAAACTCGCGGCGCAATTTATTCCATTCCCTGCAAAGTTTGTGACAAAAGCTACATCGGGGAAACGAAACGGAAATTTTCCACCCGGCTGAAAGAACATCAAAAAGCGGTTGAAAAGAAACACTCGCACAAGTCAGCTTTAGCGGAACATTGTTTACATTCTGGCCACACCATCTCCTGGGAATCGGCAAAGATCCTACGTACAAGCACTAATTGGCGCAACAGACGCATCTTAGAAGCATGGGAAATCAACACTTGCAGGAATCCGCTGAACCGTGATGATGGCATGCATTTGCCGCACGAGTTTTTAAATTTAGCCTTAAGGGACAGAACATAATTACCTCCGAGTTGCTGATTTACATAGTATAAGAACGTGCTTTTTAACGAATTCCTTTTCACTTTCCCCTGATGAAGGCTGAAGTTTCAGCCGAAACGTTGGGACTTTTACAAAAAAGTTTACGAACATTTTACATTTTTAACCAGAGTAACGTTTTATTTTATTTTCAATCATGAATCAACCACCTGGTTACAGGACCATTTTTAAAATCCGGTTTATGTTATGCAAATTTGATCGGATGTTTTTTTCAGCTAGCTTGGAGAATACTTTACTTTTGCAGTTTTTGATGAAATGATGCAATTTATTATTTTTTTCAGGTATAAAAACACCGAAAGGAAACCTGATATCGAAATTATAAAATATGAGCGGATTTCGAACATTGTCAACATTCCATGTTTTTGAAACAGTTGTTGAACACAGTCCAGTAAGCACGCTCAGATATGAACAATAATAGGAATAATAATAATAATAATAATAATTTTCCAACTCCACAAGGTGACTATCTTGTTTAATATATTAGTTGTGGTTACACACACCTTGGGTTTGGGGTCTTCCGGAGGGTAAATGGCTTGGGTCTGGTTCAGCTCAGGTTTCATGTTACCCTTGGGGATGCGGTTACACAGTAAAGACACCCCTCAGGGTAAAATATAATGACCTTGCAAATTGGCGGGACTGAGTGCAGATCAACATGAATGACACAAATCGAGATCTAGTAAGCTTAAATTCAGTGATTCTCCTGCTTATTATTCGACAGTCCTCCATAAATATAACAGTACAGCAGTTTTCTTTCGAGAAGACACCGAAGAAGGCGCTTTCAACTACGCTACCTTCAAGGTTTGTCGGCATTTTATTTACATTTACGAGCTCGTCGTGATTTTGCTCGCCGGCCAAGAAGAGCTTGGGTATTTCCACGACCACAGAATTGGTTTCAGCAACTTCTAAATAACAATGCACTGGATCACTGGTGGAAAGAAAACTTTCGAGTTTCTCGCGATACCTTTGAATATATATGCCAGCTCGTTGGACCGGCGCTCCAGCCAAGCGCATCAGAGGTCACGTCAGAGCCCTGCAGGCGATTTCCTGTATTAGCTACGTTGTGCTTTGTGATTGGCCAAGCCACCTCGGGGAGCAGATAAACCGTACTTTTCAGTTCAGGAACTGTCATGGGAAGTTCTTTTGTTCTTTTTGATGTATCCATGGAAATAACCCTTGGGCAGTTTCGGTCTGGGAAAAGCGGTTACACACAAAAAATGTCTTTTCCCGTGGGCAAACGCTATTTGTCCATGGGTAAAAGGGCTAGTGTAACCACGACTATTGAAAACGTCATAGATACTGCTATCTTGCTGCGAAACAGGTCCCAGCGTGTGAACCCTTCACGGAACTGGTCGCCGCGACTCATTCCATCGTGTAAACTCTACAGGGGACCAGTCCCTGCTACCGGTCCCTGCGACCAGTCCCTGCGACTGGTCCCCTCGTGTGTGGCGACCTTAATTCTTTTGTAACAACTTTGTGCAACGGTAGGCTCACCAACAGGTGCTGAAATTATTTAACCACGTGCTACCTGCCCCTCCTAATGCGCGATCTCAGCTTAATGTATCGTCTATGATTTCCGCGATGATCTTATATTGTCGGAGCTGAGTGTATACCTACTCAGTCGGTGTTTAAGGTATTGCAGTCAAGAGCTCCAAACCTTTACAACTTTTAAGGTAAGACTAAATTCTTTCGACTTGTGTGACTCTCTTGGAGCCTTACCAAGTAACATCTTTTGTGGTCGAAAATATAAGTTTAGTTTCTTTTCCGTAGCTCCTTCTAATTGTTCTAATTGTTTTTTGCCAGGTAAGATTCTTTGTTTGCACGCTATCAGTTCTTTAAAATCTTTAGAAAACTGGCTTTTAGCTTCTACGAGAATTTTTCTAGTGAAGTTGTAAAATCTTGATTCATTTAAAATAAGGGTCGATTCTTTGAAACGTAAAATGTTGATTCATTGAAACACAAACACGGTTTCATCTTAAAAAATAAATATTAATTCTTTGAAGCAAAAATTTGATTCTTTGAAAATAGAGTCTTTTATTCTTCGAGACACAAACTTGATCATTTAAAAATAAAATATTGATTCTTTTGATTCTTTAAGACCATAACTATCATTGTCAATTGGCCGTTCAGCAGACTTTCCAGTCTCGGATCGATGAGAAATTTTCACCAGTTATTGGAATTGGTTTGATATAATATATTCCTTAGGAAAATCGATATTTCCATGGCAATGACAAACACAATCTGAATTCTACGCGAATCAGATTTGACGTAAAAAACTAACACCCGTATCTGAAACTATAATGTACTGCACATCAAATATACAAGAATAAAAATTTCGAATAAATCGCAATTATATTTCAAACCATGCTTTTTACATGATAATGATAAATGGACCGAGATGCAGACATTGCGTTGACGAAATTACTTCGAAATAACACCAAAATGTGTATTTAACCTACCTTTCGTTGCTGTGAAAGGTTTGTCGATTTTGTTTATTGCGATTCCGAGAATTGGATTTTTTCATACGGTCACTTCCGTTGTAATTTTTGGTTAATGTTCCACTTTTAGCGATTTTTCGAAAATCTCGAAAAACGGCTCCAACAATTTTATTGAAACTTTCACAACACATGCTTGATAATAGAAAGAAATTAAAGTTTATTAACATTGATTTACTGGTACACAAAGTCATGCAAATTTATCGATAAAGGAGGCCTTTCCACCGACGAAATTTTGCGTTACAAATATCTGAAACATTCCTTTCACTCTTTATGGTCCGGTGGTTAGAATACCAGCCGAGGCAATGAACAAGCTAAATTCGCAGGTTGCGTTGCCCTACCAGCCAGGTTAAAAAGCAAGGAAAACTGGTTAAAAAAGCGCGGGAAAACGTGCAATACTCATGGAAACTAAACTAACGTCATATCTGCTGGTTCAGGAAATTTTTACACTTTAATTTTGGACAATTACGTTCCAATGGCGTTTGGTAGCCAAACTAGAAAAGTATGTTTATTAGTTACACTAGAAATATACGTTTAAATATCAAGCGCTATATATAATGACAAAGTCTAAACGAAAAGCCTTGTTAATGGGACAAAAGAAAAATCATTCAAATAGAATCAGTTTCGGATTTTAAAGAAGGAAACGATTTGAGACAATTTAAGGTAATGGAGAACCATTCACGGGACACCTTGAAAGAGCTGCTACCCGTCCCGGCAGCAATCCCGCGCGCGTTTGCAGTTTGTCGTAATACCTACGTAATACTTAGTTGTTTTGCGTTGTTTTGCGGAGGGAAAGTTAAAATGCCCTTGAGTCTTGGATATATAAAACTGTGTATAAAATACCTTGGCCATAGAGAGAGAAAGCTTCGTTAATCTTGTGCTATATAGAAAAGAAATTCATGAATAATATATTTTGTTTGGGTCAGTCACACAGACGTGTATCAGACCGGTCAACAAAGGAGGCAATAAAAAGCTAGACAAACATTACAGCACAATAATCAAAACTGATAGTTTCTGTTTTTGAACTGAACGGCTCCCGTATTTAACGTAATTATTTTGTCTCCAAACGTTTCCTTTAAAATTTGAAATTATTTCTATTTGACGGATTCTATTTGAAGGGTTTTCGTTTAGAATTTTAAAGCCCCGGATACTTAAACGTATATTTCAGTGTATCTAATAAACGTATTTTTCTAGTTTGGATGCCAAAAACTATTGGAACTTGTCAATAAGTGTGTTTTAAAATTTCCTGAACTAGAAAATATGATGCCAATTTAGTTTCCATGAGAAATGCACGTTTTCCCGCGCTTTTTAACCAGATTCCCTTGCTTTTTAACCTGGCTAGGAAGGTAACCCTACCTGCGAATTTAGCTTGTTGTTAACTCTGGTAAAATTTTGCTCTTTGCTTGGCTGGTAGCCTAACCACAGGACAATAAAAAGAAAAGAATCTGAACTAAATTGCTATATTTTTTTACGAGTGCTTCCTAATAGAGGAATCAATGTCATTACGAGCTTGCTAGGCTTTTTTAAACTAAATTAGAGTTTATACACTTTGTACTAGTGTTTAGCTCTTGTATGATTTTTAAGTCGCTGTTCAGTTTCGCGAGCCACAGTCAGTATACACCCTTTTTTCTAAAGGCATTTTATAACGCACCGACATGCATGTATGAGAAAGGCTGACTTCCTAACTTGGTGTTGTCCTGGCGGGAGATGTCTTAGAGGATCGATTCGGAAGCGTGGAGGGGTCGGGATTGCAAAAGACACAGTTCAGAGCAAATGAAAAACACTCAAAACCCGCGAAAAGTTTGATTAATTTACATTTGCATTTTCGTACTTGAACATCTTCAGTAATACCTTTCGAGTCTTGAAACAAAGGATGGCAAAAGCTGAGCAAGTTTCGCGCCATCAGTACGTAGAAGCGATAAAAAGCGAAAACAGAAACAAAACAATAAAACGAAAAACACGAGGTGCATAATTTATATACGGGAGGGTTCACTTAAGGTTTATAGCCAGCATCACAGGACTACCTATAAAGAAATCAAAGCTAATAATGTGTTTGTAGACAGAAAATTCAAGAATATTTTGAGCCATTATTTAAATGCTTTCTTGGATAAACATTCGATTTTAAAAAGAAACTTTGTATATGGAACTGGCTAAAAATGTCTGAGTAAATCGCCAAAGGCAACATGTAGTTTTACACACGGGTGAACTCGACAGCCGGCGTAGAATTTCGTTTCTAATGCAATTTCATGGCTATATATTTTATCGTTACCGTCCACCAAATTCAAAATATTTGCAAGAAATTTATTAAGCACTTCACACAGAGAGAGGTTTTTTGGAATCGCTTGTTCAGAGTCTGTGTTACTGGCGCTCAGCAGTGTCCCGTCCCAAGAAACTTCAAGCAATGGTCGGTCAGAGGTTGCAATGCCCGGTTACAAATAATTAGGCTAGCAGACGACGGAGACATTGCAAGAATTTGATTTATTTTATGGATGACAGTTAAATTATGACCTATTTCACGCCTCAAGCAAACACTGTAGTGTACTTGTTGGCCTTATGACCTTCTCAAAGAAGGACCAGTGAAGCGTTGTGGAGTTTAACGCTTTGTCTGTCACTCGAACATGTGTCGAAAAACGGTATTTTTGATGAAAAAACGTTGTTAGAAATTTCTCTATACCAAGTTCTAAAGTTTACGCACAACTTCGCTTTTATATTGTGCTGTAATCTCAGACTATACCATATATTTAACCATTATTCTTTTGTAATAACTTTGTGCAACGGTAGGCTCACCAACAGGTGCTGAAATTATTTAACCACGTGCTACCTGCCCCTCCTAATGCGCGATCTCAGCTTAATGTATCGTCTATGATTTCCGCGATGATCTTATATTGTCGGAGCTGAGTGTATACCTACTCAGTCGGTGTTTAAGGTATTGCAGTCAAGAGCTCCAAACCTTTACAACTTTTAAGGTAAGACTAAATTCTTTCGACTTGTGTGACTCTCTTGGAGCCTTACCAAGTAACATCTTTTGTGGTCGAAAATATAAGTTTAGTTTCTTTTCCGTAGCTCCTTCTAATTGTTCTAATTGTTTTTTGCCAGGTAAGATTCTTTGTTTGCACGCTATCAGTTCTTTAAAATCTTTAGAAAACTGGCTTTTAGCTTCTACGAGAATTTTTCTAGTGAAGTTGTAAAATCTTGATTCATTTAAAATAAGGGTCGATTCTTTGAAACGTAAAATGTTGATTCATTGAAACACAAACACGGTTTCATCTTAAAAAATAAATATTAATTCTTTGAAGCAAAAATTTGATTCTTTGAAAATAGAGTCTTTTATTCTTCGAGACACAAACTTGATCATTTAAAAATAAAATATTGATTCTTTTGATTCTTTAAGACCATAACTATCATTGTCAATTGGCCGTTCAGCAGACTTTCCAGTCTCGGATCGATGAGAAATTTTCACCAGTTATTGGAATTGGTTTGATATAATATATTCCTTAGGAAAATCGATATTTCCATGGCAAGGACAAACACAATCTGAATTCTACGCGAATCAGATTTGACGTAAAAAACTAACACCCGTATCTGAAACTATAATGTACTGCACATCAAATATACAAGAATAAAAATTTCGAATAAATCGCAATTATATTTCAAACCATGCTTTTTACATGATAATGATAAATGGACCGAGATGCAGACATTGCGTTGACGAAATTACTTCGAAATAACACCAAAATGTGTATTTAACCTACCTTTCGTTGCTGTGAAAGGTTTGTCGATTTTGTTTATTGCGATTCCGAGAATTGGATTTTTTCATACGGTCACTTCCGTTGTAATTTTTGGTTAATGTTCCACTTTTAGCGATTTTTCGAAAATCTCGAAAAACGGCTCCAACAATTTTATTGAAACTTTCACAACACATGCTTGATAATAGAAAGAAATTAAAGTTTATTAACATTGATTTACTGGTACACAAAGTCATGCAAATTTATCGATAAAGGAGGCCTTTCCACCGACGAAATTTTGCGTTACAAATACCTGAAACAAACCGAAACTGCTTTTTTAAGAAAAACGACTAATTTTTTAAATTCACAAGACATGTTTCGACAGAGCTTCTGTCATCTTCAGTTGAATGGTTTACAAAGCAAGCAAAGTTGAATAATAAGTAGACGAAAATGCTAATTAAGACAAATAGTAACAAACAGAACGTGAAAATGCGTGAATTAAAAGGATAATTTTAGATTAACATGGTGTAATTGTTGATTGAGGCAAGGTTGTTCTTTTTGAATATGGATAGCCTCCTTTATCTTGAGTTGAAAGGTTCTTTTTGAGAATGTCGCTCCTTATGTACAATAGACTGTTTTCATATTTTAGATCACGCCACTACCAGCTTTCAACTCAAGATAAAGGAGGCTATCCATATTCAAAAAGAACAACCTTGCCTCAATCAACAATTACACAATGTTAATCTAAAATTATCCTTTTAATTCACGCATTTTCACGTTCTGTTTGTTACTATTTGTCTTAATTAGCATTTTCGTCTACTTATTATTCAACTTTGCTTGCTTTGTAAACCATTCAACTGAAGATGACAGAAGCTCTGTCGAAACATGTCTTGTAAATTTAAAAAAATTAGTCGTTTTTCTTAAAATCGTTACCTGTCTGCTGTCATCAAGACCTTTTGAAACTGCTTTTGTTTTTTGAAATTTTTATTACCCTAATTTTCGAAAATTTTCCGTTCCGCCTTTAAACAAGGAACTTTCTTTCACGACAAATATATATCGATGATTTTAAAACAAACAAGGAATTGATCTGAGATTTGTCTAAATTAAATTCACTGATGACTAAGAAATGGTCGCAAATTTATTTGATAAATATCAACTTAGCACGCCTCTTCAGGCAGGCCCAGTTGTGAGGGGGACCTCTCTTTTCAAAGCAAGCTCTGACACCCTCGCTCCACAGACTCTTTGAGCGCTCACACAAATTATTGTGAAATAATTTTTGCAGACCCTCAACTTCACATTGAAGAATGATTGGATTGATTCTTGTTCCTTTGCTGGTGTTGTCCATCATTGATATTGGTAAGATAAATAAAGATAAATAAGTATCCACGGCCCGGTTGTTTAAACTATGTACGATTTGGCTAATCCAGGATTAACGTGAATTTAGATTTCAGCTAGTTTTGCAACTTTCCATTGATGTTTTGTTTTTCTAAATTTCTTTTGTACCTGAGTTTCTGTTTTGACTTAATCGCGGCTTTTCGAACAACTGGACTCAGGGCAGCTTATTTGACAACAGTGTTTCTTGGCCTGTATTTAGATTGGATTAGTGCTTCTTTTCTTTAGATCTGTAAATGCAAAAATGGAATTAAAACCCTGTTTCTTTACGGGGGTCGCAGGAGAGACCAATTGTTGTTCGAGCGAAAAATTTAGACAAGAAGTAAAAGAAAGGATGCTCGATGATTACAGGTTACCTTTTTTGAGCTTTCAAAATTTAATTAGCACTCAGGACGACAGATCGATATTTTGAAGTTCATTTTCTTTCCGTTCCAGGAAAATGCGCAACCCCAGTAGCATGCAGCTCAGACAACAAAGTCATTCGTTACACAGAGCATGGAAGAACTGCCTCCTCTCAAAACTGGGAGTGGATCGCGTCTATACCGGTGAGTGCAAATGAGGAGGTTCGGCAACGAGACTGTAGAAAGAAGTGTGAAGAGGCCTGCGTCGATGGAAGGGAGGGTGGACCAAACTTCAATAGCTGGCCTGGTTGTAAGGCTTTCTCGTCTTATTCTCAGCCTGGCGGTGGCACGTGCTATTGTTATGGATGGAACACAAAGCCGACGTGGTATGAGAAAGAGAGGTACCGCTCTGGTTGGTGCGAGACAGCGTAATGAAGACCAGAATTGGCCTAAAACTAACGGCATAACTGATCACACTCCAGTAGCTATATTTCTGTAAATCACCCGGTGATCATGTTGTCAGTAAAATAAAATCAATTGAACAAGAAAGTGCTGCTGCAATTTTTGAAATCATTTTCGAAAGTACAACTGATTTGCTTCACTTCGATGGGTGAAATAAAAGGACTACACTAGGCAATAGTTTTCATTTATAAGATTGTAGTATTGAATACTCGTCGCATACTTCAGTGTATTTTCAACAACCGGCCGAATTCCACCAATAAGTAAAGAAATATTCTAGCGCTTTCAGGTCCTACTTTTCAGCGTTTTCTGCGGAAGGAATTGAGTTTGCCCACTGAGGTCGTTTTATGCTTGTCTCATGGGAAATACCATTATTTCTGCCTCTCAAAATAGTTTCATCCTTCTCACATGAAGAGTAAATTGTACCTCGTGTACGAGTTGTTTTTCTTTTTCAAAAGCTTTATATTTTAGACTCCACAGAAACAAGTGTTGTAATTTCATTTCCAATCATCGAAAGCTGTGCCAAACCGGGCTTCTAGACTCACGAAAAAAAATACTACTTACTCTGTATTGATAGACAGATTCGGTGCTTGGACTTGATTTCACTGCTCTGAATGCGCTGTGATTACCTCACACAAAAAAAATCGAAAACTTACAGTCAGAATCAATGTGCTTCTCTCTTCCAAATCAGTATCCTTTTCAAAGAGATTTATCTTCCTTCTTCTTGTTGTCTTTTAATATGGATTTTTTTATCTGAGAGTTTCTGCCCTGAGGTCCAGACCCTTACAGTTTCATAGGCCATTTTTGTCCAAAGGTAACCCTTTTCTATAACTAAATCTAACCGCTACAGGCTAATATTTATTGTCCCATTTGAATCATCCTTGGAATCATCCTCGGATACGAGGGGGAAGTTAATCCGGGTGAAACGAAATAGGAATTTAGGACTTCTGAGGTACAGAGATTTTTGGGCGTTCCCGATTTTAGTAATCCAACTTTTTGAATTTTTTATGTGTTCCGGATTTTAGTATTCCGGCGTTCCGGCGTTCCGGCGTTCCGGCGTTCCGTCGGAGCGACGAAAGTTACTTGTGTTACTGAATCTCCGAGGAGTGGCGCAAAATTCTAGTCTCACAAGGTGAGTCCCGGATGAATTCACGACTCTGTATCCTCACAACAGGTCACGACAATCAATAACCTGCCAATCTCGAGAACAATGAGGTCAGAATAACGGATTGTCTGTTGTTCCATTTGAATTGTTTGATATTAAGGAGTTTTAATTGCTCAAATCAATCGCTATCGCGTGAAAAATGTGTCCAAATAATCGATTTAAACCGGAAATGTGACCAACTACATAAAACGGAGATATTTAAGTAAATTAAAATGTTCTCGAAGGGTTGGGTGTCACTGTGAGTCGGGTTAGAAACTGGTCGTTTCCATTTGCCTAAGGGATGATTCTTAAAAGAGCCTATCAGCTACTTACACAGATAAGCCACATGATCGAGTTAACTGAGCTAAGAATTCCAAATAAATCCTATATTCTACTTTTAGAAACCTAATGCGCTGCTCTATATTAATAATAAAGCTTCATTGTATGCTGTTTTGATTTCGTTCTCGTAATCTTTCCATTGAATTAGTTTATGTGAACAAGAACAATGAAACTAAAAGCAACTAATTCAGTATACAGCATTAATTTAAATAGATTAAAATTAGCTTCAAGTATAAGCCAGAAAGTCTACATCTCCGGTAATGGTCCTTGAGATATGTCTTTCGCGAGTAGGCTATTTTAAGAACGGCTTTTCCGCGAACCAGTTGCCAATTTCGTTGAAGCATTTGCCGTTCGCGGCTCTAGATGGATCACTCCCAAACCGGGCGAGAAGCGCTTGCCCTCCGGTTAGACGTGGTTTATTTGCCTAATTAGTTCTTTCGTCTTGACTGCCCTTTGTAGCGTCGCTATCGACAAACACCTTCGAGCTCATGGTGAAAAAAAAAATGTCTGTTTCTTCTATATTTCTTTTCACAGTCCGCCAAAATGAAGGGCCCTCACAAACCAATAGATCGTTTTCACGTGACGTCATCAGGTACCAAAATCTAAAACTAAAGAGACACCATAGTTTTTATCCACATCAGGCATAAGAGGTACTAAAATTATATCTATTTGCGACTTTTCAGCTCAGTAGCGTCCTTCGTTTGAAAACCAGCGCAATTTGAATTTCAGAGTAATGGCGGTGCGTGACACGCAGTTACGATCGTTTTTGTCAAAAAATATACATTTATCTTGTGATTTTTAGCCATTTGAGAAGTTAAAGTAGCAGGAAATATGTTTATGCAAATGTTTGTTTCTCAAATACCGATAATCAGTGGCCTAGATGATCAAAGTAAGTTCCAGATGTTTACAGTATTTTCCGGCCGCCATATTGGTGTACCACGGAGGTACACCCATATGGCAAATCCATACTGGGCTCTGTAAATTTGTGCAAAACATTTCAACGAATATCTAAAGTTTGGGACAGCGCACAGACCTAAAATTTGGATAAATTACTTCTTTACTTCTCTCCTATAATATCCTATTTTCTTGAAATCATTCACTCAATAGTTTTTCGATTTATATTTTTTTTGCGTGACAGTGAAAACGATCTGTAGACCTTTTTAGCTACGTATGTAAATCGCCCATTTCAGGTCACGTGATACTCTCCAGGGAGTTTTGTCTATCTGGAAATTATTCATTCATTTCCACGTGAATTTGTTTGAATTTGAAAGAGATAATTCTCAAGGGTAACATCACATGGTCTGAAATGGGACAACAAACAAACGAAGCTAAAAAGGTCTATAGAGCGTTTGCACTCATGTGACCAGCGACCATATCGGTTTACTAAAACAAAAGACCATTTTTACATAAAAATAGAGTTTAATAGCGAAGCGCGCGAGTGACGTCATGACAAAGCTCAGACAAACAAACCAGAATTGCGCACGATTTTCCTAAAACATTATCTACAACAGCAGGTGTTCCTAAAACACTTTTTTGAAGCGAGAACTTTGCCTAGATTTCCTCTATTTCTCTCAGAACACGCTGATATTGTCTGAGCCTCGTGGGGGGTATAATCATTTACATTCTATTTTTAAACCTCGCGCGCTTCGCTATTCCCGGAGAAATGCCGGCTTGGTAGGTACACTAATATGGCCGCCGTTTCTTTGTTTTGGAACACCAATATGGCTGCCGTGACGTTACATGAAAACACGCTAATACGAACGCGACCGAAGGCCGTAATTTTATTTGTAACAATTTGCAACAACCTCATTGCAAGTGCACGTGGGCGCTATAAACTTCATCATTTTCTTGCGCGCAAGGTTTGTTCTAAACATTGCCTACTCACGAAATTAAAGACATATAGCACGCGCCCAAATACTAGATGTAGACTTCTAACTTATGAACTTCTGATATAGGCTTATTCAACAACAACAACAGCAACAAGCTTTATTTGCAAGACTACAGATTATTTATTTGTTAAAGAATTCTTTTTGCGGTGATGAAAAGATTTCGCATGTGAGTTTCTCAGTGTTAAAATAGTTAACACTAGGTTCAGCGCAAGCTTTTTCTCCGCAGACGTTTTGCGCGCTGTAAAAGGAACACTGGTACCTACCCACATTTGTAGCAGGAACAGTTCGGATTCCACACTGAAGTATGGCCCGAGCTCAATCGATTCTTGTTTCTCTTTTGCTGTTGTCCATCGCTAGTATTGGTAAGACAACTACTGAAGGGCACATTTCTTTAGGACTAAATGATCAATGAGCATGAAAGAGTAAAACGCGCGGCTTGAATGTTTCTTTTTGAGTGCTGGGAACTAGTTAAGGAGTATCCAATGCAAATTAGGGGCTACGTCACGAGGATTTCGCAGAATTCTGTTCTGAAATTAGTGTTAGGCAACTTAACCCATGAAAACACTATCTTTGAACATCTAAAGAAAGACATAACCTTAATTTGTGGATAGAAATCAAACTAAAGCTATAAATATTTTTTTTTTGACGACGCTCGGAAACAACGTGAAATGTTTAACCTTAATTTTTCAAGTTGCAATCCATTTCCATCCAAGCCATCCGCAGTCAGAGATAATTGTTAACAGTTTCAGTGTTCAAATATAGCAGTTGTTAATAAAAATGGCCCTTTATTTTTCAGTTTCCTAGACCAGAAATATAAATTTTGACTGTTCGAAAATCTTTTAAAATCCGTTACAAAGTCCCTTTATAAAAAAAAATCAATATTCTTCAAGTCACTCAGTCAAACCAAGCTTAATTTGCACATGGTTTATTTGGTTACAAATCGTCAGTGTAAGCTAAAATAAATTAAAAAATGCTTATAAGATACTGTTCTATAGCTTTTAGTGATTACCGTGTGGGAATCCGATATATCATCAGACTTTTGAATCAGTATAAGACACTACCTCTCAGGAACCTCTATTTTCATTCACCCACTGTAAACACTACCTCTATTGTTATTCAGGGCTGGGGGCATTGTTATGATCTGTATTGTTTTTTATTGATTTACTTGAAGTAAATCATTCCGAGAGGTAGAGGGCGACCCTTCATGACTGAACTATACTTTATTTCTTTATTCCACTATCTAAGGAAGATCGAATAAGATGTCAACCTATATCGTCGGGATTTTTCTCAGTATAAAGATTATACAACGTTAATAGAGAGCTTTACATGTGCATTTATTTAAAATCAAACTGTCAAAATCGTCATTGATAGAATGTCACTCACAACACAAAAGAGACCGCAGACAGACAGATAGACAGGCATACATACAGACATTTAGATTTTCAGACAGACCAACACAGAGAAGGTGACAAAGAGAAGAAGTGGGGAAGGGCTGTGTTAAAATAGGTTACTGCATGTGTTACAAAGTTGCACGGGTTCCTACTTTTAATCATGTTTCCTTTCTGTTCAGGTCAAAGCCAACTTGATAGTCCAGTACCATGCCGCTCTCAGCTTGCAAATGGTCAATACACCACTCCAGACAAAACCGCCTCTGGTAACAACTGGGAGCATATTACAAACGTTCAATCGACAGACGCCTTGGCCCGAGATAGAGATTGCAGCGATAAATGTAAAACCTACTGCGTCGAAGAAAGGGCGGAAGGAGGAGATAGCTGGCCTGGTTGTGTTGCTTTCTCATCATATGTTAACAGAAGCGGCAAGTGCTGGTGTTATGGATGGGACCACAAGCCAACCTGGTATGCAAGCGAGGGTTATCGCTCCGGTTGGTGCATGGCTTACATTCGGCGATATGGGTAATGTCCCGGATTGGTTACCACTGGCATATACACCATAAATTAGGGCTACTTTCACCTCGATTAGCTTTTGTTAAAAGTGGTTTGGTCATGTAATAATTCCAATTAAAAATTGCCAGTGGAATAAAGTCAAAGATAATAAAAATGATTGTGCGCTATTGTAGTTGACTGTGTTGATCACAAAGCATCCATAAGCCAGCCAAAGTGCAAGCTACGGAACAGCTTTCTAAATATATTTATTATTCATTCAAAATCATTCTTCGTTTCTGATTGGCTTTTAATCCCCGGCTAATTCCAGCTAACCGGCTTGCACCGACCAAATTTGGAAGACGCTTCTATTAGTGGACGAATGACGTAATAATTATTGGACGATTAACGCCAATCGTCCAATAATAGAAAAATTATTGGACGATTGACGTCACGCAACAACGGCTTTGTACAGAGCTCAGCCGAAGGCGCGAAAATGGTCGCTAAATTTCAACATAACTTTTTGCGACGGAGACATTTCCAAATTATTAGATTATAATGATAGGAAAAGCACCAAAAAAGCTCCGAAGGGAAGTCACTTGATTTCTAAAGGTTATCTTCAGGAGAGAAACATCCAAAAACCAGAAAAAGCGGAGGAATTGGCCAATGTTTTGCGAAAATTCTACACCGAAGTGAGAATCATTTAAATGCATTTTGTGTTTTAGAGCACTAGCAGTACTTTGAATGAATAATAAAAATGAATAAATAAATAATAAAACAATTATTGAATTCGAATTTTGTGCATTATTATTATTAATAAATAAAATAAAATATTGAATTCGGCTTTGGTATGATATCAAGAATTACGTAGATTTCGGAGGCTGTTATCCGCCTCAGCCTTCCACCAATAATTGCTAAAATGTAGCGCCTATTCGGCAGTCTACCATCTCACATCCAACGCGCGCTCGTGGAATAATTGTTATCTATATCGAGCTGTAATAATATGTAAGGAATATCTCAAACAGGAAAAAATAAGGAATAGAACAATACAAAAAGAATTGGCTGTAGATATGGCCAAGAGGGGCTCTACATGGAACAATGATGTCCTTTTAGGGGGTAGGGGTTGCGTGAAAACATAGCAGTTATTTAGGGGGGGAAGTTGAATTTGTTAAATTTGTTGACGTTTATTGTAGCAGCAACTGATAACGATTTGTAGTACTGAGCCACCAAAGTTTAAGAACTGGAAAAGTGCTGGGAACCATTGTGAGCGTCCTTAAGTAAGGGACTTAAATAACAGCTCTTGTTCCTTTATTTATGAGAGCATGATAAGTTTCAGTTACATCAACCATGATAGTGTTATCAAAATATCGGTGATATGGGTGCCTAATTGTAATACATGTCTTCTTGGCGTGGTAGCAGTGAACCCTGAGCGGCGACCCTCTCTTTTTTAACTGTATACTTTTCTGGTTCAGAGGGATTACCAGTAGGGTACTGGTATCTCTCAGCGTGTTTCAGAACAAAGCTCTGCGGTGAACCAGACAGTGTTTTGAATTTCTCCACCACAGCCAGAACACTTCCTGATATTTCCATGTGGAATTGAAGAATAAATGTATTGGCATTGTGATATGGCTGACGAACAGTAGACATAAATACCGATTTTAAACAATTTTGCTCCTGCTTACGATTAAAGAGTTACAGCTCTCTGTGAAAGCTTGCACGACGTTTACAATTTTCTTTTAGACCCTTCTTGGACATAAAAAAATGAAAATAATGAAATTTGGTAAAAAAAAAACTATGTACACTGAATACTTTCCTTGTCACATGGACTTTCAGTTCTCTGTCCTGATTAGCTGAGAATCACACAAAGAACTATGCATGTGCATGCTCCAAAAATTGAGTCTGGCCAGAAAAGCAGGCTCTGGGGATGAGATTGGGCCACGAATTTGTCAGTCGAAAGACTGTTGCGTGCAACCCTCGTTAAACAAAGTCGATTTATGTACTTAGTTACGGTGCCAACCCGTTGTGTAAATGGTTTCATCCCAACCAAATAAAAGCCAATCCCTTTTCAGTTCGTTCTGGTAAGTGGGTGATAATATACCAATACAAAAGACTGAACATTCACCACAGCTGCTAAAGAATAACTTGAAAACAAAGGAATCGTGGTTACTCCCTTCCGCTTGCACTCAACTTCCCATTTCCAAACTACGAGGCCAATAACCTTTATGCATTGTATTTTATATACGTTGTTCTCATGATATATTTAACAATTATTGACTGAAGTGGAGGTGAATAGTACTTTGCTAATCACCTCCGAGTTAACCAATCAGCGCGCGCGGAAAGTACTATTCACTTGTGTGGTATATACTAATATTTTTTATTAGCAGGTTATTTTTATAAGCCAAAGTTTTACTAAGCAAAATTACATTGTCTAATACATAAATATTCCTACAAATTTATCATTAATTATTTTGCATCCTGCACCTGTCTAAACCTAAATATATTTATTTACCTACATACTGTTAAAGCGGGAACTCTTTAGGAGAATAGCTCTGCTCCTATTTAAACAGCTCCTATTTAACTTCTGTTCTCTTGTCAACTTCTTTAATCACTTTTCAACAACTCACACTTCTAGTAACAACTCTGAACTCTGCTTGAGAATATGCTCACGCTCTTTAAGTAGTGACCATACTTTAACTGTCAATCAACTGTCAAACTGTCAAATTTGGGATATTTATGCTTACGTAAGGACCTGCGCAGTTCCGTTTAAGCTGTAGTACGTCTGCGCGCACAGGACATTAGCATAAAAACCTTCGAGTTTGTTTACAACGTCGAAATGGGTTTTCTTCCTAAAATTCCACTATCAACCGTACAACAACTGGTCAAAACAAAACAACGTGAGCAATATAAAAATTACAAACATCATCTTTCCGTTATAATTTCAAATATAAGTAACGAGAATTTACGGTAAAAGCTAAAACTAAATGTCGTTGCGCATTCTGTAAAAACAACAACTCTACAAGGTTAAGGTTGGATGAGGGGCGTATAACTCAAATTACTCAGGGTACGCCCATTTAACAAGTACGTACGTTTGCTGATACTCTCTGTGAAACCCGACTTATAATCCTATTTACGTTCCCCTCGTGGAAACGAGAATAACAAGGTTTTAGAAAAAAGTTACTGACCACTGATGATATCCCCTGGAATTACCTGTAACAGATCGTCAAATACAAGTGACTTAAACTGCTTAAAGGTAGGCAGTGAGTAATTGCAGGAGGAAATCTTACTTTGACCAATTTCAGGTCAAGAAGGTCAAGACCCAATTAGCCTAGATTACATAAACGAGTTTCTGTCGTATCAGTCATCGAATATGTGCAATGAATAGTTGCTTAGAAACAATTCCGCTAGTGCCAAATATTGTAAAATTTCTTTGTTGTACAGCAAGGTTGTACCAGTAGATATTCAGTTACGAACAGGAAACCTTGACTAGCAAATACAAGAACGTTCATTAGCAACAACAGATAATACCTCAGCATAATGTTTAACTTAGACCTAACTTATGGTACTTAATTTTCGATCGCACACACACAAAAAAATCGTCAAATGGTACAAGAATCAATTATTAAACAATGAAATAAGCGTTTGATAATAAAAAAAACTCCATAAAAGGGGTGTCATGAGTAATGAATGTACTATGCAAAAGTTAAACTTGTCACACAAGGTAAAACATCAAATTTTTGTGCTTTAACAATACAGTTATTTATCATGGAAAGGTTCGTAAAATGTATCTAGATGTGTGTCAGCAGCGGCCTAATGGTTAGTGCGCTTGACTCCGGATCGGGCGGTCCGGGTTCGTGCCCTGGCCGGGGCAGTTCGTTGTGTTCTTGGGCAAGACACTTTACTCTCATAGTGCCTCTCTCCACCCAGGTGTATAAATGGTACCGGCGAATTCATTGCTGTGGGGTAAACCTGCGATGGACTAGCACTCCATCCAGGGTGGAGTAGAAATACTCCCAGTCGCTTCATGCTACGGAAACCGGAATAAGCTCCGGCTTGATGGGCCACTAGGCTCGAAGGCAGACTTAACCTACCTACCTATCTAGATGTGAGACAGTATTAATGTACCTTGTTCAAACCACAGTGCCACTACAGGTTTCAATCTTCAATAGATAAAAAAAATTCATTTTCGACTCGTGTCATATTTTCTTCTCTTTTCCTGTTTGATACATTACAAGAGGAAGATTATATTAGAAGAGGATTTTGAGAGGAGCTTCGCGCATTTGGGGTCCTACTGTACTAACAAAAAATTATGTTAACCCTGATATGACATTTCGGCTAAGATAAGAATTAATAAAACTTGTTCGAGTGAATCAAGTCTATAGATCTGAATAGCAGATTGCAAAACTTGCCTTTCCTAGGCACAACTTAAATGGCCAATTATTTTTCTGTCTATCAATTTAATCATCCACTGGCATGTAACAAAACTCTGGAACGAGGTCATTTTTCTTGACAATTTTATGGCACAATGCAGTTTTCAACTGATCACATGTTGCATTTGAATCTGGTTGATTTTCCTTCCAAGCCTTCAACATTGTGTAGCACTGTTCATACACATTGCCTGCATTGTCTATCTCAATTTGAGAAATACGGGAATCTTCAAGACCCAAGACTCGACCAATCACCTTCCACTTCTGTGGGATCTTGTCTGCCAGAGTGATGATGTCAATATCTGCTATCCTAGCAAGTGTGCGCTCATTTTCTGGAGGTTTCTTCTGGTACATGCAGAAAAGAAAAGAATGCCAGGAGTTATCTTAAGGTTATAACTGGTTGATCCTTGAAACTCCTCTACAACATGTAAATTTCAGTGGGAATGCCATGTGCACTTCTGCCATTGGGTTGCTTGATTTTTTTTGAAGGCGCGGTGGGAGGGGGTACAAACCTACTATCACACAACTCTGACTGTCAACGTCAGTCAGACTAACCACTTTTATGATTAATGTTAAGTCGTCCCTGACATTTTGAAGGACTATTCTTGCTGCTTTAAAATGCTGCTGATAGAGTATATTTTGCTTAAATATATTTCCTTTTATACTAATAAGAATAGTTGACACTTCAGCTGCCCCCGCTGTTAATCAGTTACTATAGTCAAGTCTTTCACTTGATATTTTGGCCCTTCTGTTTGCTAAATTGATTGAAAATCAATTTCTTTTTGTTTGGGACTTTTACGAAGAAAACACTCCATCGCAGCACGTGTTTTCTAAATTATTCTCGTGTTGTGCTGACAAGCTATAACATGGTTTTTGGACTTCCCTTCTTCAAGGTGGGACAAAAACGTGCAATTTGAAAGAAACTTGTTAAAGCTAAGTGTCAAGCTTTAAGTGCCTTTAACTCAAACACAAATCTGGTAACCTCTACCTTTTATGACCGAATTGTAGTCAACAGGATAAGATGCAACTTTTGGCAAACTTTAAAAAAAAATCTGCACATGGGGTTCAGAGCCACCTTAATTTACGAACATTTAAGGTTGGTCTGATCCCCATGTGCAGAATTGTTTTGAACTCTTTGCCAAAGTTGCATCTTGTATTACTGATCAAAATTTAATACTAAAAGATAGGGGTCACCGAACTCGTTTTTGAGTTATTAGCAGTTAAAGCTAAAATTAAGTCTTGGAAAGTGCTGGAAACTGTCGTCAGCCACCTTAAATAGTTTATTAAGGGAGGGGGGGGGGGGGGGTCCTTCTTAACTACAGATCTAGAGCAGTTGCTAAGGGATTGCTGAAGAAAATTTGTGGTGGCAAGCCATTCTGCAGTGTTTTATATTGCTAAATGGTGAATCTTTTAGAGGGGAACACCTGCTTTGAAAAATTGACAATGTGCGCGCGTAACTAGTGCCAGTCCCAAACCGCGCATAAGAATTCAAAATCACTAAAACTTG
The DNA here is from genome assembly GCA_963693305.1 of Meandrina meandrites. Taxonomy (NCBI): domain Eukaryota; kingdom Metazoa; phylum Cnidaria; class Anthozoa; order Scleractinia; family Meandrinidae; genus Meandrina; species Meandrina meandrites. The sequence continues at coordinate 28,472,854 of OY855910.1, forward strand.
GAGGAAAGAGGGTAGAGTTGCAATTTTTTTTAAGGATCAGAGATAACAGAGCCTTCTTTATAATCCTACGTATGGAATTACCAATTTCACGTAAAAAAGGAACGCTACTGAAGAAAGTCTCGAAATACGGGTGTTTATCAAAAAAGCCATACGAAGCATTAAACATGTGGACGTTGTTTATCTATTGGCACTGATTTTAATTTTCAGGTCTATATGCCCTTTCAGTTTTAGGGACTCGATTTTTTTCTTTCAGTAAATTTATGTGCTTAGGTAATATCATACCTCGGACCCAGAATACATGGATTTTATAAGGTCCCAGAAGGTTTTTATGCTCCTCCCCCCTCCCCCGCTCCTTTTTCAAAAAAGCTCAGTAGTTTGGTTCTCCACTGGTGAATCCAACTCGGCAAAATATGGTAAATTTCTTACCCGAATTTTCTCTCCTGTTTTAGCCTCGGCTACTCTCACTGCTCCTTTAAAGGCGATTTGCATTACCGGTAAATACAATCTTTGTTTCTTGAGTTGAGCCAGATGTTCTTCCATCTCTTTAAAGTGTTGCTGATGGTAGAAAGCCAAAAGACTAAGGGTTACCTTTAAGTTGTTGAAGTTAGTTGAGGACGATGGAAATGATGGTGGTAGTAGTGGTGGTGGCGGTGGCGTTGGTGCAGCTGTCCTCGATTTTACATTAGCAAATTGCACTAACTGATAAAACCGTTTTTACTGTACTTACTGTTAAGGTCGCGCTGGACCCTTGCTATAATTATGTATGCATTTATTTTAAGAGTATGCACGAACTGCGACGACTGAAGCCGACAATAATCGAAATATTCATGAGAATATATTTCTTAAAGTTCTTTGTATAAGTAATTACATGTTATTGTTCTCCGCTTTGTGTCCTGTGCGCTGGAACGTAGGGAATAAATTCAGCATAATTAGATTCGAAGCTTCGAATAAAGCGCACGTTGTTGTAAACACTGACTCGGTAGGTCTTCGGAAGCGGCAAAACCTGCAATTTTGTGTCCAAGTTTTCTCCACCGATACAGAATTTCATGACTTGATTTGCAGGGAACATAAACTTGGTGTACTCTATTGTGTTCTGGTCAAAATCCCTTTTCAAAAAGAAGATAGCACGTTTCAAAGTTTAGATTTCACATTTTTACCCTCTTAGGAGCCAATAACTCCTAGTAATTATTGAATTCGAGAATTTCGTTCTGACCAGAACACAAAAGAGGTTGTGATTTACCACTAGGTTATATAGTCGTTTAATTTGGTGCGCTATTCTAGCTGGAAACTTGGACACAAAATCGCATTATCTGCAGATTAACACTTAAGAGCTTGTAACATCAAAGTAAACGGTCATCTCTCAGTAAAACGACAATCATGATAAAATTCCATCAACCCCTATTATCCTTGATAAGTTTTGAAGGAATCGGTGTTCAAAATTCGGAGAATTAAACATTTACAACATGACACCCCGTCAAAATAAATTGCTAATGAATTTATTAATGAGTAAGGGTCCAGCGCGGCCTTAAGATGGAGTTTATAACATTCACATCAATGTACAGTTAAGCGAATGCCAAACAGTTTTTAAAAAAGATTGAACTCACCAGCTCATACATATTTGCCAAAGTAAAGCACAATCTCTTGGATCCAGGAGCCTTTTGCCTAAATTCACTGTCAAGTTTGCGATAAGCTGTTCTCAAACAATCGTCCAAAACCAAGAACTCGTTGTAATCAGCATCCAGGTCTTTGAGTACAGGGTCTAAATGCTCCATGCGTAAAGCTTTCATCAGATCACTACACCTCTCTTCTGTCAACTTATCATTCTCTCTTTGCATCTTACTCTCGGCCTCGTCTGCGTAGTTCTGATAAACAAACGAACAAGAAAAAATAAAAAAAAAATCAGAAGAACAAAAAATCAAACGAGATGTTGCAATGCAAAATTTCAAAGATAATATTATCCATATTGAAATTTAAAAGGTGCCACAGCGTCATTTGTGTGAATAGGAAATTATGGGTGCGCAAGACTAGTAAGACTAACCAAGAGTGCGTGTAAAGCTAGCCGAGCGAGCGAGAAAAATCGCTTCGCTTATCCCTCGCCCGCGCCTACCTCGTCAGGCTTCGCCCCGGGGTGGGGGGGGGGGGGGGGGGTACGCGAAGTATACATGACGGGGGGGGCCTAGGCTCGATTTCCGCCGTTCTCTCGTGTTCGGTCTTTCATCCCCGAGGAGCGCAGGCTCATTCCCCAAACAGTGGCTGGTAATCGAGCCTAGGGGGTCCGACGAAGCTTCAGATTGCAAACCCCAAAAAATACACAAGCCTGAAATTTTAGACCCAAAAAAATACCTAGCATCAAAATTTCCTATGTTACATAATTAAATAAGATAAGACCCCAAAAAATATACGTACCTAAATAGTAAAATAATAAAACCATATTGATTGCAAGGCTGGTACTACGGCAAAAGGGCAAAATTTATTGGCCAATATTTCAACTAGCAGAGCTAGTCTTCTTCAGGGCCAGTACAATGTGAAACTAACGGCTCAAAAATTTGAATCGGGATATACATACAATGGCAGTTAATGTTTAACTACATGTAGATATAATGAAATAAGATACATAACTATTTACAACGTTGAAAAATGTAAAAAATACCAGAATAGCCAAAACAAAATTAAGAAAAATGGGAATAACATGCAAATATATAAAAGATGAAAATAAAAATGAAAATAAAATAAAATAAATTGACTAGTTAATGTTCATTCCGTCGATTGATGCCATGTGGTGTGAGTGTTTGACCTTTTTCTATAAAATAGGCTTCTCTAGCTTTTCTACGAGAAGCATCGTTCGTTGGTTGAAGTTCGAGAGGAATGAGTTTCATGTCTTTAATAGAGTGATCCGGCAGGTTGAAATGTGTAGGTACTGCTGCTGTAGCGTTAGCGTGACTAGAGTTATTTGTGGCTTGTCTGTGTTCGGTGAATCGTTCACGAAGTGTACGCTTAGTCTCCCC